>OZ019969.1:3808239-4118239 GCA_963970395.1 Ephialtes manifestator | reverse complement strand
AGAAAAAAACATTTTTCATGGCAAAATACGTGTTAAGCGCAAATTTTATCGACCTACGTGCATCTAATTTGAAATATATAAATATATTTCATATTTCATATATAAATATATTTATATGTTTGAAATATATAAATATATTTCAAATTTACTTCAAATACTAATTTTAAATCTATAAATATATTTCAAATTAGTATTAGTTATATATTTAAAAATTTGAAATATATAAATATATTTCAAATTAGTTTATTAGAAATATATAAATATATTTCAAATTAATTTGAATTTACATTGAATTTGAATTAATTGAATTTATATTAAATTCAATTTATATTAATTCAAAATTAGAAACCAAATTATATATTTGAAATATATTTATATTTGAAATATATTTGATATATAATTTATAATAAATAAATATAATTTATTATATTTTAATATATTAAATTATGTTTATAATTATATATATATAATTTGAAATATACAAATATATTTCAAATTTATAAATATAAAATTTGAAATATATAAATATATTTCAAATTAATTTGAATTAATTGAATTTATATTAAATTCAATTTATATTAATTAAAAATTAGAAATATAATTATAATTAGATATATAATTTATAATAAATAAATATAATTTAATATTTTTTAATATATTAAATTATATTTATAATTACATATATATATAATTTGAAATAAAAATATATTTCAAATTAGATTTAAAATAAAATATATCTAATTAATAAAACTCAGAACCCACAAAAAATGTACAATAAGAATTGTATTTTATAATATAATTATAATTATAGTATAATTACAATACAATAAAAAATTATTTATAATTTATAAGAAAATTATTAAGAAATTGGTAAATTTCAGCCACTGTGAAAATCCAAAACCATCGAGTTTCTTACACCATCATATATGAAAGGTGGAAATTTTATCGATGAATTTGCATGTATTGAAGAAAATGCAGCTCACAATGTGCGAAAAGCTTACGATTTTTCTGAAAACACCGGAAGAACAGAAACTTAATTCTCCAGGATCATCGTTTTTTTTTTTTTTTTTTTTTTTTTTTCATTCGTGTTCTTTGCCAGCCCATAAATCTTCACTACGTCCTGTAGTTTTCTTCGCAACTCCGGAAAACGAGGAAGCTTCGGAAAACAAACTTTGACCGAATCTCCTGTGGGAATTTTCTCAACAAAATGCACTTTGCTCTCTCACGTTTCGCACGTCTCGTCGATTTTCGATAACGCTGGAAAAGTTATACATAGAAACATAGGGATAGAATACGTATACACTGTTTAAAAAGATTGTAAATTTACTGTAACAAGTTATATGAAATTTATAAAAATGATGTGTGAAATAATGATTCGTATAATATTCACTGTAAAATTAACAATAATAAAATAAATTTTTCAAATATTTGTATAAAAATTACAAAACTTCTTTTGTAATCTAATTATTACATGAGCAAAATTGTAAAATTTCAGTTAAGTTCTTAATATTGTTTGACCGATTTGTAAATTCGTATGCAATTTTATATTTGTCTTGGGAACAAAAATATTAAATGCAAATGATAAATTTTCAACATGAATTTCCAGAAATTCGAACTTTGTTTTAATTGTAGGTGGCTTTTGATTTTATAATAAACATGTGCACGAAATGTACAAATGATATGCGAAAAAAATACAGTATGTAAATCCCTAGTATTTTGTAATAGTAAATTTACAAATTCCTCAAATCTTTTTCAGTAATTAATACAGATGGGCAAGAAATTTATGGCACTGGTTGTGAATAAAAAATCTGTCAGAAATTTAATATACAATTGGGGTATAAAATTCATGTATTTTTGCAGTAAAATTAAAGCAAATTATTAAAAATCAACTACTTTTACTGTAAAATTTAAGTAAATTATTACCATACATCAATTTTACATTACCCTTGTATTTTAAATTTAATATACTAGTTTATGAATAAAAACTTCCAGTAAAAGTACATTAAATTTCAAGTAGATTTTTTTTTAAGTGCAATTTTCTAGTAAATTTTTTGAACAGTGTAGGGACATACATTTAATGAATCGAATACATCTACATATAAAATTATGAAAAAATCACATAAGCTCCTTTTAATATTACCAATTACATAAAAAAATACGCAGAAGATTGGAAGAAAATTTAAAAAATCAATTACCCGAAATATTTTTTAAAAAATGGGTAAAATGCGTTCTCCATCTTGGGCTTGTGCTTAAAATGTTTGGGACTCCATGTAGTATATTCGTGATTTTTTGTATTCAAATCGGAGGGGGCCAAATTAGCGAAATGGTACCTTTTCTTGGTAAAAGACATAAATAAAATAGAAATTATGTTTATTTTTTATTTTGATTATTTTTACCGTAAACTGTGTTGAATTACGAAAATTTTGACCTAGTTATTTTTGTCGATATCATTATTCCACTTGACGTCAGATTTTTTTTCATTTTTTTCGCCTTTTATTTTATGGCTCGTCGAAATATAAGAATAAAATTCTCAAAAAATTCACAGATGCTCCGTTTGACATAGTCAACAATATAAAAAAATTAGGCGAAAATTGGAGTCGGTCGGGTTTTTTTTTGTGCGAAATCCCGTGGAATGACCCATATGTACCGTATAAACACATGATGGAACACGTGTACTCGTTATGTACGTACTAGTAGTATCTAGTACATCACCTCGAGAGTTGGGTAGTGATCAAAGGGTTTCGTGCGCTTGACTGATCCAACTAGTTGTCGGTTTCTCGATCCGCCACCTGCACAACTCACTCTCCGATTTGTCGCCAAAGTTGTATGTGCGCGAGGAGTTTCGCGCGGTTATTCCAAAGTTCTTGATATTGATGTACGAAATTAAAACTAAAGAAAAATTTTCATTTATTTTGCTATAATAATAAGGATTTAAAGCTCTGAAAATTCAAGACGAATTTTAAGGCTTTTTATATTCTTTAGAAAAAAATTATTAGAAGAAATTGACGAAATGGAAATATGTTATTTTTCCACATAAAAATGCATGTAGAATTTTTTTTGAGAATTCAAGATGAATTGTAAGGCTTTTCATGGTCTTCAGAAAAAAAAATTAGAAGAAATGGACAAAATGGAAATATATTATTTTTCCACATAAAAAATGCATGTATAATTTTTTTTCAGAATTCAAGATGAATTGTAAGGCTTTTCATGTTCTTTTGAAAAAAATTATTAGAAGAAATGGACGAAATGGAAATATGTTATTTTTCCACATAAAAAATGCATGTAGATTTTTTTTCAGAATTCAAGATGAATTGTAAGGCTTTTCAAGTTCTTTAGAAAAAAATTATTAGAAGAAATGGACAAAATGGAAATATATTATTTTTCCACATAAAAAATGCATGTTGAATTTTTTTCAGAATTCAAGATGACTTGTAAGGCTTTTCATGTTCTTTTGAAAAAAATTATTAGAAGAAATGGACGAAATGGAAATATATTATTTTTCCACATAAAAAATGCATGTAGAATTTTTTTTCAGAATTGAAGATGAATTGTAAGGCTTTTCATGTTCTTTTGAAAAAAATTATTCGAAGAAATGGACAAAATGGAAATATGTTATTTTTCTACATAAAAAATGCATGTAGAATTTTTTTCAGAATTCAAGATGAATTGTAAGGCTTTTCATGTTCTTTTGAAAAAAATTATTAGAAGAAATGGACAAAATGGAATGTTATTTTTCCACATAAAAAATGCATGTAGAATTTTTTTCAGAATTCAAGATGAATTGTAAGGCTTATCATGTTCTTTTGAAAAAAATATTAGAAGAAATGGACGAAATGGAAATATGTTATTTTTCCACATAAAAAATGCATGTAGAATTTTTTTCAGAATTTAAGATGAATTGTAAGGCTTTTCAACTTCTTTTGAAAAAAATTATTAGAAGAAATGGACGAAATGGAAATATGTTATTTTTCCACATAAAAAATGTATGTAGCATTTTTTTCAGAATTCAAGATGAATTGTAAGGCTTTTCATGTTCTTTTGAAAAAAATTATTAGAAGAAATGGACAAAATGGAATGTTATTTTTCCACATAAAAAATGCATGTAGAATTTTTTTCAGAATTCAAGATGAATTGTAAGGCTTTTCATATTCTTTTGAAAAAAATTATTAGAAGAAATGGACAAAATGGAAATATATTATTTTTCCACATAAAAAATGCATCTAGAATTTTTTTTCAGAATTGAAGATGAATTGTAAGGCTTTTCAAGTTCTTTTGAATAAAATTATTAGAAGAAATGGACGAAATGGAAATATGTTATTTTTCCACATAAAAAATGCATGTAGAATTTTTTTCAGAATTCAAGATGAATTGTAAGGCTTTTCATATTCTTTTGAAAAAAATTATTAGAAGAAATGGACGAAATGGAAATATGTTATTTTTCCACATAAAAAATGCATGTAGAATTTTTTTCAGAATTCCAGATGAATTGTAAGGCTTTTCATGTTCTTTTAAAAAAAATTATTAGAAGAAATGGATGAAATGGAAATATATTATGTTTCCACATAAAAAATGCATGTAGAATTTTTTTCAGAATTCAAGATGAATTGTAAGGCTTTTCAAGTTCTTTTGAAAAAAATTATTAGAAGAAATGGACGAAATGGAAATATGTTATTTTTCCACATAAAAAATGCATGTAGAATTTTGTCAGAATTCAAGATAAATTGTAAGGCTTTTCATATTCTTTCGAAAAAAATTATTAGAAGAAATGGACAAAATGGAAATGTTATTTTTCCACATAAAAAATGCATGTAGAATTTTTTTCAGAATTCAAGATAAATTGTAAGGCTTTTCATGTTCTTTTGAAAAAAATTATTAGAAGAAAGGGAGGAAATGGAAATATGTTATTTTTCCACATAAAAAATGCATGTTGAATTTTTTTCAGAATTCAAGATGAATTGTAAGGCTTTTCATGTTCTTTTGAAAAAAATTATTAGAAGAAATGGACGAAATGGAAATATGTTATTTTTCCACATAAAAAATGCATGTAGAATTTTTTTCAGAATTCAAGATGAATTGTAAGGCTTTTCATATTCTTTCGAAAAAAATTATTAGAAGGAATGGACAAAATGGAAATATATTATTTTTCCACATAAAAAATGCATGTTGAATTTTTTTCAGAATTCAAGATGAATTGTAAAGCTTTTCATGTTCTTTTGAAAAAAATTATTACAAGAAATGGACGAAATGGAAATATATTTCCATTTCCATATAATGGACCAACCATATAATGGACTTTATTTTTCCACTTAAAAAATGCATGTAGAATTTTTTCAGATTTTCAAAAAACATTATTGTAATTTAGATTTTGGATAATCTCAAATTGAATTCATTATACAAATCCTATACTATGAGAGGGACATTTTTTCATTCTGTGCGGAGAGTAATAATTTTGTTGAAAGACTGGATGATAAAATCGATAATACTGCATTGAAATGTAAATTAGAGTCCTTTGGGAGTGGATCGGGCTGAATTCCGATGGCCCAAATGGAAACAAAGCCTTTCGCCTGGGCGTGGATGACGAGGACTCGAATAAAGATTCGATAAAGGCTCTCGCCCTTCCTCTAACTCTCTCATTGGGTTTCGCCCCTTCGCTATATTCATCCAAGTTACTGCTCAGACAAAATCCAGCAAAGCTCGGATCTATCACGATTTCTACTGCGACGATAAAGAGGAGAGAAAGCTTTTTTCTTTTTCTCTCTCTCTCTCTCGCTGTTAGCTCTTCCGGGTTGGAAAACACGAACGGTCTCTGTGTGTCAGTTGCTTAATGGAACTTAATGGAAGGATTCGAGAGATACGGAAGCCGAACAAGAACACTGTTCGTTTTTTTTTTTTTTTTTTTTTTTTTTTTTTTTTTTTTTTTTTTTTTTTTTTTTTTTTTTTTTTTTTTTCGGACCCTAAGTAAAATCTCGAACGAGATCTATACATCGTCTAAGAATGAAATTGACGCTGTAGACTCGTTGCAAACTGCTCGGAGTCACGCAACAATCATTTATTGAAAAGTGGATAAAACTATATGACGTTAGACACGCGATATTCTCGTTCGTATCAACCATTTGTAGTGTCACAACTGACGAAAATTACCCAAGTTATTTACATTTAATTTTCTCTTTCTCTGATGTAGCAATGAAATAAGACTAGTAACACGAATGGATTAAATTAATAATTTATAGCAAGGATAAACATAAACGTAGCGAGGGAAATTTGTAAAGTATATACATTAAATATAGGAAATTTTCATTTGTGTACTGAGAGACCAGCGCGAGTTGAATGAATGTTTAATCTGTTATTTATAGGGGTTTTTAATTGCCCATAGAATTAATTTGATGTAGTTTTATTTTTTTATTTGTGGGGGTTTGAATTCCACCTAGAAATTTTACCTTTATAAATTTTCTAGGTGTTACGTTTATGAAATATGCATTTTTTTATTCTACTTGTTATGGAGACCGGGGAGAGTTGAAACAATGTTCGTTGCGTGACTTTTAGCTATTTCTTTCGTTGGCTTTATGGTAATTATACTTGAGGTTCTTTCATGACATTATTCAGCTTTTATACGCGCCATTTATTTCGCACCTTTCTCTTGCTACTTTTCTCTTTTCTAATGATAGGGCCTTTTTGACTTGCAAAAATCGGTAACGCGATCTGTACTAAAAATTTGTGTGTCGATGATCGTCCCATGATTTTTTTACATCATGTACAGTTTAAAGTTTTGAAAATAATTTAATCAATAATGGACACAGAAATTCAAGATCCACTTTTTAAAAAAATCGCCTTTTATAGTAGTAGTTTCATTTCCATGTATACCCTATTGGGTGTTTACAGTTTCCCTTCCCATACATAAAATCCCCATAGAATCTGTTATCAAAAATACATTGTTGGTATTGTCAAATACGCTATTCACTTCGACTCGATACCAACAAAATGCAAAATAACTCTCTCTCATTCAGTCTTCTATTTCCGCTTTTCTCGCTATCTTTTGAAATCACCATAGTCCTCTCAAATTTCCTCTGAAACGCTCATAGGCTGTATCCTTTTTCATTATTCCCTCGACGTTCACTTTTCCAAAATATTGTTTCGCTACTGTCTTCTTTTCCCTTCTTCCCGCGTTCTTCCGCCGTTGTTGACATTTCCGATTATCCTTTTCTCGTTGTTCCGTTGATGTAGACTTTCCCAAAATATTGTTTCCCTGCTATCTTCTTCCCGCTTCTTCTTTAGTTCTCTTCTCTTCTATTTCTCCACAATGCTTTTCTTATAATGTTCCCTCTCAATTTCACTTCTTCCACCATGTTCTTGATTCCAGATGTTCTCTTCTTCCGCATATCCGGAATTTTTCCCAGCATCTCCTGCAACATTTCTGTTTCCAGCTACTTCCCTTTATTTTCATCTCGATTTTCCGTATATCTTCTACCCTAGTCGGTTGTTGTTGGGTAACGGGTCTCCGTTCCCTTCCTTATCGACCGTAAATCACCATAGTCCTCTCAAATTTTCTCTGAAACGCTCATAGTCTGTATCCTTTTTTCATTATTCCCTCGACGTTCACTTTTCCAAAATATTGTTTCGCTACTGTCTTTTCCCTTCTTCCCGCGTTCTTCCGCCGTTGTTGACATTTCCGATTATCCTTTTCTCGTTGTTCCGTTGATGTAGACTTTCCCAAAATATTGTTTCCGTGCTATCTTCTTCCCGCTTCTTCTTTAGTTCTCTTCTCTTCTATTTCTCCACAATGCTTTTCTTATAATGTTCCCTCTCAATTTCACTTCTTCCACCATGTTCTTGATTCCAGATGTTCTCTTCTTCCGCATATCCGGAATTTTTCCCAGCATCTCCTGCAACATTTCTGTTTCCAGCTACTTCCCTTTATTTTCTTCTCGATTTTCCGTATATCTTCTACCCTGGTCGGCTGTTATTGGCTAACGGGTCTCCGTTCCCTTCCTTATCGACCGTAAATTTCCGTGTTTCAGCACCATCTACCGCTGCTTTCTTATTTCCAAATTTCTCGCCGCCATCTTGCCCTATTCCTGGCCAGCTAACCTCACGCAGGAAAGCCACACAAAAAGTTCTCAGTCTTGTTCAGCACATAATATTTCCTTCAGATAACACTTCCCCGTATACTGTGTCTTATTCCTGACACTTTGGTATGTCTTTTAATGGTGGCCTCTGTTCCGTCCACCAAATATTTTCCAAAAACACCGGACCCTGCCGCACTCACATCCACGCGGCGCCAACGCCACCAACCGACCCCAAAATCTCCTTTTATATATGAAGCATTCTCTGTGAATTCAGCCACTTTTTTTTCGACCCTCTCCGATTTGCCCTGTAATTGATTATATGAATGTACCACTAAAAGACACTCTATGTGAAATTTTTCAGATTTTTAAAAATAATTTTTCAGAAAATCGCTTTTTTTATTCAAGTGCAAATATCTCAGAACTTTGAAGTTACTGAAAAAAAATGTCTGTACATAAAAGTTGTCGTTTATTGTTAGCTTTCGAGCGGAATATTCCAAATAATTGTCACGTTCCTGTGAGTATGATTTTTTTCCGAAAAATGGAGGAATTATTTTTTAATTAAAAAAAGGATATTTTTTTTACTAAAAAAACTACAGAGTATTGCTACATGACTGTTGATATCACAAAAAAATCGCCAGAGTGGCATCGATCGATCTTCTGGTATTAAAAAATGCATTTGTGTGAAAGTTCCGAAAAACGGGGGCATTATTATTTTTTTGATAAAAAAAAGGTTATTGTTTTTTGGCTAATAAAATTACAGAGTATTCTTGCATGACTATAGATATTGCAAAAAAATCATCAGAGTGATACGGATCGAGCTTCCGGTATTAAAAAAAAATAATTCCCCCGTTTTTCGAAACTTCCACACGAATAATGTTTTATATAATTAATTTTAATAAATTTTTTACATAAAATTACAGGTCAAATCGGAGAGGGCCGAAAAAAATGTGGCTGAATTCACAGAGAATGCTTCATATTATAATTTACAAATTTATACATATTTTATATCAAATTTTCTTTATTTATATTTTATATTATTGTCATACGATTTCAGGTAAATTATTATCTGTATTTAAAAAACGTCTCTATTATTCTAAAAAAAAAACAAAAATTTATGTATCGGTGAAATTTAATTTAAAATTGCGTCAGAAACATAAATCATTCAGCCTATATTTTTCCTAAGCAATATTTCACTCATAAAATATAGAAAAATAACGAAAAAAAATATAGCCCAAAAATTTCGATAAAACAAATATGGACAAATTATGAGGAATATCATTTTCAAAATTTTCGTGGTTGCATAAGCTCTTAAGTCTTCGTATATTGTGCTTTATATTCGTATCAGTGATTCGATTATAAAGAGGATAATGAATTGGACACAGGACCACTTTTCGCGTTGCCATTACCGCAGCACAGCTCTGGGACAATATATATGTATATATATGAGGCGTACGTGATGCTGAAGAGTAGTGAGCCGGGAAATGTTCATTATTAAGCTTCGTGGGGTAGCGATAATTGCGTATTGCGCGAAATTAAAGCTCTCGCTCTCAGCAGCAACAGCTGCAGCCACATCGTCGAT
The DNA here is from genome assembly GCA_963970395.1 of Ephialtes manifestator. Lineage (NCBI taxonomy): Eukaryota > Metazoa > Arthropoda > Insecta > Hymenoptera > Ichneumonidae > Ephialtes > Ephialtes manifestator. Next base: position 4,108,597 of record OZ019969.1, on the reverse strand, counting down.
TCCTGATGAATAGTTATAGCATGATATAATTGTCGTTGGTTAACGAATGTTTCTGTCATTTCCCATCTCCTGATATTGCAATATACATCTCCACGTTGCCGTTCAGCTGAACACGTAAATTTCAAACTCCGTGAATATCTCCAATCACGTTAAATTCAATATTAGTTTAACTGTGCATACAGAAATGTTCCAAGTACAAGCACAGAGTTACAGGATCATGTGAACTGTGGTATCACGTACTATCGCTGCTTTTCACAGTTTATAGAGCGAGAGCAGGAAATATAAATCCCTTGCAGCGTTTTAATCATAGTTATAATCCAGAGCAGAATTCAATCACGTTGCGAATTATTTTTTTCTGTCGTCCTCGTGGGAACTAGAAGAATCCTTTCCACTAACGAGTTTGGACCATTTGCTATCTTCACAGAGAAATTTTTTCTCATCCATGGATTCGGTAATTTAAAAAAAAAATATAGTTTTTAATTGGAAAAAAGTTTTTTGCTAACTGCATATTTTTTTCATATATTTCTTATATTTTTTTAATAAAATATATTTTTATTTTATATATTTTAGCTGCATATTTATTCATATATTTTTCATATTTTTTATTTTTTTTTTTTTATAAAATATATTTTTATTTTATATATTTTAGCTGCATATTTATTCATATATTTTTCATATTTTTTATATTTTTTTTTATAAAATATATTTTTATTTTATATATTTTAGCTGCATATTTATTCATATATTTTTCATATTTTTTATATTTTTTTTATAAAATATATATTTATTTTATATATTTTAGCTGCATATTTTTTCATATATTTTTCATATTTTTTATATTTTTTTTTATAAAATATATTTTTATTTTATACATTTTAGCTGCATATTTATTCATATATTTTTCATATTTTTTATATTTTCTTTAATAAAATATATTTTAGCTGCATATTTTTTCATATATTTTTCATATTTTTTATATTTTTTTAAATAAAATATATTTTTATTTTATATATTTTAGCTGCATATTTTTTAATATTTTTAAATATATTTTTCATATTTTTTCATAAAATATAAATATATAAAATATGTTTGATTTTTCTTAAAATATTTCAACGAGTATATATAAAATTAGAAGGGGATATTAAAATATAAAATATTTTCTGAATGTACAATATTGCATCTTGGATTCAATTAAATAACATTATGTTCTACACCAGTTTTACGTCTCAATATGTACTAATGGATTTTACTGCTCGCATTAGAAAACCTCTTGTGGAATTTTCGATATACTGAGTGCAAGTTCACTTCTAGCTAATGAAAAAATATTGAACCGTAGTAAATGCGGGCAAAGATGGTTTTAAGATATAAGAGGCACGAAGAAAAGAATGAAGAAGAAGAAGAAGAAGTCCAACTTCTTTGTGTAATACTATATACCGAGAATTCTCAAGAACACCAACGGGAATTTACCTCTTCCTGGGCAACGATAATTAAAAAGTATTGGAATCCCCGGGGGCGGTCCCGAGGATAGTCTCACTACTATTGTCATCGATATCTCTGTATCGCCTGCAATGTTCAAACGAAAAAGCTAAAGAAAATAATTTAATAAAAAGTAGAACTTTGCACATTGCTTCATCATTAATTTTCATTTTTCACAAACCTATGACTAAGCTTATTTATTAATTTTGGCGTCCTCATAGAGGAAGCTTTGTAAAAAAAAAAAAAAATGAACATGAATGAGGAAACAATGTGCAAATTTCTGCTTTGCAATTTTTTTTCGTTATCTATATAGTTCTTAAAAAATGGAAAATCACGTAAAATCCAAACCGCTTTACCGATCACGACCAAATTTCGTGAGTAAAAGCGTTGAATGTTATTTTTCATCGGTGTAAAATTTCAGTTGATTTGGTGAGATTTAACGTGAGTTAAAGCAAAATGAATATTTTTTTGAAAATTTCAAAATCCCATAAAAACCGAACTTTTTTTACAGATTCGTTCCAAATTCAATACCGACCCTTCTTTAACATAGATTTATTAATAAAAAATTATTCATTATTATTTATTATTAAGTTCTACTTTGCAATTTTTGTTTGTTGCCTATATAGTTCTTAAAAAATTCAAAATCACGTAAAATCCAAACCGCTTTACCGATCACGATCAAATTTCGTGGGTAGAAGCGTTGAATGTTATTTTTCATCTGTAAAAAATTTCAGTTGATTTGGTGAGATTTAACGTGAGTTAGAGCAAAATGAATATTTTTTTGAAAATTTCAAAATCCCATAAAAACCGAACTTTTTTACAGATTCATTCCAAATTCAATACCGATCCTTCTTTAACATAGATTTATTAATAAAAAATTATTCATTATTATTTATTATTAAGTTCTACTTTGCAATTTTTGTTTGTTGCCTATATAGTTCTTAAAAAATGGAAAATCACGTAAAATCCAAACCGCTTTACCGATCACGACCAAATTTCGTGAGTAAAAGCGTTGAATGTTATTTTTCATCGGTGTAAAATTTCAGTTGATTTGGTGAGATTTAACGTGAGTTAGAGCAAAATGAATATTTTTTTGAAAATTTCAAAATCCCATAAAAACCGAACTTTTTTACAGATTCATTCCAAATTCAATACCGATCCTTCTGTAACATAGATTTATTAATAAAAAATTATTCATTATTATTTATTATTAAGTTCTACTTTGCAATTTTTGTTTGTTGCCTATATAGTTCTTAAAAAATGGAAAATCACGTAAAATCCAAACCGCTTTACCGATCACGACCAAATTTCGTGAGTAAAAGCGTTGAATGTTATTTTTCATCGGTGTAAAATTTCAGTTGATTTGGTGAGATTTAACGTGAGTTAGAGCAAAATGAATATTTTTTTGAAAATTTCAAAATCCCATAAAAACCGAACTTTTTTACAGATTCATTCCAAATTCAATACCGATCCTTCTTTAACATAGATTTATTAATAAAAAATTATTCATTATTATTTATTATTAAGTTCTACTTTGCAATTTTTGTTTGTTGCCTATATAGTTCTTAAAAAATTCAAAATCACGTAAAATCCAAACCGCTTTACCGATCACGACCAAATTTCGTGAGTAAAAGCGTTGAATGTTATTTTTCATCGGTGTAAAATTTCAGTTGATTTGGTGAGATTTAACGTGAGTTAGAGCAAAATGAATATTTTTTTGAAAATTTCAAAATCCCATAAAAACCGAACTTTTTTACAGATTCATTCCAAATTCAATACCGATCCTTCTTTAACATAGATTTATTAATAAAAAATTATTCATTATTATTTATTATTAAGTTCTACTTTGCAATTTTTGTTTGTTGCCTATATAGTTCTTAAAAAATTCAAAATCACGTAAAATCCAAACAGCTTTACCGATCACAACCAAATTTCGTGGTTAAAAGCGTTGAATGTTATTTTTCAGCTGTAAAAAATTTCAGTTGATTTGGTGAGATTTAACGTGAGTTAGAGCAAAATGAATATTTTTTTGACAATTTCAAAATTCCATAAAAACCGAACTTTTTTACAGATTCATTCCAAATTCAATACCGATCCTTCGGTAACATAGATTTATTAATAAAAAATTATTTAGCTCAATAGCTAAAAATTTGCCAGATGCTAGAGAGCGTAGACATTTTTTGAAAATTACAAAGTCAAATAAAATTTGAACATATTTTTGAATTTTTTTGAAAATTATCACAAACAAAGACGTCGAACTGTTTTACATGTTTTAGATCATTTTGAGTGTACTGATATAAAAAAACGAGAGAAAAAAATTTTCGCACGAAAACAAAGTTTCCTCTATGAGGAATTTGCAATAAAAAAAATTCTACGAAAAACTTTCCGTTACAATCTTCACCGTAAAAAAAAATTATTATCTGGGCAGTTTTACCGCCAAACCACAGGGACTAAAAAAAAAGGTACCAACAACCAATGGCCAATAATCGTTACAATACAAACGGTTAACGCTTGTTGGAATGGGAAAACAACGAGGACATTTTTAGGCGCCCTGTGGTATATATATATCATCTCGCGCGAATTGGCCTTCAGTGATGATTATCAAAATCAATATAATACCCGGGGTCTCGCTTCTAGGCACCATTTTAACACCCTCACTCCCATTCCACGATACTTTGGTTATCCTGGACTTCAACAACTCTCATAAATATTGGATTATGAAGCGCGTATTGAAATTTTAGGTATTGTTTGCATGGCACGATAGGGCAGTTTAAGGGGAGGGCGTTTTAGCCTAATTTCTGATATTAATTAAGCGATCTTTCCAGTGTGAAAAAATAAATAAATCGAAATTTCTTTTTTCTTATAAAAAATATTTATTATAAAAAAATAATATAAAATATTATAAAAAATATATAATTTCTTATTATAAAAAATATCGATTTTTTTTTATAAGAATTTTTTATAATAAGAAATTATATATTTTTTATAAGAAAAAGGAAATTTCGATTTTTTTTTCACACTGGAAAGATCGCTTAATTAATATCAGAAATTTGGACAATAAGACAAAAAAAGAAAAATCGAAATTTCTTTTTTCTTATAAAAAAAATATAATATCTTATTATAAACAAAATCGATTTTTTTTTATAAGAATTTTGTATAATAAGAAATTATATATTTTTTATAATATTTTTTTATAATAAATATTTTTTATAAGAAAAAAGAAATTTCGATTTTTTTTTGTCTTATCCACTAGTATATACGATTAAAAACATCCTCTCAAATTTTTAAAGCAAAATTCGAAATACTTCGCTGGCATACTTTATTGACCTGGCATCGCCGATTAGTCGTAAGTACATAATTTAGGTATATGAAATTTCTACACTCGAAACTTTAAACGTGTTTTTCTCGAAACGACATTTTTCAAAACGGTGGCCATTCTCCAGGGAACAGTTTTCAAGCGATCGTTTTCAAATTTTAGGAGAACATTCTTCACGCTTCTCTCTATCGTGCTATGGAAGCTTTTTTTTTAAATCTTCCCATTTTTTAAAAAGAAAAACTGTCGAAGAAAACGGCTAAATTCGGTACTTTTTGTTCAAACCGCCGCCATTTTGTCAATTTTGATTAAAAAAAAAAGCCTCCATAGCGCGATAGCCAATCGCATACTAATTAATAACCCCTTGGGGTTTTTTTTTTTTCAGATCAAATTTGCGACCCCTAGGATGTCCACCGTGAGGCTATCTTTTTTATCAACATTATTTTCAACAATTAAAAAAAAAATTTAAACAATAAAAATCGTCTTATAGAAAATTATTTTCTGTCATTCATGATTACCTTAATATGTCATAAAAATTTCAGATTGATCGGCGTATAGTAACCGTCCGAAAAAAAATCGTGAAAATAATCTATTTTTCGGGCCGTCACACTGAACAGATCCCTTAAGACAGATGTCTAAATTATTTTTATGCTGTTATTAGCAAATATATATTTTTTAATCCTAAAAGAAGGATTTTTTAAATCTATGGCAAAAGAACCTAAAGTATTACAGGAAATAATTATTTTCTTAAATAAATGATTTTCATTAAAAAGTTATAATTTCCGTAATTTTAAGATGAAAAAACAAAAATTACAGAGCAATTTTTCAAAATTTTTGGCTTGTTGTAAAAAAATAAAAAGATCGTCGCATTCTCAACATTTAAACTCTATTTTTGTACCTAAATGATTTCGATAGATATAAGAATGAAATATGGTGATAACACCATTGGGGAAAAAGTTTTTACTGTTTTAGTAGACGGTTAAGAGACACGATAGCGCCTTAACTCCAAGTATAAAAATAAAGTTTCAAGCATTTAAATCACCTTAAGACGCGATGCAAATTTGCCGTTCGCGAGGCGCCAGCGCCGTCCCAACTTTTCCCGACGGTGCAATTTTCATAACTTATTTAACTTTTACTAAAACGACTACAACCTTTTTTTAACTATGATTTCTTGAAAATGGTAATATATGATTCTTACCGTTGTTAACCAGAATATAAAAACCCAGAAAAAAAAAGATTTCAAAATTCATGTAATAAAAAAGAAAATGAAGAACAACTGAAACAAATTCTGAGGTAGAACCTAATAAAAATGAAATCCTATGATCTGTTACAATTTTTATGTTGCCTTAATCTGAAGGGAAAAGTTCATTTTTAATATACTGCTGCCAACCACAGGTTTTAATACGAAAAAAAAAAGAAAAAATCTTTCGCCACTTTCATAAATTATTGTAGTGAATTTAATGTCATTCGCAGAAGCTTTTGCGCGTACCAAGTGAGGACAGTGAACATACACGAACGTCGGGACGATAATTAACAGACGTCATTAGCACACAACATGTGCACGAGTGAGAGAAGAGTCCCTCGGTGAAAAGCGCTAATTTAAATGGAAAAGACTTCTCGGCTGCTCTCCTACATTTTTTTCTCTTATTTTTATTTCACTGCCAGTCGCTGGTGCTAGTTCTACTCTTGAGAATTCACATCCGGCTACGGTCCAAACGAACCAATTTGCGAACCCAATTCTGAGTGTCTGTCGTGAAAAAAGCGGAAGGGAAATAATTTGCAAAAAAATATTGGACAGCTACGAAAAAAAACGTATTTTCTCTTTTCTCCTCATCGTATGAAAGAAAAAACGCTGCATTAAAAAGGGGAATAACATTTTTTCTAAGTCACTTTAGAAAAAAAATTAATTATGTTTTTTTTTTAATTGACTTTTCCGTTTCTGATTCCAGAATTCGCAGATCCAACTTCCGGTCGGAAAATCCAAACTGAATTTTTTTTTTTGGGATATCGAATTTTGGTCTTCACTATCGTTCTCAAGTCGCATATTCTACCACAGAAAATACCGGTTACAAGCATTTTTACTATGATTTTTAAAAAAGTGACTTTTTCAATTTTTAATTTTCCGGCTTTCGGTCGGAAAATCCAACCCAAATGTTTTGTCTTTGAAATATCGAATTTTGTCCTTCATTATCGTTCTCAAGTCGCATATTCTACTACTGAAAATACCGTCTTACAATCCTTTTTACCATGATTTAAAAAAAAAGTGACTTTTCTCCATTTCTGATTCCAGAATTCACAGATCCGACTTCCGGTCGGAAAATTCAACCTAAATTTTATTTTCATTCAGATATCAAATTTTGGCCTTCACTATCGTTCTCAAGTCACATATTCTACGACAGAAAATACCAGTTACAAGCATTTTTACCATGACTTTAAAAAAAGTGACTTTTTTCCATTTCTGATTCCAAAATTCACAGATCCGACTTCCGGTCGGAAAATCCGACCTACATTTTTTTTTCTTTAGTATATCGAATTGTGGTCTGTACTATCATTCTCAAGTCGCATATTCTACCACAGAAAATACAAATTACAAGTCTTTTTCCCATGATTAGTCAATAAGAGCATTTAGTGATCGTTAGATGTTACCTTTGAATTATCTTTTGACGCTGTAATAAAAAAAATGATTTTCTTTTTATTTAAAAAAAAAATCGTCATAGACTTTGTCAACGAATATTTGCAACTTACAATTTTTTTTTCTTGTTGTCATAATAAAAAAAGTTATAAAACTTGCCAAAGTTTTATTTTGCGGATGCAAAAATCTTGAATCTTATACGCATATACAATCCTTTCTCGATGGCATTGCCACCGAGTGCGACATCATTCTTCCGTGTGTTCGCTGAACAAGCGCACGTGTCTCTATTCCGACAAGTAACGAATACCAGGAGGACTTCGTGAGGCCAGAGAAATGGGTTTTTCAACAACGTGGAACCAGCGGGTAGACGTCGCACTGAAAATTCGATGGACATGGAACAGTCGGCGTGTTTCTCGTGTACGCTCCGACGGAACCAATTTGCGTGAGCTATTCGTCCTCCCTTTTTCTCTCTCTCCACTCCGAGGACATGATAAAAGTGTTTTCTTTAGCTGCGAACGTTGCAGTAGGTCTTTTATATCCTGGAATAGCACCATCATGTTTACTGAAAACTGTTGTTTTAAATATGCATCACACATACGTCTCCAGCAAATATTCTTCAAGCTCTTACAATTTTTTAATTCGTCACACTAAAAAAAAAAGTTTACAAATCACTTCTTCCTGCAACTTTCTCTATGAGGACCAAATTTCACTTCCTCGTAGTGAAAGGTGCAAAATAAGCAAGCCCTGGTAAAAATAAATGATAGAAAACGATTATAAAAAATTCTATCGTTCCGAATACGGACTTTGGTTCGTGAATTTACGATGTACTATCATAAATTTACGATCAAAATCCTATACGTTTCGTCCATATCCTATAATATTATTGTAAATAATATATTTTTTGTATTTAGTTTAATAATAAAAATATAGGATTGTACGTATATACCCATGATGTATTATTCCAAGCAAAAAAAAAAAGAAATCGACCGAATAATTACGTTTTTTTTTCTGGTCACCCATCTTTGTAGTGACCGCGGCCCAGGCTGCTTAACTTTCATGATCTCTGATATACTGCCTAACTATTCCATTCAAACTCGTTCTTGTAAGATAATATACATAAATAATATATAAGCCGCTTGACGTACTTATGAGTCACAACAGTAAATTGAGCAGTTTTTTCGCATCTTACTAAATTATTTATGTTAATTAACTCTTTAAGAATGCTTCACGTATCCATTCCTTACCGAAAATTTTATTTAATCCGTATTTGAGTACTTCGCGATACGAGAAAAATCGAATAAATAATCAAGAATATCAAGATACTAATAAGAGCATTGATTTCGGATAATAAGAGGTCTAAGAATTTATTAAAAAATCCGTTTAAAAAAAATTATTAAATATTATAAATCCGTTAGTGTACCATACATCCCGATAACGTATCTATCGCATTTAACCAATAGAAAACGAAAACTAAAGGAAACTAATAACAAGGATTCAATTTCTATAAATTGATCAAAGTCCGAATAGATAGTGATGATAACGTACGATTAAATCCCATTCAAATTCCATCGATCTCTATCAATCTCTATAATATATTTTTACCAGCGAGGCCTGAATCTGCAACCTTTTTTTTTAAACAACAAGTTTAAGTAATTCAATATCCTCTAAAATTTCAACACCTCCGTTATTGTTCACATAATTTTTTTTTATTTGATTTGATTTATTCATAGGTACGGGCAAAGCCCAATTACAATTTAGGGCAGGAAGTTAGCCTGCCCCTATATACACTTGGTAGTTGAGAGGATTTATACGTATAATTCAGCCTTATTTTAACAATAATATTTAACATTAGGTGATAACTTTTTACGCCAATCGAGGAAGAAGAATCCGTACGAAATAATAATAGAGGCTAATAATAAAATAGCAAAATAACAATAGTGAGGATAAATATATTAACATTATTAATAATATTAATATTGAGGAAGGATCAACAATGTAATGTATATATAATAATGTATATATAATAATTTTGTTACCACATGGTCTCGAAATTTTAGGTTTCGTCACAAAATGCCCCAATCAGCCCCGGACCAAGAAATGTCCACGTTTCATGACATTTCTAATCGTATGGCATCGACTTCCGAAATCCCAATTTTCAGGTCCCAAGTACTTACATGGTCTCGAAATTTTACGTTTCGTCAAAAAATGCCCCGATCAGCCCCGGCCCAAGAAATGTCCACGTTTCATGACATTTCTAATCGTATGGCATCGACATCCGAAATCCCAATTTTCAGGTCCCAAGTACTTACATTGTCTCGAAATTTTAGGTTTTGTCAAAAAATGCCCCAATCAGCCCCGGACCAAGAAATGTCCACGTTTCATGACATTTCTAATCGTATGGCATCGACATCCGAAAATTCAATAATTTTGTTACCAAATATCAAATATATTACCAAGTATCAAAGACAATAATGATGTAATGTTGTATAGTCCAAATTGCTATAAAATCTAAAGTTCTAAACCGGAAATGAAAAGAAAACAAAGAAAATTATATTGGAAAATAATTTTCTACCAAGACCTAGTTTTTAAAAATGTAGAAAATTTAAAAAAAAAAGAAATTTTCCCAAAAAAAAAAAAATTATTCTCTCCAAGTCAATCAACTCAGTGACACGTGTCGATATCCAAGGGAATGATTCACACGCTCGAGTGTGTAACACCAATAAAAAAAACAACCGATTTGCATATTCCATGTCGATCATACAGGCGAGCAGAGTCGAGCTAATAGAAATGGATAAAATGTGTATACGACCTGAAAATCCTTTCAGAGTACACGACTTTCAACGAAATTTTTCAATGCATAGTAATGCATCGAACCCATTTGTTGTATACGCCGAACGAAGGACCCTCTATCGCAGGGTTTATAGAGTCTTGTGCGGTGCATACAAGCCATTCGATAAACGAGAGAGCCCTCGATCATTTTCAAATGTTGACCAGGGCAGGGATAAAACATATTTATATAAATATTTATATATAGAAGCTTTGAGTACCTCTTCTCCCTTTTTCATATATTTCCAGATAAAATCGTGGTTCTGAATAACGAGGCAAATTTTTACACGAGTACCGACAACCAGAATTCTCCCCTTATCGATAAAATTTCGAGTACTTTTACCTAGCAACGAGTTAAATTAAGGTTAATTAAACTGTAAACAAAAGTATGGAGACACCGTAGACATTTTGAGAAAATGGAATATGTCAGCCTTCGAAAAATGGTACATTAAGGCCTATTTTATTATATTCGTACATAATTAGAAAATTATTCAATATTCTGACGATTAATCTGCAGATTTAAAAAAATGAAAGGTACAGGATTGACTTTGGTTTTGGTTTCGGTCATTTTATAATTAAATCTTTCCTTAAGCGTGTAATAAATTTTTGAATCTGAGGATCGCATTAAATGGCCGAACATTGACACATTTACCTTATATTTTATCTAAAACGGGAGAGAGAACGATACACTGTTAAAAATATTTGAAGTAAAATGTAAAACGGGTGTGGAAAATTTACTAGCCGAATATAACGTAAAATTGATGTACAATTCTGCTAAAATCGTTACGAAAGTCGTATTAATATAAGTTAAAAGTTAAATTCAATTTCACCAGACGTACATTAAATTTTCATTTTCTTTCGTATATTAAATTGAATTTCCTACATGATAACTAAATGATAATTAGCAATTAATATTATCCGTGAGTGATGAAAAGAAATATTTATTATATTCAACACAACGGAGTTCTGTCTAGCTTTACAAATCAAAACAGACTAAAAAAGTAGAACCTTGCACATTGCTTCCTCATTATTTTTCGCTTTTTACAAAGCTCCCTCTGTGAGGAAGCAGTATGTTATTCAATTTTGGCTTCCTCATAGAGGAAGCTTTGTAAAAAGCGAAAAATAATGAGGAAGCAATGTGCAAGGTTCTACTTTGCATCTTTTTTTTTATACCTTGTGTCTCTTTTGCAGAGGTGTTTTATACAGCTATAAATCACCTCTGCAAACACCGTTACATCTAATTTTGATTAGATACAAATTTTTGTCGTACTTTCTCAACTTTTCCGGAAGTTATAGCGAAAATCTACATTTTTTTAAAATGAAAAATGGTGTAAAATCCGAACGACTTTACCGATCATCACCAAATTTGGTACATGGCATTTCTGAATGTTATTTTTCGTCTGTACAAAATTTCTGTTCATTTGTTGAAATTCGACGTAATTTAGATCAAAATCTATTTTTTTCGAAAAATTCAAAATTCTATAAAATCCGAACCGCTTTACCGATTTCGTCGAAATTCAATACCATACAACATTGAACGTATCTTCAGTTATGAAGAACTATTTAGCCAAATCGACGAACTTTTACGAAAGTTAGAGCGACCATGCCCTTTTTTCAACAAATTAAAATCAACATAAAATCTTAATGACTTCACATATTTTGGCAAAAATCACAACATTCAAAGAGGGGCAGCTACTCTACTTGCGTGCCAAATTTGAGCCGGATCGCTCGAACGGTTACCGAGTGAGAGATTGAATTTTCGAAGCCCAGCACACACACACACACACATACATACATACGGACATTTTTTCTAAACCACTTTTCTCGACGTTTTAGGTGATTCTAAGCATACTGACATGAAAATCTCGAAAAAAAAAATTTCATGAAAACAAAGCTTCCTCTATGAGGAAGCAAAAAGAAAAGCGTTTTGCTCAATCGTCAAATATTTGAGTCCTTGGCAACGTTAAACAAAACACGGACAAAGTAGGCCGTGGATATAATACACGACAATTGCATTCCATTCAACACGGGTTCAGTAAAAATACAATACATTAAATTACTATGCAGTATATGAATTTTTCAAATATTTTTTACAGTGTAGAAGCGTTTAGAAGGGAGTGGGTAACAGAAGCACTTTGGTTACAGGCTTGTCAACCCGATCAGCCCAGAGCGGCTCTCACGTTCCATCGACCGAAGGCTGACAGTTCCTAAGTAGGTGCTCGAGCACCATCACCAAGAGCAGAAAAGCTCGCGTTGCTAGACAGGGCCAAGAAATAGAGAGAGAGAGAGAGTGAGGGAAAGATAGTAATAATGGTAGTAGTATCAGTACATGACGTAGTTTTTCAAATACAACGAAATCGATGGATGGAGAAGCCTGTCAAAGCTCGAAAGCATACAAGACTGAGAATACGAAGGGAATGTGAATGGGAACGAAAAAGTAAGACCCTCGTTTTCTCTAACACTAGAACTTCGTGTAAGACCCTTCAATGCGCACCAACACCCTTCGAATATCGACAAAGCGCTACTGTGGTACTATACAGCAAAATCTTGGGTTTTCTTTGAGACTTTCAGAGAGTCTTACGTACTTGAACGTCTCGTGTACATCAGAAAAGATCTTAGTTAATTAATGTCTAAGGACTCGTTCTACTTTCTTTTTTTTTCTTGAAAAGTGTGCCTTAGAAAGTTCCGACAAATACGTCAGGCTTTGAGAAGAGTTATACGAAGTTTTAAGTAATTGAACTTACCTTTGGTAGCTTTGAATTAAGACCAGGGTACACAGAGTTTTCTAGAAGTATATTTTAAAAAATCCTTTCTAAGAGTTACAAAAGTTTTACAAAAATATCGCTATGCTACAATTCATCATAATCGTCGTCAGTTAACAAAAACAAAGTCTGGAGCCTTTAGGTGATTTCCTATTCTGTGGAATAGTGGAGATTGCATGACCACAAACTGACCGGAACACTCGAAAATTATCCGACCATGAATCCGAGTCCATTCTCTTGAGGAAATGACCCTCGTTCAATGTATTTCCTGAGAGCGTTGGGAAAAAGCGGAAACAAGGCGAATTGAGAGTACAGAAACACGAGAAGTTCGTCAGAGCGGAAGAAAGAACGGGGGAAGGAGAAGTGTTAAATCGTGGAGGCTTACACCGTGCTGCCCTACGATAATAACACCGGATATCCCTGCTTTACATAGCACCGCTGACAGTGGCCGTAGCAAAAGCTCCGAGATAAACATATCGCGAATCACGCGGGAGCACTTATGGTCATAGAAGCGAGCTGTGCATTTTCGCTTTCTGGCTCGAGTCCAAGAGTTCTATTGGGCAGAATTCAACCAGCATTGGTGCTGCTAGCGAGTGCTTCGAAGCTTTCCACGTTCTAGTGTCGAAAAGCTGGTATTCGACAGGAGTTCTGGCTCGCCTCACAGACTTGCCCGATACTCACTTCTCCAGTGGCAAAACCTGTAACAAAAACCGCGTGTAAAGAGCATAAGAGAAGAGTATTAAGGAATTTATACGTCTTCTTGTATACAGAAAGTTGTACCTTTTCAGTCGACGTTTTTCTACACCTCCAACTCCTGCAACCACTTCTTATCAAATCCCGGGAAAAAATAATCATCCGGAACAAAAGTACCTTTCAATTCACAATTGGTGTGTAAACTGAAAGATATCGTGGTAGTTTAGGCAACTATTAAGCCATAAATGTAGATTTTTAGTCCATGCAACAAGTTGAATGGTTATTTTAACTAATCTAATGGTTAAATTAACTACGTTATTGTCATTGTAACTAATTCTATATCTATATCTCCTAACTTCTCAAGAAGTGTATACTGCCAACTATGTTTAGTTGCTTGGAGCGTATTTAGTCTTGCGAGTTGGTTGGGGCAACCAATTATTTCTAATAGTTCGCAAAATTATTGAACTTTATTTCGTTGCTGTTTGTCGTTGGAGTACAATTTCTTACATACGTTTAAAGACTTATATACTATTTTCCCCTTCAAAGTTATGTTAGGACTCAAGGCGTTGGCTCTTTACATCGGGGACGAAGACCTCGCCATTTACTACCGTAGACTTATGAATGCGACGGAGACTCAACGATAGACTGAAATCTACCAGAATGCAGAGTAAATGATTTGTTCGTGAAACGATACGTATTCAAAATTATTGAACCTTATTTCTTTGCTGTTTGTTGTTGGAGAACAATTTCTTACAGACGTTTACAAACTTACATACTGTTTTCCCCTTCAGCGTTAGCTTAGGGATTTTTGTGGGGGTTGTTGTGGTCCAGGAACGGATGTTACAATGGCGAAGTGTAAGCTGACTGATGTGACACTTCTCAGTGTATAATGTAAACTGGAGAATTTAGTTAAAATGATTCCCGATACATTTATGGTACATCATAAGGTTTTTAGGCTAGACGCGTGTCTTCATAAATCTCAAGCGCTACTAGTGAATAGTATTACGATGTGTAGCGCCTGTCGTCTTCTTAATATGTGGAAGGTTACGTGAGACATAACAAACGATGCCTAGTCGATTGGAGCGTATTTAGCCATGCGAATACGTCATTCAAGCTGGAATCGCCACTTTATCGAATTGACTTAAAAATTGGTTGCATCAACTAGAATTGGTTGGTGCAACCAATTATTTCTCTCCGTGCAGTATCGGCAGGTTTCACTTACCAGTTGGACCACCATAATTTGATGTTGCATGCGATGGGTTGCGATTTTCAAGGAATTAGAATAATCTACAAACCTCAGCAACTTCTGTAACTCTATTCCTAACGTAAATGCAACGTGAATGATATAGCGTTGTTCTTACTCATGGATACGGAAACTTGGACTGAAAGACTTGAAGAGAAGCTCGTGTAAGCAACAGCAGTGGCCAGGCAGCTCGACTTTGCTTTAGAGAAGAAGCTGAGAAGCCTTCGAGGCTCGGACCGCCTAACTTCTCAAGAAGTGTATACTGCCAACTATGCTGCCTACCTTATGTATACACTGAGACTCAATGAGTTGCACCATTGTGCACTCTCTCCCTTCAGCGTCGACTGACGCCAGCAAGAAAGTTTTGGTTTCTTCTTTTTCTTCTTCTTACTTGGCACTTTGCATGTAAAAATATTTCGCTACAGAAAAAAGCGACGTTCACGAGCTTCGGGCATCTTGTTCACGCCACCCTTAATTCTTCCAACTTTCTTTTCTCCTTTGTAACGTTGAACACTTTCTTCGAACATTTATTACAATTTTCATCCAATACAATTATTCGTATGAAGTCGATGGAAACTTCCCAAGTTTCTAAGTCCTGAAAATGAAAAAGATAATTAAATTCATTGGTTATTCATGATAAAGATACAACTATTAAGAAGGTTGGAAGGGTCGACAAGCAATGCAATTAATGATACATTTTTGTAAGTGTTTCTATCAAGTTTTGTCGCACGAATAAAAGTAGGAATAAAAGTGAGCTTTTGATCAAATGGATCAGTTTAATATTCCCTTTTCTAATCAATGTAAATAGAATAAACATAAATCCTATGGGGATAATAGAGGAAATAATAGAGACATCTTGTTCACGCCACCCTTAATTCTTCCAACTTTCTTTTCTCCTTTGTAACGTTGAACACTTTCTTCGAACATTTATTACAATTTTCATCCAACACAATTATTCGTATGAAGTCGATGGAAACTTCCCAAGTTTCTAAGTTCTGAAAATGAAAAAGAGAATTAAATTCATTGGTTATTCATGATAAAGATACAATTATTAAGAAGGTTGGAAGGGTCGACAAGCAATGCAATTAATGACACATTTTTGTAAGTGTTTCTATCAAGTTTTGTCGCACGAATAAAAGTAGGAATTAAAGTGAGCTTTTGATCAAATGGATCAGTTTAATATTCCCTTTTCTAATCAATGTAAATAGAATAAACATAAATCCTATGAGGATAATAGAGGAAATAATAGAGACATCTTGTTCACGCCACCCTTAATTCTTCCAACTTTCTTTTCTCCCTTGTAATGTTGAACACTTTCTTCGAACATTTATTACAATTTTCATCCAATACAATTATTCGTATGAAGTCGATGGAAACTTCCCAAGTTTCTAAGTCCTGAAAATGAAAAAGAGAATTAAATTCATTGGTTATTCATGATAAAGATACAACTATTAAGAAGGTTGGAGGGGTCTACAAGCAATGCAATTAATGACACATTTTTGTAAGTGTTTCTATCAAGTTTCGCCGCACGAGTAAAAGTAGGAATAAAAGTGACCTTTTAATGAAATGGATCAGTTTAATATTCCCTTTTCTAATCAATATAACTAGAATAAACATAAAACCTATGGGAGTAATAGAGGAAATGGTTGACTTGACCATAAGTTTGCCTATAAATGGCCAAATGTATGCTGCTTAAATTCTTATGGCGAGATTAGGAGTTCGATGGCTCGGCAAGCTGCCCGCAGTGTGTACTTTAAGGGGGTTTATACGAGCGAGCGCGTTAATGTCAGAAGCCACACGAGACTACGGAAAACCGATCGATATAAAATTGTCGAGAATCTTCGATGTCCTCCTACCCTCAAACGACGATATTCCGCGTTACTGGTAACCGGCAATGCTATGCCAGTGACCTGAATGCATAAGCAAGGCGTTTACGGCTTTCAGCCTCTGGCTTCTATCCCTATGGTAACCTCCTAAATCTCGCTTAAGTGCATCGTCATCTCAGCCACACCAGCAGCTTAACGATCCAACGATAAACGAAAACTCTACGACGGCCACGCGATATTTCTCAACGAGATACCAAAGCGTTGAAGTATTAACACTATACGACAAATTTTCTACGAACGCGAGCAAACATTATCACTCTACTAGAATTTTCGGCTCGTCATGCTTCATTTGTTTAACTCAATTTGCAACGTGGAATATATTGTATTTACTTTTGGGTCTACAGATTATTAAAAATTGGCATTTCAAACGGTTGCAATAATAAAACGGACTATCACTTTTAATATTTAGTTTAATAAGGATACATTGAAATTGCATCCATATGGAATTAGAATATATTATTATTTTTTAATCAGAAAAACGAATAAGTGGAATTCGCTAATGTTTTTTTTTACCATTTTTCGGAATAATACAAATTTCGAAATCATGAAAAATTAACAAATTTGTTGCATAAGATTTTCAAAAAAAAATTTGTTAATTCTTGGTAAATCTTTTTATTGTAATATTGCAATAGCTTTTTGACATTATTCTCAAAATAAATATTCTTGGCTTCTTCAATGATGACGATGTGTTGAGGAGTCAGTCAACAAATGGACCTTAATTTCAATAATTCAATGTAAAGTATCCAAAAATGATTAGGTCGCTGGATAAAAGTGGGAACAATAATAAAAATTCACGTTTCAGATCACATCATTTTTATTACCTTTACTCCTCATTTTTATATACATATACAATATTAATATATTTTACAGCATTATGTACGTTAAGACTGTTTTACACATTTTAATCATTTTCATTCATCGCTGACTCGCTGACTTTCTCAAGATTTATTAAAACAGTGCGCTTAACAAAATTTAGAAAGAAAAAAAAATGGCGTAGGAACATATGTATAACAATTCTTTCTCTCGTTCTCATGTGAATAAAATAAATGCGAAAACAAGAACACACGCTCACATTTTAAAATACATGTAAATCCCCGTGAATTACAAAAATCGTCGGAAGTCATGGAATTGTATAAGGAACGAGCGTGTATAGACGCACGGAATTCTATAATTTTTAATATTCTTTAAAATCGTCGTCATAGAGTGTAAATACGTGCCTGGGAAAGATTGTCTCACGTAGAGAGAATATGTGTATATATATATATATATTGTATATAGTGAATGGATGAACTCTCGCTGAATTCATGCCAGAAATAAATTGCCAACGCCAACTAGTGCATACATCGTCATCTCTTTCTCTCACTCGGATCCACTCTTGTTTTCATTCTCTCGTATATTTACAAAGGGGTAAATACACAGTCTCTTCGACATATATATTTGTATATATTTTATTTTTTTTTTAATTTTATTAATTCGCTTTTTCGATTCGAAGTTACGAGGATGAATGAACATTGTTACATCACACCGAGCTACTGTAGTTGATACGCGAGGCGTTTTTCGCTCGTCGTCGCATCGTGCTTCAATAGTATATATATACATATATGTATTTACATATATAAATACCACCTGATGCACGTTACACATTATTGGTATATTCTCTATTATAAATATTTATTATTGGTCGTAAATTCTCAATTCACGGTGTACGAAGTGCCATTCACTTGTATCTTTTATTTTTATTTTTATTATTATTTTTTTCTTCTTCATCTTACTGTAATTT
Source organism: Ephialtes manifestator (assembly GCA_963970395.1). NCBI lineage: Eukaryota > Metazoa > Arthropoda > Insecta > Hymenoptera > Ichneumonidae > Ephialtes > Ephialtes manifestator. Next base: position 4,089,986 of record OZ019969.1, on the reverse strand, counting down.
TAAATCGCACGAGTGATAAGACGCGATTGTCGAGAGGCGTGCGATTGCAACACGAAATTCCGGTGGCTATATATGATACCCGTTTATGCCAGCTAAGGCCCAAAAGTCATTAGAGCGTTACAATTAAGTAAGATCGATATATTTCAGTGTTATATGTTACATCGGAGCCTACGCGCTATTTTTACTCCTCGATTTCCCGGCGAGAAGTCGGCGCTACCTTTTTTTCAGCCTAAAGGATACTTTAATGTACATTACCAACCAAAAGTTTCGTACGATCAGAATTTTCGTAGTTTGAGACAAAGAAAATTATTTGCGCAGATTAATTGTTTGCCAAATACGATAGAAATCTTTTTTCATTCGTATGTAATTAATTCTTCAATTTCTTTTTCTATCGAATCAATTCAACAAGTTTTTTCTGACTTATCAACAACGTTGTCATTTTTATTATGCAAAAATATTTGTACCCATTTCCATGACGTTCAATTATTTTTCCACTTTTCTTTTCTCATATCTTGCCTAAATTCTGATGAAACGAAGCGTTTTTGATCGCGACTGTACGCATGAAAGTTCCGTTAATAGCCCGGCGGTGGATTCGAAGAAAAAAAAATTATTCGGAGCTCTTGAAAGCTCGTCTTATCAACCGGCAGAGAGAAAGAGAGCGCAATGTAGGAGAGGAGTAAATAAATCCTTGCTGGGATGACGAGGTAGCGATTATTCCTCGCGAACGAGCCCGAGGGTCCGAAGATAAATGTTGGAAGTCACGCTGCCGGGACCAGAGCCGACGGCTTTCCTTTTCCATCCCCCTTCACGTATTTTCACCTCCCTCACTCTCTCTTTTTTTTCTTCTCTATCACCGATGTTGGCTGCTGATAAAAATAACCGCAGAGAGACCTCGATACGGTCGATAAGTTCAAGTTTTCCGTGTGCGTAAGCCACAATAAAAAAAACGACGATTCATAGTCTAACCGATTCGAAGACAGTTGCGCAATAAGAATTCACCTCCATTCGGAACCTTTTTTTTCGCCGAAGCTTATCTCTGTTGGCGGGCGACGAGTTTCTCCCGAAATCAGAGAAACTTGATCCCCGCAGCCGTGAAGAATCCCAACGAGGGCTTCTCCAAAGGATTAAGGAAAATCCCATCACAAATGTCTTCCGTCAGCGCGATGCATCATGATTCATGACCGCATAGACGTAGAAACGATTTGCGGTTGGCCGGAAAACCACGAAAATTTATATTCACTCACGCGAAAGTATAAATTGTGATATAAATTGCGCTGAAGGAATATTATAGCAGTCGACGGTTGGTAACAAAAGAACTCGCTCGGGTGCTTTGAGGCTTGACGCTAAGTTGTAATTAGACCGGACGATTAATAAAGCTACCCGAGTTGAATTGTGGACCCTCCAAATATCCTCCGTTGACTTAAAACATGGCTAAATATGATGAATGAGGCAAAATATGCTTCTGAGAGTTATTTTGAAATTTATTTATGGCTTTTTTATGACGCTGAGCGCCACAATTCTGAGAATGTTTAACGAAGAATTCAGAACTTCGTCTGAAACTTCAGAACCTCCTGATATTTCAACATTTCACTACAGAATTATAGAGTCTAACTGGTTCAGAACGGTTTACACTAGTTGAATGAGTGTTAAATTTTTTATCGTTCGTGCATAGCATTTACGGATAAATTTCACCTCATTAAAGCGTGATTTATGATCATGGTATGTGTCTGTAATTGAAATGAACATTTATAACTACGAATTTACAAAAATATCTCGACATTCCCAACAATTTTATAAAAACCACATTTATGTTAATTTCGTTTCAAGAATGAAGTGTAATATACTACTTTATCAATTAAAACAGAGTCTCACTATCTTTGGGGCTATCAAAGATCTAGACGTTTAATTTGTAGAGCGTTTTTTGAATAATATAGTAAACAGCACAAAATATAAATCATTAGCGAATAAAAAATAAATAAACGCACTTGATCGAAATGTTTATATGTTTATATACACATGTCATAATATAATTTACTCTCCATTACTGTTAGACACTTCATAAAACTTAACAGAAACGATTACAAGAATTTATCACTATTTGACTAGTGTAAAACGATCAAACTTCCTTTAATGGGTAATATCTGCTATTCCAAAGTTACACTATTACATTTAGGCTCAACGGAGGTTCTAAATTTCAACTCGGGATATTATACGGATTTAGGAAGACTTATGGCGCTGAAAAGTCGTGATGAACCGACGTCCCTCCGGGATATCGTGTTTAGTAATTCATTTCTAATAACATGACTCGATTAGATCTCTCTCGCTCTCACATACCATTTTCATATTTTCATGGCTTCTATATTGATCCTTGAGATCTATTCCACGTTCTGTTGTTATATTTTTTTTTTTGTGGGTGTTTTTCTCCGCTTGCATTAACGTGACATTGCCACTCGTACCAAACGACACATAACGCACGCACGTACTTTTTATGCTCTGTAGACGCTCACGCAGTCATAAACCCATCAACATTCACCCCACACACTCTTACGTTAGCCTACTTTTTACCCTTATACCCTTAAACAGAGCGCTGAGGTACAGGAGGAAGAATTATGCGCTCCTCCAGGAAGCGCGTTTGTGTTTTTTACTTTTTTTTTTCTCTCTGCTTATTATTTTCATTAAATGCTATAGTGTTGTCGTAGACCGTGTAAACAGTTTTTCTTTCTGCAATACATCTATCAATGGAGGCTACAAAGAGTCTACTGGGACTATTACGCACGCGAAAATTAAAAGTCGGCTAAATTTATCGCGTTAAGCATTTCACTCTCTCCGTGTTTAATTAATTCTCGTAATAAACCAGTTGATTTATAGGCTATTAAGAAAGGTGGTTTATGATCAGGATAAATAAGCAGTAAAGTAAAGAAATAGCATGAACATTATTAAGCTATTTGTGAGTCCATAAAGGAATTTCGAACGGATTATGTGTACTCGACATAAAAAGTCGAACATGGATTTATAAAATGCCTTGTTTTCAACAATTTTACGGCTTTCTTTTCCAAAAGGCAACTAAAATACTGTGTTTCATAAATTATTAATGTTGATACCTTATCTGTATAGAGATCAAAGTTTAAATCAATTTAGCATCCTTAAAATAAAAATGCGTCTTCGAACGTCCCTGCTATAAATTCTACCCCCACTTACAGATATCGTGGTTTAAAAAAAAATCTGTACACGGTACAAGCAACGGTCTTAAAACTAACACTCGAAGTCTAAAACTTCGTGTACCCGCTTCGGTGTCTGCGACGATGGTCGTGACTGGCGAGAGGAAAGAATCGATCCCGAAGTTTCATAGCAGGAATTTTCGTGGGACGCAACAGCCTCGTTCCGATAGTCTCATTTCCGTTTGTATTTGGGTTTTCGAAGGGGACGACGACGAAGACCCTAAGTTTTTCCGCTGTTATCAGCTGGGGAGTCGTGATTTCGAAGATACTTCTATGATAATGGATCCACTAAATTGCTTTTTTCAATTTAGTCGCCCCTCTAAAAAAAAAAAAGCCTTTCGTTTGGTTTAGGTTGTTTGTTCTTCCTCTTGCCTCTTGTCCCTCGAGTATCGTTTGATTATCTTGTTGTTCCGACCGCTTGTGTACCGAAGGTAGAGCATCCTTCTCGCCTAGGTTGACGACCGGAAGTCCGTAGATCCTTCCGGCGATGGTTGAGATTTCGACGGCCGACCACCCGCTGACTCGTTCCACTTCCTCTGCTTCATAAGGACTCCCCAACAATTCCCAGACGCTTCTTCCTGTTATTGTTTCTCTTCAATCGTTTTTTCTCCCTCATTTTCTTCGAAGAATCTTTTCCATCCCGATTTATATATTAAGACAGATCGAGAATTCTCATAGGGTGCAAAGAACCAGCTTTCCCCATTAAAATCCAGCAGCTTATCGTCACAATTTTCACATAACGTTTTCAGTTTAGTTATTAACTCTAGACATTTATTGTATGTCTTTCCTGCTGTATTAGCAAGGCCCAAAACCTTCGGAACTTCTCCCCTGCAGTTAGCAGATTAGTTTTAGTTTCATTCTCCACAGACAATCATAGATATGAAGCAGTTCTTCTTATTGAAGTCAGCAAGCTTATCGCCGCAATCTTTATTTTAATTCCCCGGCGACAAAAGTTTCGTTTCTCGCTCAGTTTAATTATCAAACCTAGACGTTCACTGTATGTCTTTACCTTTGGCAGATGCAAAAACGTTTGGAAGTTCTTCGCTGCTTTTCGCAGATTAGTTTGTTTGAATTCGTACGGTTAATCATTTTAATCGAGCCAGCTCTTCCGGGTTAAAAACCCGCAATCTTCACAATCTTCATGCTAATCTTCTCATCAGCAAAAGCTTCGTTTCTCCCTCATTTAACTTATTAATCCTAGACGGTCACTGTACATGTCTTTGCTGCTGTATCAGCAATTCCGAAAATTTTCACAAATCTTTTCCCTCCAGTGGACCGATTTATTTTTAGACTCCTGCAGATATTTCGGTACGAAACGATTTATGTTCGATCGGCATCGTTAGAATAACCGATTACCGATTATATATTCATTGTGACCGTGTAGAATTAATATATCTCGTGTCATTTAGCATCACGTACAAATTGCCATTTTAGTCGCGCACGAATACAAACTCGTTGTAGTGATTCCAGCGATTTTCTTCTGAATCGACGCCCGGTTTGAGTTGTTCGGTACTTCCACCGGCGGTGCCCGATCCGCAGCTTGCCACGAGTTTGAATCCTTGTTCCTGCAGCATATCGAAAGCTTGTTCGATCGAGCTGTGTTTAAGGAAAAATCGCGACGTGTATCTATCGGACATTCCATGATCGGGATCTCGACTCTCATTCAGTGTCTCGCCGAACACATCGCGACATAATGCCATACGACCGCACACGAGAATTCTCGCAAGTTTGCGAAACTTAACGTCCGCAAGACCATCGCGTCCGAAAGCAAAGCTTCCGCGATAGCCAACGGTAATATAGCCAACACCGGTGCGTTTACCAGTGCTTGAACTCGAGGAAACACTGGAATCATTGCCGGACTCAACAGCCGCTTTTTCAAGACCCGGAAGCCCATAAAACACAGCCTCTTTACGAAGTCTTTCGCGTTCGCGAAAACCCTCCGGAAGAGTCAACGCCTGATTACGCAGAAAGTCAAGCACATAACGAAACAGAACACCATCACGATCGAGAAAATATTTTCCCTTAGCGTCTTTCTCCACCGTCTTTTTACCACTAAATATCGCAGCTAAATGCGAATCCGGTTCTTTCAATAACGTTGACAACGATGTCGTGTAGAACACACCGCCGACGTTAAGTTCCACAACGCTCGGCATTTCCGCGCCAGAATCTTGTTGTTCCATTTTTCAGACTTGTTTATGTTTCCTCTTCTTTGTCTTCTTTGTGTTCGATTCTTCTCACTGTTGCACTTGTCACACACTACAGATTTAAAAAAATGTATTACCTTTGTAAAGGTTTATAAATCGCTCTATTGTTTTGAATCTTCTTTGTCTTGTTTATTTGCTCGGATAGCAAAGTCACGTTGGCTCCACGAGTCAGCTTCTCTTTTGTGAGATCGAAGGAATATTCAGAGGGGTGGGCGATGGCAAAACTCTTGCTGCTGTTGTGATCCGACGGACTGAGGGACCCGACGGATACTGAACTGAGGTCAGTGGCGCTAGTCGAGCCGAAGGTGGAGATGCCCGAGCAGCAGCAGCAGCAGCGGCTAACACGAGACGCGATGCCACACTGTGACGTTTCGACGTCGACGATGAACGCGTATATACAACCGTGTGTGCTGCCTCCGGGCTTGCCCCAAACGGATGCTAACGTTCTCTCGTTCGTGCCCTGTGTTACCTCGCGCGCGGCTAACGCGCAACTCCCGCGTTTACGGGAACGCGCGCAGCATCATTGCGAATCCGTTCCTGCTACTACTATACTTTTTACTTATGCTTGGATATTCGATCTATTCCATCTCGCGACAACCCTAGGGACTATATGGTCTCACAGCGAACTGTCGCTCAACACGGTCAATTATTAGAAATGTTTGAGAATTTAATATAGATATTTGCTCAACAGAAATTGAGGATTGCATTCAATGATAGGAAATGCATTACACAAGTTGGAAGTCTCAGTTTAGAGCAAAACCGTGTGCGAAACTCATCGCAATAAAAATAGTAGTAGTAGTAGATTTATTTATTTTAACAGTGGACGGGACAAGCCCTTGAAAATACTATATAATAATGACGCACGAGTCGGCCAAAGTATATACAAATACACGCATAATTACATAAATTGTAGATATAAATGTGACACTAAAGCAAATTTTGTCAACATAGCACATTGAACAGATTTTTAGTACATTACAAACTTAACTAACATATATACCTATATATAACATTGACAATTGGCCATCGAACGAAGTCCTTCAGTCACTTTTTAAAACATTTTTATAAAGTTATTTTTATTTCATAGTTTTATATATACTTCAGCATAAGCGCTGTGAAGTGAGTTACGAAATCTGCAATAATGGCGGCCATCTTGTGGTAATTCCATGTAACGATGAGAAGAGAAATGCATCAATCAGCATGTAATTATTGTATAAATGATAGAAAAATGTTTCATTTATATCAAGGTTTTACGATAGATTATGATAATTCTTTCCGTCTAAACACATACGATTTATTACGATATACTTTGTATAATCGTGAGACATTAGCAAATTATAGGATCACGCTATTGGGAATCAACACCAAGCAAAAATGGCCGCGTTATCCCAGTCGGTCGAGACTTTGCACTCTTTATTTGTAAGAGTTTTAATTATTTCAACGGATATCATTACAAAAAATGTTTATCCACTTATGAATATCGATTTATATTAATGATAAATTGTTTTTTTAAATAAAATAATAGGTAATTTTTTTGATCGCGATCGATTAATGTTATATCATATATTTTCGATATAACACGATACATCACAACAAATAAAAATGTACAACTGACGAAATGTAAATTCAATATAAAATATTATAAATACGTTAGATAACATATCCATCGTATTTAACCAATAGAAAACGAAGTCTATAGGAAATAATAACAACGATTCAATTTGTATAAATTCTGTCGATCTCTAAGTCTCTATAATTTATTTTTACCAGGGTTTTCAAGGCTTCGAAATGTAAAAGAACAAAAAAGTATTAACAATCTTGACTAAAAAATCAAAAACTTGGAAAGCATACATTGCAATTATGTAGCTTTTTCAAACATATCTTCAATAGACTGTCAATTTTTCTTCTTCCATCATGATTTCAAGTGTCAGTTAAACAGTAAATTACAATGTAATTTCATATCGCACAAATATTAGCGTAAGTAAACAAAACTCCTACCGGAAAACGTTGACCTTCAAGTTATGCCAATACGCGCGCTGCAATACAAATTCCACCGACCATCACGAAGCACGAAACGCTACTAAACGATCAATACTTAATTTGAGTTACAATTCAACGTATTTATTATCACTAAAACTCGAGAAAACATGCGAAACGCGCGCGAACTCGTTTTAACATTGAAATCGCGACACTAGCGCCATCATTTATCACAACTAAAATGTGACGCATGCGTCACTTTACCATTGTCCTAACGCGGTTTATTCAAGAGACTTGTATTGCAGAATAATGCTATTGCACAAATCCGTTGAATTAAATAGAATAATTATACCCTGAGAGATTCGAAATAAATAAGTGGTGACTTGTAATAATATATAGCAATAATATTAGATATTTTTTTAAAGGCACAGACGAATACAAAGACATGATTGTCTCGTCGCATGTATATTTAGTTATTATCTTTGTTATTGAAAAGACGTCGGGCGCATGTATGTTTATTTCAGAGTTTCGAGTTAATTAAATGTTTATCCCTAAGTCTAGCCATCGATAAGTGGAGTGGCGACGGCTGGCCCTTCTCTTATCGCGTCCGTGAGAAAATGCACGGAATAGAAAATGCTCCCTTGTTCGTATTGAACTCGTGCGTGATTGACTGCGAGAGCGTTGGGTAGGAGAGCCGTTGTGTGGTTCTTCTAGCCTAGACTCGAAAAATATTAAAAGAATAAAGCAGAACAATTTTAATACCGAAAGCGAACGGATCACATTTTATTCTCTGACAATCCTTCCTGATTCACAAGGTGGGTTTTTACCCTTTATCAACTGGACCCAGGAAAGGACATCGTTGGATATAATTCAAATTCCCGCGAATCAAGACGCTCAGGCGTTACAAAAATTCGATTGCAGCGCCATCATTTGCCAACAACTAAAACTCGATTGCAGCGCCATCATGTGCCAACAACTAAAATTCGATTGCCGCGCCATCTGCTGGCATAATCGTTGCCACGATTTTTGAATCTTCAGTTCCGCGGAGCTACTTATCAGTATTCAACGGGAAGTTTCTAAAAAAAAATGTAGAATATATTGTAGAAAAGTTAGGACAAAAGAGACAACGACAATCGAAAAAACGCTCGTAAGTACAGCGTCGGAATCGAATAAAATGTTTCTCGTAATTGTCAAAATTGATAAATCCCGTATTCAACACTGACCGACAGTGAAAACGATACGCAACTTCGAGGTTAACCGCTTATATGTCCCTTTGTGTCAAAATATGTTTTCGATTATTCCGGCAAATAGATTTTAAGATTAATAATCACATTTGCCGATTGTTTATTCATCGGATACTCAATTGTACCAAATATGTCCTTCTTTTTTTTATCGTTCTTATTTGTTTACGCAATTTCGTGCAACAAGCTAAATTCTACCTTATGTCACTGCTATTTGATTACCTTTTGTTTTTTTTCTCTGTATGATATTCAATTGGACAAAATATGTCCTTGTTTTTGTATCATTCTATTTGTTTACGCAATTTTTTGCAACAGGCTAAATTCAACTTTTTGTCGCTGCTAGTGGATTACCTTTTTTTTGTCTGAATTATATTCAATTGTACCAAATCGTTCTTGTTTTTGTATCATTCTATTTGTTTACACTATTTTTTGCAATAAACTAAATTGTATGTTATTTCACTGCTATTTAATTACCTTTTTTATTTTTTCTGAATGAAATTCAATTGGACCAAATATGTCCTTGTTTTTGTATCTTGATATTTGTTTACACAATTTTTTGCATCAAGCTAAATTGAACTTTTTCTCACTGCTATTTGATTACCTTTTTTTTTTCTCTGAATTATATTCAATTGTACCAAATATATCCTTGTTTTTGTATCGTGCTATTTATTTACACAATTTTTTTGCAATAAACTAAATTGTATGTTATTTCACTGCTATTTAATTACCTTTTTTATTTTCTCTGAATGATATTCAATTGGACCCAATATGTCCTTATTTTTGTATCGTGCTATTTGTTTACGCAATTTTTTGCAATTAACTAAATTTTACTTTTTGTCACTGCTATTTGATTACTTTTTTTATTTTCTCTGAATGAAATTCAATTGTACCAAATATATCCTTGTTTTTGTATCGTGCTATTTATTTACACAATTTTTTTGCAATAAACTAAATTGTATGTTATTTCACTGCTATTTAATTACCTTTTTTATTTTCTCTGAATGATATTCAATTGGACCCAATATGTCCTTGTTTTTGTATCATGCTATTTGCTTACGCAATTTTTTGCAACAAACTAAATTCTACTTTTTGTTACTGCTATTTGATTACCTTTTTTTTTCTCTAAATTATATTCAATTGTACCAAATATATCCTTGTTTTTGTATCGTGCTATTTGTTTACACAATTTTTTTGCAATAAACTAAATTGTATGTTATTTCACTGCTATTTAATTACCTTTTTTATTTTCTCTGAATGATATTCAATTGGACCAAATACATCCTTGTTTTTGTATTGCTACTTGTTTATGCAATTTTTTGCAACAAGCTAAATTAAACTTTTTGTCGCTGCTAGAGGATTACCTTTTTTTTTGTCTGGATAATATTCAATTGGACCAAATATGTCCTTGTTCTTGTATCATTCTATTTGTTTACACTATTTTTTGCAATAAACTAAATTGTATGTTATTTCACTGCTATTTAATTACCTTTTTTATTTTTTCTGAATGAAATTCAATTCAAGCAAATACATCCTTGTTTTTGTATCTTGATATTTGTTTACACAATTTTTTTGCAATAAACTAAATTCTACGTTATTTCACTGCTATTTAATTACCTTTTTTATTTTTTCTGAATGAAATTCAATTCGAGCAAATACATCCTTGTTTTTGTATTGTGCTATTTGTTTACACAATTTTTTGCAACAAACTAAATTCTACTTTTTGTCACTGCTATTTAATTATCTTTTTTATCTTCTCTGAATGAAATTCAATTGGACCAAATACATCTTTGTTTTAGTATTGTGCTATTTGTTTACGCAATTTTTTGCAACAAGCTAAATTCTACTTTTCGTTACTGCTATTTAATTACCTTTTTTTTCTCTGAATGATATTCTATAGGACCAAATATCTCCTTGTTTTTGATTACCTTTTTTTCTCTAAATAACATTCAATTAGACCAAATACATCCTTGTTTTTATATCGTGCTATTTGTTCACACATTTTTTTGCAATAATCTAAATTCTACGTTATTTCACTGCTATTTGATTACCTTTTTTTTTCCTCTGAATAATATTCAATTAGACCAAATACATCCTTGTTTTTATATCGTGCTATTTGTTTACACATTTTTTTGCAATAAACTAAATTCTACATTATTTATCTGCAATTTGATTACCTTTTTTTTTCCTCTGAATAATATTCAATTAGACCAAATACATCTTTGTTTTTATATCGTGCTATTTGTTCACACATTTTTTTGCAATAATCTAAATTCTATGTTATTTCACTGCTATTTAAATACCCTTTTTAGGTTCTCTGAATGAAATTCAATTGGACCAAATACATCCTTGTTTTTGTATTCTGCTATTTTTTTACACAATTTTTTGCAATAAACTAAATTCTATGTTATTTCATTGCTATTTAATTACCCTTTTTATTTTCTCTGAATGAAATTCAATTGGACCAAATACATCCTTGTTTTTGTATTATGCTATTTATTTACACAATTTTTTGCAATAAACTAAATTCTCCTTTTTGTCATTGCTATTCGATTACCTTTTTTTTTTCTCTGAATGATATTTAATTCTACCAAATATATCCTCGTTTTTGTATCGTGCTATTCATTTACATAATTTAGCGCAACAAGCTAAATTCTACTTTTTGTCATTAATATTTCCTTTTTTCTCCATCTGTTCAAGATTGCAAGACTGAATTCCAAAAATGCGGGAAGTTCCGCGTTTAACGCGCTCTCTAAGAGCGTTCACAGACTTGGAACGCAAGAAAACACTGCCCGATGCTGAAGTCAATGATCTGGCAAAGAAGAGACTCGAAGAGGCTGCAAGACTTTCAGAGTAATTATTTCTTACAATCGTAACTTTACACGCAAAAATTCTAAATGGAACATTTTACAATTATGTCAATTTGTCATTTTTAGAGGTCACAAGTGGTCCGATTTCTGTAAAAATCTACCAGAGGCTGCCAAACCTTTCTTATCAAAGATACGCGATGTTGCTGGCTCGTATTGTGGTGAGAAATTGAAAAAAAAAAAAAACTACTATTCTTAAAATGTAAAAAATTCATTTAGAAAAATATTCCTAATTATTGGAAATTATTTATGCCATAAATATTTACAAAAGACTCAATAATTAATTATTTCGATTCATAGTAATATCATTTTTTTATACTATTATTTACTTTAACTGTGAATATATAACAAATTAATTATCATTTGAAAAATAAAATTTTAATAGACAAATAATAAATTATAATTGGAAAGTATTTATGCCATAAATATTTACAAAAGACTCAATAATTAATTATTTCGATTCATTGTAATATCATTTTTTTACACAATTATTTACTTTAACTGTGAAAATATAAAAAATGAATTATCATTTGAAAAATAAAATTTTAATAGACAAATAATAAATTATAATTGGAAAGTATTTATGCCATAAATATTTACAAAAGACTCAATAATTAATTATTTCGATTCATTGTAATATCATTTTTTTACACAATTATTTACTTTAACTGTGAAAATATAAAAAATGAATTATCATTTGAAAAATAAAATTTTAATAGACAAATAATAAATTATAATTGGAAAGTATTTATGCCATAAATATTTACAAAAGACTCAATAATTAATTATTTCGATTCATAGTAATATCATTTTTTGATACAATTATTTACTTTAACTGTGAATATATAACAAATTAATTATCATTTGAAAAATAAAATTTTAATAAACAAATAATAAATTATAATTGGAAAGCATTTATGCCATAAATATTTACAAAAGACTCAATAATTAATTATTTCGATTCATAGTAATATCATTTTTTTACATAATTATTTACTTTAACTGTGAAAATATAAAAAATTAATTATCATTTGAAAAATAAAATTTTAATAGACAAATAATAAATTATAATTGGAAAGTATTTATGCCATAAATATTTACAAAAGACTCAATAATTAATTATTTCGATTCATAGTAATATCATTTTTTTATACAATTATTTACTTCAACTCTGAAAATATAACAAATTAATTATCATTTGAAAAATAAAATTTTAATAGACAAATAATAAATTATAATTGGAAAGTATTTATGCCATAAATATTTACAAAAGACTCAATAATTAATTATTTCGATTCATAGTAATATCATTTTTTTATACAATTATTTACTTTAACTGTGAATATGTAAAAAATTAATTATCATTTGAAAAATAAAATTTTAATAGAGAAATAATAAATTATAATTGGAAAGTATTTATGCCATAAATATTTACAAAAGACTCAATAATTAATTATTTCGATTCATAGTAATATCATTTTTTGATACAATTATTTACTTCAACTCTGAAAATATAAAAAATTAATTATCATTTGAAAAATAAAATTTTAATAGACAAATAATAAATTATAATTGGAAAGTATTTATGCCATAAATATTTACAAAAGACTCAATAATTAATTATTTCGATTCATAGTAATATCATTTTTTTACACAATTATTTACTTTAACTGTGAAAATATAAAAAATTAATTATCATTTGAAAAATAAAATTTTAATAGACAAATAATAAATTATAATTGGAAAGTATTTATGCCATAAATATTTACAAAAGACTCAATAATTAATTATTTCGATTCATAGTAATATCATTTTTTTATACAATTATTTACTTTAACTGTGAATATGTAAAAAATTAATTATCATTTGAAAAATAAAATTTTAATAGACAAATAATAAATTATAATTGGAAAGTATTTATGCCATAAATATTTACAAAAGACTCAATAATTCATTATTTCGATTCATAGTAATATCATTTTTTTATACAATTATTTACTTTAACTGTGAATATATAACAAATTAATTATCATTTGAAAAATAAAATTTTAATAAACAAATAATAAATTATAATTGGAAAGCATTTATGCCATAAATATTTACAAAAGACTCAATAATTAATTATTTCGATTCATAGTAATATCATTTTTTTATACAATTATTTACTTTAACTGTGAATATGTAACAAATTAATTATCATTTGAAAAATAAAATTTTAATAGACAAATAATAAATTATAATTGGAAAGTATTTATGCCATAAATATTTACAAAAGACTCAATAATTAATTATTTCGATTCATAGTAATATAATTTTTTTATACAATTATTTACTTTAACTTCAAAAATATAAAAAATTAATTATCATTTGAAAAATAAAATTTTACAAATTTCAAATTATAATTATCAATAACTTTTGATTACATTTTATGTCGCAACTATTTCCTTGTGATACATTTTCTGATTTGTTTAATTGCATATTTCAAACAATTAGTTAAAAAAATTGTGCTGTACTTTTATGTGTAATTATCTAAAAGTTAAAATTATATTAGCAAAATTAACATTAAATTTTATGTAGAAGGAGAACCACCAGAGGTGGCTGATCACGTAGCAATGACCACACTCAGAATTTTAATAAACGAGGATCTTGTGAGCCAAACAAATTTAAAGAATTTGAAAGATATGATGTGTGGCATAACTGCTGCTTCTGTGTTCGAAATTATGCAGGTTTGTAGAGTAAAAACAAATAGAAAGTATAATAGCATTTACTAAATTATATGTCAAAACATCTTTTGTAGTTTTGGTAATTTACATTGATTTTCTATAAACAATTCGTCCCACAAACGAATAAATTTAAGATACAATTTTGTTATTCCAATTGATACTTTACTTAGAATTGCGACCAAAGATGTTTTCACATTAAAAACTTGCAAAATTCATCTTGTTTACTGATTCAAACAGGCAATAACTGAAATGAAAAAAGCATTGAACGACGAAAATGTCGCTTTTATCATGGATTTTGACGCCCAAGCCTCGGCGTTAAATCCTCTGGATTTTAGCGACTTTAAGATTGATTACAAACCCCCGAGAATCGTGTGGCCTGATACCAAAAATCTTCACGAAATGACACAAATAAATGCTTCGAATCCTGTAGAAGATTTTACAATGTCTTACGACAAACTTGTCGAGACGAATAACAAAACCATCGTGGTAATTTATAACAAAAGTCTTAATCCTGTAACAGCCAAACAAAATAGTAATAAAATATCAGTTAAAATTTTCACACGAAAATGCGTGTTTTTTTTTATTGAAATAAAAATATATGATAAAAGCTTGATTTTATTTATTTTCATTTTTTTTTTTTTCTTAAAATACAAATATAGTATTTATTTATGATTAAAAAAAACCAGAGTTGAGCAAAGTACCGAAAAGTACTTCAAGTATAAAGTACAAAGTACCGCAAGTACTTGAAGTATCAAGTACTTTTTTGTACTTCAAGTACTTTGCAAGTACTTTTTCCAAGTACTTTTCATAATTCGATTCGTAGCATTACTACAACCTCGATATCAGTAGATACGGTTTTTTTTAAACTCCCGACTGCCCGCCAGGGCAAAAAGACGGGAGTTATGCGTTTCACGATGATCGAAAGATCTCACCTCGATACTTCAAAATGCATGTTTGTCAAAACGACAAAAAAATGTCTTGACAAATGTTGGTAGAGAGCTTCTATGGCTGGGTCATTCGATTTAAAGCCATGATTTTTTTGAGATTCGTTGTGTTTCCGCGGAGATAGATAAATTTGAAAAAAGTTGCAAAATTGCTTATTCGTAAATATCGCTTTGACCACTACATTCTTATACGTTACACGGCCAGTATATAAGGCCAGTAGAGGCGCTGTCGCCCGGCCAAGTCAGTGATAAGTAAAAACACTCTAAAAATAATGAAAATAAAAAGAAATTAAAATTTTTTAAAAAAGCTCCCGTCTTCAAAAAGAGCGAAATGAAAAATAATTGTTCTCTCATTATAGTCGGGTGATTTCCATACGAAATGACGACTAAATCTGCAGACTATGATGAGAGAATAATAATTGTTTACATTCATAGGTACCTCTTGTAGATATATATAATATAAACACAACTCGCGTGGCCTCATGAAGCGACCAAAACCAAGCCGAAACCATACATATATAAAATACAAATATAGTATTTATTTATGATTAAAAAAAACCAGAGTTGGGCAAAGTACCGAAAAGTACTTGAAGTATAAAGTACAAAGTACCGCAAGTACTTGAAGTATCAAGTACTTTTTTGTACTTCAAGTACTTTGCAAGTACTTTTTCCAAGTACTTTTCATAATTCGATTCGTAGCATTACTACAACCTCGATATCAGTAGATACGGTTTTTCTTAAACTCCCGACTGCCCGCCAGGGCAAAAAGATGGGAGTTATGCGTTTCACGATGATCGAAAGATCTCACCTCGATACTTCAAAATGCATGTTTGTCAAAACGACAAAAAAATGTCTTGACAAATGTTGGTAGAGAGCTTCTATGGCTGGGACATTCGATTTAAAACCATGATTTTTTTGAGATCCGTTGTGTTTCCGCGGAGATAGATAAATTTGAAAAAAGTTGCAAAATTGCTTATTCGTAAATATCGCTTTGACCACTACATTCTTATACGTTACACGGCCAGTATATAAGGCCAGTAAAGGCGCTGTCGCCCGGCCAAGTCAGTGATAAGTAAAAACACTCTAAAAATAATGAAAATAAAAAAAAAATTAAAATTTTTTAAAAAAGCTCCCGTCTTCAAAAAGAGCGAACTGAAAAATAATTGTTCTCTCATTATAGTCGGGTGATTTCCATACGAAATGACGACTAAATCTGCAGACTATGATGAGAGAATAATAATTGTTTGCATTCATAGGTACCTCTTGTAGATATATATAATATAAACACAACTCGCGTGGCCTCATGAAGCGACCAAAACCAAGCCGAAACCATACATATATATATCGTGACGATACTCCACAATAATCTACGTTGTGGGATTCTCGGAAAAACTATGTCAATTAAACATTTTCGTTACTATTTTAATAATCGTAAAAATAATTATGCGCATCGAGTAGTACAACTCTGGAATTAAATTAAAAAAAAGTACTTGTACTTGGTACTTTGACGAACAGAAGCAAGTACTTGAAATACAACAAAGTACTTGAGTACTTCAAGTCCTTACTTCAAGTACTAATCAAGTAGTCGGTACTTCAAGTAGTGCCCAACTCTGAAAAAAACACAGTTTCTTAAATTTTCACCGATTTTTTGGACAAGAATTAAAAAAGATTTAAAAAATAAAATAGCCAATCTGATAATATAAGATATGCATTATGTTGGCAGTTAAAGGATTAAATTTCTTCACCTTAATTGCAATTTATCGTCAATTAAATTCATTAATATTTTCCCACAAACAGTTCAATAAGAGCGAATTTTTCAAAAGCCTCAAAGAGTGCCACACGAAAGCTCCGACTGGTTTGAATTACGATGAATTCGTAACGATGATCGAAATGAAGTTAAAGAAATCTGGCGACAATCTGCAGGACGAATTATTTAATTTACTGGGTTTCGACAACATACAATTTATAGAATACATAATGAAGCATCGTCAGAGCATAAGTTCGCTATTTTCTAATCAAAAACCACCGAAATATATTCCCGGTGAGTGTGAAAACATTTTTTACTTTAATATTAATATTAGAAAATATATCAGCTACTTAACAATGAATTAAATGCAGCGAAAACATCGGAACAACCTCGTTATGGTTGCCAAGTGATAGTTCAATCGGCGAAGGAAAAACAACTTGCTAAGCAAGTGCGGAAGGAAGAAAAAAAGCTTATGAAAGCTTCGAACAAATATGAGACGAATGGCGACGAATCTGACGATGAATTCGAGCCAATTTCTCTTCGACTCAAAAGACAGGAAGCTCTGACTGCTCAAAAAGCTCCGATTCTCTCGACCTCGAAGAGAACCATGCTGGGAGGTCCTCCTGTAAGGGAAAATTATCCATTCGTTTTTGACTCAAAGTTGACGTCAAAAGCGTCAGCTGGTTTTGTCTCTGGACATAAAATTATGCTACCCGAAGACGCTACGAGAAAAGACTCAAATCTTTGCGAGGAAGTTCACATACCGATTCCAACAGCAGCGCCTCTCGATGTTGGCAATGATCCGGTGCTAATTTCATCGCTCGATGAGGTTTGTTTTTTCCAGTAATATTTATAATTATTATTTTATATTAAATACGACTTTTTTATATTATTTTATTTATTTTATATTAATACGATTTTATATTATCTACAGGGTCTCTCAAATATTTTCTTTTTCCTTTTGAGATATTGTAGAGTAATATAAAAAAAAACTATAATTTTTTTTAGATTTAAAAATTTTTTTTTTTTTTTTAATTACTTAGAATTTGATTTTCTCAAAAAGTACGACGACGATTTTTTTGCACTAGTCTGAAAATTTTTCGTTTTGGACTCGGAATTTACTGTAAAAAATTGAAATACATAGTCGACGCAGTTTTTGAGAAATTCAAATTTGTTAGTGATTATACTAATTTAAACATTTTTTTTACGGGAGAATTTTATTTTTAGTTGATATTCTAGACTGACACCCATTTTCTTTCCAGTCTCAAAAATTTCATTTTTGGACACGGAATTTACTATAAAATTTTTAAAAAAATCATCGACGTTCTTTTAGAGAGATTCAAATTTGGGGTATTATTATTATTTTTTTTTTATTTTGTTTTATTTTTAGCTGCTAATCTAGGCCTCGCTCAAACTCAATTCTGGGCCTAGGCTCAAAAATGTTGTTTCTGTACTTACTTTTTGTACTTTTTGAGAAAATCAAATTTTAGGTAATTAAAAAAAAATTTAATCTAAAAAAAATTCTAGTGTTTTTTTTATATTGCTCTACATCTCAAAATAAAACAAATATATATATATATATATATAAGGTTCATGACCCTGTCGATAACCAGTGGAATACTTCATATATTTTAATTATGTCAGACTTTTTTTTTAACGCCCATTTCTCAAACTCGTTGTGTATAAACTATGGAATTTTTCCTCAAACCTGGAACTATACCTCAATATAAAAAAAATTTAAAGCTGAGAAACGTAAAAAAATCATTAACGAAAAATTTAATATTGTAGGAAAACTTGATATTTCATCAAGATAATATTATACTTTTATAATTACTTTATAAAAGTAATTATATTTTTATATTAGAATATTATTTTTATATTTATATTAGGGCTTTATATTTTTAAGAAATAAGAAAAATATAAAGCCCTTTAATAAAATGATACATTTTTTTGTGTTAATTTATTAACAATTCTATAACTCTATTATCATTAAAAAATCATTCTTCTGAGTTACTACAAGTGCCTTTAATTTTTTTTAACCCAAAGTATTGGTACTTTAATTAAATATAAATTTTCTTTTGTCTCGCCTGACACAAATTAAATAATTAGTCTTCTCCGCAAAAAAAAAATCCGAAATGCAAATAAACCCTAATTATCTCTATTTCCATGACATTAATCATCTCCCAGATTGGACAAATGGCTTTCAACGGTGTAAAAGCACTGAACCGAATTCAAGGCATCGTTTTCGACGCTTTCAATTCTTTCTGACGCTTTAAAAAATTAAAAGCCGAGAAACGTAAAAAAAACATCATTAACAAAAAATGTAATATTGTAGGAAAACTTGACGTTTTTATAAGAAAAATATTTTTTTTGCGGCAATTTATTAACTCTATAACTCTATTATCATTAAAAAAATCTTTGTTCTCAGTTACTACAAGTGCCTTTAATTTTTTTTTAACCCAAAGTATTGGTACTTTAATTAAATATAAATTTTCTTTTGTCTCACCTGACACAAATTAAATAATTAGTCTTCTCCGCAAAAAAAAAAATCCGAAATGCAAATAAACCCTAATTATCTCTATTTCCATGACATTAATCATCTCCCAGATTGGACAAATGGCTTTCAACGGTGTAAAAGCACTGAACCGAATTCAAAGCATCGTTTACGACGCTTTCAATTTTTTCTGACGCTTTAAAAAATTAAAAGCCGAAAAACGTAAAAAAACATCATTAACAAAAAATTTAATATTGTAGGAAAACTTGACGTTTTTATAAGAAAAATATTTTTTTTGCGGCAATTTATTAACTCTACAACTCTATTATCATTAAAAAAATCTTTGTTCTCAGTTACGACAAGTGCCTTTAATTTTTTTTAACCCACAGTATTGGTACTTTAATTAAATATAAATTTTCTTTTGTCTGCCTGACACAAATTAAATAATTAGTCTTCTCCGCAAAAAAAAAAATCCGAAATGCAAATAATCCCTTATTATATGACATTATTCATCTCCCAGATTGGACAAATGGCTTTCAACGGTGTAAAAGCACTGAACCGAATTCAAAGCATCGTTTTCGACGCAGCGTACCACAGCAACGAGAATCTCTTGATTTGCGCTCCAACAGGAGCAGGTAAAACAAACGTAGCGATGCTCACAGTGGTTCACCAGTTAAAACTCCACATAACAGACGGAACTCTTCGCAAGGATGCATTCAAAATAATTTACATAGCACCAATGAAAGCTCTGGCAGCAGAAATGACTGCTAATTTCAACAAAAAGCTTGGTTGTCTCGGTGTAACAGTTCGCGAGTTAACCGGAGACATGCAATTGACAAAAGCCGAAATTCAGCAAACTCAGATGATAGTAACAACCCCAGAAAAGTGGGATGTAGTTACGAGAAAAGGAGCCGGTGATATCGCGCTTACCAGCATCGTAAAACTCCTAATAATCGACGAAGTTCATCTTTTACACGGCGATCGCGGTCCTGTGGTCGAAGCTTTAGTAGCAAGAACACTTCGCCAAGTCGAATCCTCGCAGAGAATGATAAGAATCGTTGGTTTATCAGCTACGTTACCGAATTACGTCGACGTAGCGAGATTTCTTCGTGTAAATCCTTATCGTGGTCTTTTCTACTTCGATTATCGCTTTAGGCCTGTTCCACTCAGTCAAACGTTTATAGGAGTTAAATCTATAAAGCCAACGCAGCAAATTCAAGATATGGATCTCGTTTGTTACAACCAAGTCGTAGAAATGGTTCGTAAAGGACATCAAGTGATGGTTTTTGTTCACGCACGAAATGCAACGATGCGAACGGCCAATGCATTAAAAGACATTGCCGGACAAAACGACACTCTTAAGCTTTTCAAAAGCGAAGGTTCCGCCAAATCTCTCGCACAAAGGGCTCTCGAAAATTCGAGAAACAAATATCTTGGACAATTGTTTCAATACGGATTTTCTGTTCATCATGCTGGAATGCTAAGGCACGATAGGAACTTGGTGGAGAAGTATTTTTCTCAAGGACTCATCAAAGTTCTCGTATGCACCTCCACTCTCGCTTGGGGAGTCAATTTGCCGGCACACGCCGTCGTTATTCGGGTAAACGAAATGTTTTATAAATACTAAGTTGGTAAATAATTCGAAATTTTTTTAAGGAATCTTTCCAGCAGAGTTGTAAATCTCCATTAATTTATGAGATATTGTTTACAGTAGTATTTGTTTTGTAATCATGATTTCATAATAATAATATGCAGTGATTATAAAATAGAGTGTAAACATTTGAATAGATGAAAAAATATACTAATTTTCGCTTTAATATTGCAAGAAATAGTGTAAAAAATGGAAGAAATAAGTAATGCATTACTTATTTTTTGCCATTTTTTCAAAATGATTACCGTGAATTTTTATTGAAAAATAATAATTTTTGCAGCCATTCCAAAGTTTAATCATCGTATTACAATCGCTACATGTTATTATTATAAAATCATAATTATAGAGATTATCGTATCATCATGATTATTTCTATAAGTATTAGGCATTTACAACTCTGCTTTCCAGTGTGACGCTCCGAAAAATAGCCGAATTTCACGATTTTTTTTCGGACGGTTACTGTACGACGATCAATCTGAAATTTTTATGACATATCAAGGTAATCATGAATGACAGATAATGATTTTTTATAAGACGATTTTTATTGTTTGAATCTTTTTTTTTAATTGTTGAAAGTAATGTTGATTAAAAAAGATAGCCTCATGGTGACCATCCTAGGGGTCGCAAATTTGATCTGAAAAAAAAAAACCCAAAGGATTATTAATTAGTATGCAATTGGCTATCGCACTATGGAGGCTTTTTTTTTTAAATCAAAATTGACAAAATGGCGGCGGTTTGAACAAAAAGTACCGAATTTAGCCGTTTTTATCGACAGTTTTTCTTTTAAAAAAATGGGAAGATTTAAAAAAAAAGCTTCCATAGCACGATAGAGAGTAGCGTGAAGAATGTTCTACTAAAATTTGAAAACGATCGCTTGAAAACTGTTCCCTGGAGAATGTCCACCGTTTTGAAAAATGTCGTTTCGAGAAAAACGCGTTTAAAGTTTCGAGTGTAGAAATTTCATATACCTAAATTGTGTATTTACAACTAATCGGCGATTCCAGGTCCATAAAGTATGCCAGCGAAGTATTTCGAATTTCGCTTAAAAAATTTGATAGGATGTTTTTGACCGTATATACTAATGGATAAGACAAAAAAAATCGATTTTTTTTCACACTGGAAAGATCCCTTAAATATCGTATTAACTTTTTTTTTTTTTGGTGGAATTGTATTGAATAATTAATTTAAACTGTTTTGAAATTAGCTAAATCAATATGTTTTTGGTCTAAAATTACTATCACTGGGAATTATTAATTTTACAAACAAAAAAAAGCTTTTTTTAGTCTGTAATTTTTTTTTTTTTTTTTTTTTTTTTTTTTTTTTCAAGATTTTATTTAATGCATTAACTTCTAAATTTTTAGCGACCGTCTGTAAATTCTGCAATTTCTATTTCTAATTGTATATCGTTTTCTAAAATTAATTTATTAATACTATTTCAACAGTTTTTGCATACCATTTGTATAAATCTCACAAGCAGAATTGTAAATTCCCAATAATTCATGAAATATAGTTTACAATACACTTTGTTTTATAATTATGATTTCATAATAATAATATGTAGTGATTATAAAAAAGAGAGTAAATATTTGAGTAGCTAAAAAAAATACTAATTTTCGCTTAAATATTGGAACAAATAGTGGAAAAAATGGAAGAAATAATTAATGCATTAAGAAAAAATGTTTCTTCATCTTTTCAAAAAGATTACCACGAAATTTTATTAAAAAATATTAATTCTCGCAGCTATTCAAAAGTTTAGTTATCGTATTATAATCACTACATTTTACAATTATGAAATCATAATTACCATTGTTTCATCATCATTATTTCTATAAGTATTAGGCATTTTTACAACTCTGCTCAAAAGTCATTAATGACATGATAAATTTTGTTCAAACCAATTTTTTGCTTTTAAAATATTTCCAACTTTGTAATTACGACTTTAAGGATTCTGTTGTAAATAAAAATTGGTAATTTTCAACAGGGAACCGAGATATACGATTCGAAACACGGAACGTACATAGATCTGGGGATTCTCGACGTTCTGCAGATTTTTGGTCGAGCTGGAAGACCGCAATTCGATAGTTCTGGCCACGCGGTTATAATAACATCGCACAACAAGTTAAATCATTACCTGTCGCTCCTGACGAATCAATTTCCCATTGAAAGCAGCTTCATAACTTATCTCGCTGATAATTTAAACGCTGAAATTGCACTTGGCACGATATCGAACGTCGAGGAGGCCGTTGAGTGGCTCAGTTACACTTATCTTTTCGTCAGAATGAAACTCAATCACAATGTTTACGGTATTCCGTACGCGACCGTAATGGAAGATCCGAATTTGGATCGCAAGCGAAAGGAACTGATAGACACAGCGGCTAAAGCGTTGGACAAGGCAAAAATGATACGCTATCATTCTGGAACCGGAGATCTGAGTTCTACGGGTAAAACTATTTATTTATTCATTTAATTAACGATTAATTTAAGGAGGTTGAAGCTCTAAAGCATTTTTTAAATTCCACCGTGAAATATAAAGATTATTAGATTAAAGACGCAACGAAAATACAATTTTTTAAATTTGTAATTCGATTACATTTAATGAATCGAATACATCTACATATAAAATTATGAAAAAAATCACATAAGCTCCTTTTAATATTACCAATTACATAAAAAAATACGCAGAAGATTGGAAGAAAATTTAAAAAATCAATTACCCGAAATATTTTTTTAAAAATGGGTAAAATGCGTTCTCCATCTTGGGCTTGTGCTTAAAATGTTTGGGACTCCATGTAGTATATTCGTGATTTTTTGTATTGAAATCGGAGGGGGCCAAATTAGCGAAATGGTACCTTTTCTTGGTAGAAGACATAAATAAAATAGAAGTTATGTTTATTTTTTATTTTGATTATTTTTACCGTAAACTGTGTTGAATTACGAAAATTTTGACCTAGTTATTTTTGTCGATATCATTATTCCACTTGACGTCAGATTTTTTTTTCATTTTTTTCACCTTTTATTTTATGGCTCGTCGAAATATAAGAATAAAATTCTCAAAAAATTCACAGATGCTCCGTTTGACATAGTCAACAATATAAAAAAATTAGGCGAAAATTGGAGTCGGTCGGGTTTTTTTTTGTGCGAAGTCCCGTGGAATGACCCATATATATAATGTAATTATTATATATATATCTATATATATATAATTATATAATAATTATTGTGTTATATAATATATAATATTATATAATGATTTAATAATTATATATATATATATATATATATATATATATATATATATATATTATATATATATAATTATATATATTAATAATATAATTAGATAACAATTATTATAATTATATATATAATATATATATATAATGCATTAAGAAAGTAGTGCATTAATTATCTCTCTCTTTCTTTCAATGTTTAAACGAAAATTAGTATTTTTTGCAGCTATTCAAATGTTTTCATTCTACTTTATAATCACTACATCTTATTATTATTAAATCATAATTACAAAACATTGTACTGCAAGCTATATTTCATGAATTAATGGGGATTTACAAATCTGGTTCGGTTTATGCATAATTTAAAATAAATTCACTGTTTAGTTGTCGAGATATAGAAAATCTAATTTGCTGCAAAAATATGTGAAAAAATTTTCATTCAAAAAAACGTATTTAATGGCAAATTCTGTTAGAGAAGATAACATTGAATTGTACTTTTTGCAGCAGGATTTTTTTAAAAATAATTTGCGAGAACTCTTTAAAATTAATTTACTCCTGTTTTTGTAAAGCATTTTCGCTTTACAAAAACGTTTCGCAAGGAATTAATTATTGCAGATTGTTAATTATTGCTTATTATTGCGAGTTAATTTTGTACATTAACATTTTAGATCTTGGCCGGACTGCAAGTCACTATTACCTGAAATACGACACCGTGGAAATATTCAACGATCTCACAAAACCAATAATGACGGAAGCCGATATCCTGGCGATGATATCGCAATCGCAGGAGTTTCAGCAGCTAAAAGTTCGCGACGATGAAATGACCGAATTGGACAATCTTTCCGCAGATTATTGCGAAGTAATACCGCAAGGAGGAACGGAAAATATTCACGGAAAAGTTAATATACTTTTGCAAACGTATTTGTCGCGTGGACGCGTCAATTCGTTTTCATTGTTGTCCGATCAGTCGCACATAACGCAGGTACGCAATGATTCTGGTAAATCTTATATTTTAATATTAATTTTTCATCTATTTTCGGTGAATATTTTTACTTAAGCTCAATTTAAATTTCGCCAATGCGAATCTTTTTTACAAATATCGACTGTAGCTGCTTAATAAATAAAACTCATTTTAAAAGAGACTTGACTATTTAAAAAAAGTATATTGTTGACTCTAGAATGCGATGAGAATCTGCAGAGCAATTTTTGAGGTAATGCTTCGAAAAAATAACGCTATTATGGCCGGACGACTGCTGGAAATGGCAAAAATGCTCGAATCTCAACAATGGGATCACATGAGCCCCATGCGACAATTTAGATGCTTGGGACAAGATATTATCGATAAAATCGAAGGTCGTGATTTATCGATTGATAGACTGCGCGAAATGGATGTCAGGGAAATAGGTAAGATAATTAATTTTTTAATTTTTTTTTCATTATGAAGATATTTTTTTATACGTAAATGCTAAAACAATTTTTCTGCATGCTTTTCTTTACATTCAAAAAAAAATGTTTTTTAGGTGATTTCCTTCGTAATCAAAAATCCGCAGCGTTGATAAAGAAATGTTGTAGCGAATTTCCTGCCTTAGACTTGGATTATAGCTTGCAACCGATCACTCGAACAGTTCTGCGCATTCGATTAACAATCTATCCGCAATTCACGTGGAATGATCATATTCACGGCAAAAGCTCCGAGGCCTTTTGGATATGGATCGAAGATCCTGATAATAACTTCATTTATCATCACGAGTATTTCCTCGTCACCAGGAAAATGGTATCGTTACGTCATTACAATTATTAAGTAGACAAAAAAAAACAAAGAAAAGTAAACTGGAAATTCTCAATGAATACTTGAATGAAGATAACTTCAATAATACAAAAAAAGCTTCAATACTCATTTAAGTATAATTAAAGCGAGTGTCATAATTATAAATACATATAAAATAACGTGAAAATTTACACGCATTCAAATAACATAAATTCATCGTTACTTTTGCTTTTTACAGTTAATAACTCAAAACCTTAAAAAAATTAGTTACATTTAATTGCTCTAAAATTAAATATATGGGGTAAAACACGTCAAGTCAGCCACACGAATTTTTCATTTCAATAAAAAGTTTTCAAATTTGTTGAGGGCGTTCGTCTGGCTGAAAACAAAAATTACAAATTTTTTCAGATTTTTTTTATCGCATATTTCAGCCGTTACAAAAAACTGAAAATAATAATCGTTAATTTTTTAACGCCAAAACTACAGTTCTCGCAAAAAAATCACGTGAACAAAAAATTTAAGGTATTTAACGTTCTGTTCAATAATTTTTTTGCAAAATCTTCCTACTCTGTTTTATGCTATTTTTCAATGGAATAAAATTATCATATTTTTTTTCTCCAAAACTGCGTTCCCGATTCGGCTGAAATTTTTACATTTTGTTCCTTAATATGTCTAGAATCTGAGAAAAAATTGGCGAGATGGGCGGCGATTTCATTCCACTGTTACAGCTCTTCAAACGATCGAATACCAGGGCAATCTAATGTTTAATTGCTCTGTACGTTCAACAGACTGTCTACATAATAATTCTAAAGCCCGCACTGCATTTTTTGCATCGGATATTTTTCTCTCTTCAATTTTTGAGTTTTTTAATACATTTACTTCATCGACTGATGGAATTGAAACTTTTTTCCTGATGACACGTAATTCATCATCGTGCTCTTTTCTGATCAATCGAAAATTGGCAAAACGTGGTGAATGAATGTCTCTTGAGTTCAATATTCACGTGCTCAATGTTACACGACCATCGTTCTGCGTTGTGAACACAAAGTGTGGACGACAGGTACGGGGGAATTTGCCAATTAACCTAATTTAAAAAAAAAGATTTTAATTAAAAATAACAAAAAAATAAACAAGTGATGCGAGCTTTAGATTTTTTCTATTGACAGTCTCAACCCTGTTGAACGCAGAGAGCAATTACACATTAGATTACCGTTATGTTCGATCATTCGAAGAGCTGTAACTGTGGAACGAAGTCGCCGTCCATCACGCCAATTTTTTTTCAGATTCTTAACATATGAAGGAACAAAATGTAAAAATCTCATCTGAATCGAGAACGCAGTTTCGGAGAAAAAAAATATTGAAATATTATTTAATTGAAAAATAGCATAAAACGGAGTAGGAAAATTTGCAAACAAGTTTGTTGAACAGAATATTAGACAGAGTTGGGCAAAGTACCGAAAAGTACTTCAAGTATAAAGTACAAAGTACCGCAAGTACTTCAAGTATCAAGTACTTTTTTGTACTTCAAGTACTTTGCAAGCACTTTTTTGTACTTCAAGTACTTTGCAAGTACTTTTTCCAAGTACTTTTCATAATTCGATTCGTAGCATTACTACAACCTCGATATCAGTAGATACGGTTTTTTTTAAACTCCCGACTGCCCGCCAGGGCAAAAAGACGGGAGTTATGCGTTTCACGATGATCGAAAGATCTCACCTCGATACTTCAAAATGCATGTTTGTCAAAACGACAAAAAAATGTCTTGACAAATGTTGGTAGAGAGCTTCTATGGCTGGGACATTCGATTTAAAGCCATGATTTTTTTGAGATCCGTTGTGTTTCCGCGGAGATAGATAAATTTGAAAAAAGTTGCAAAATTGCTTATTCGTAAATATCGCTTTGACCACTACATTCTTATACGTTACACGGCCAGTATATAAGGCCAGTAGAGGCGCTGTCGCCCGGCGAAGTCAGTGATAAGTAAAAACACTCTAAAAATAATGAAAATAAAAAAAAATTAAAATTTTTTATAAAAGCTGCCGTCTTCAAAAAGAGCGAAATGAAAAATAATTGTTCTCTCATTATAGTCGGGTGATTTCCATACGAAATGACGACTAAATCTGCAGACTATGATGAGAGAATAATAATTGTTTACATTCATAGGTACCTCTTGTAGATATACATATATAATATAAACACAACTCGCGTGGCCTCATGAAGCGACCAAAACCAAGCCGAAACCATACATATATATATCGTGACGATACTCCACAATAATCTACGTTGTGGGATTCTCGGAAAAACTATGTCAATCAAACATTTTCGTTACTATTTTAATAATCGTAAAAATAATTATGCGCATCGAGTAGTACAACTCTGGAATTAAATTTAAAAAAAGTACTTGTACTTGGTACTTTGACGAACAGAAGCAAGTACTTGAAATACAACAAAGTACTTGAGTACTTCAAGTCCTGACTTCAAGTACTAATCAAGTAGTCGGTACTTCAAGTAGTGCCCAACTCTGATATTAGATACCTTACATTTTTTGTTAACATGATTTTTTTGCGAGGGCCGTAGTTTTGGCGTTAAGGAGGATCGGTGGCCATTCCCAAAGTCAAATCAGAGATAAATTTTCGCGATCGATTCTTTAAAATTTAATGCATTAAATAATAACAGTGGTGGTGATTTGTATTGAAGCATGTAGACTTAATCCAGAGAAAGATTAATAGTCACGGATTTGCATAAAGATTAACTGATTAACGTTTCTCTTCAGTATGATATATTTTCGTTCAGTTTTTTCCAAGTATTATCTTTAATTCTTTGCCGATTTTTATGAACGACAGCTCATTGTTTTTCTTAAAAGATACTCTACGAATTGACCTCCTAGATATTTCATAGTGTTCATCGTTTTGTAATTATAGCCTGTTGTTTATGAAAGTATTTTAATTTCTGTTAAACAACAGTCTAGAATTATTAAACAATTAACACTATGAAATATCCAGGCGGTCAATTCGTAGTGTATCTTTTAAGGTAGAGAATAAGCTGGCACTCATTCAAATCGGCCAAGAATTACAGATTATACTTGAAAAAAACTGAACGAAAATGTATCCCATTGAAAAGAAACGTTAATCAGTTAATATTTATGCAAATCCGTTACTATTAATCTTTCTCTGGATTAAGTCTACATGCTTCAGTACAAATCACCCTCCACAGCTATTGTTTAATGCATTAAACTTTAAAGAATCGATTACAAAAATTTATCTCTGATTTGACTTTGACGGTCGTCACCGATCGTTCTTAAAAAATTAACGATTATTATTTTCAGTTATTTGTAACGGCTGAAATATGCAATAAAAAAAATCTGAAAAAATTTGCAATTTTTGTTTTCAGCCAGACCAACATCCTCAAGAAATTTGAAAACTTTTTATTGAAATGAAAAATTCGTGTGGCCGCCTTGACGTGTTTTACCCCATATACTAGCAGAAATCATTTTTACAAACCTATAAAAAATAACGTAAAAATTCTGATGAGGCTTAAGATTTCTGCATATTCATAATAAAATTTTGGCAAGCTATATCTTTCGAATTACGATATCAAGAAAAAAACTAAAAAGTAGAAAATGTTCGTTTTCGTATTCTCTGGTGGACGATTTTTTTTATTTTTTTTTAAGTCCAAAATTAACGGAGTTGTTCTTGATTTAGTACTTTGGCAAGCTATATCTTTCGAACTATGATATCAAGAAAAAACCTAAAAAGTAGAAAATGTTCGGTTTCGTATTCTCTGGTGGACGATTTTTTTTATTTTTTTTTAAGTCCAAAATTAAGGGATTTGTTCTTGATTTAGTACTTTGGCAAGCTATATCTTTCGAACTATGATATCAAGAAAAAACCTAAAAAGTAGAAAATGTTCGGTTTCGTATTCTCTGATGGACGATTTTTTCATTTTTTTTTAAATATAAAATTAAGGGAGTTGTTCTTGATTTAGTACTTTGGCAAGCCATATCTTTCGAGCTATGATATCGAGAAAAAAACTGAAACGTGGTAAATTTTTGTCTTCGTATTCTCTGATGGGCGATTTTTTTTATTTTTTTTAAAGTCCAAAATTAAGGGAGTTGTTCTTGATTTAGTACTTTGGCAAGCTATATCTTTCGAACTATGACATCGAGAAAAAGACTAAAAAGTAGGAAATGTTCGTTTTCGTATTGTCTGGTGGACAATTTTTTCATTTTTTTTAAGCCCAAAAGTAAGGGAGTTGTTCTTGATTTAGTACTTTGGCAAGCCATATTTTTCGAGCTATGATATCGAGAAAAAAACTAAAAAGTAGAAAATGTTCGTTTTCGTATAATCTAGTGGACGATTTTTTCATTCGAAGTAGTTTACTTCGCGGATAAAAAACTCCCTTAATTTTGGACTTAATTTTTTTTTAAATCGTCCATCAGAGAATCCGACAACAAACATATTCTTTTCAATTTCTTCCGCGGAGCTTTAACTTAAAAGTTATAGCTTGCTAAAATATAAAAACCACAACAACACCCTTAATTTTGGATAAAAAAAAATTTAATCGTCTGTTACAGAATACGACAACGAACATTTACAACTATTCAGTTTTTTCCGCGGAGCTTTTAAGATTTGTAGCTTGCCAAAATACTAAATCAAAAACAACTTCCTTAATTCTGGACTTAAAAAGAAATAAAAAAATTGTCCATCAGAGAATACGAAAACGAACATTTTCTACTTTTTAGTTTTTTTCTCGATATTATAGTTCGAAAGATATGGCTTGCCAAAGTACTGAATCAAGAACAACTCCCTTAATTTTGAACTTAAAAAAAAAAATAAAAAAATCGTCCACCAGAGAATACGAAAACGAACATTTTCTACTTTTTAGTTTTTTTCTCGATATTATAGTTCGAAAGATATAGCTTGCCAAAGTACTGAATCAAGAACAACTCCCTTAATTTTGGACTTAAAAAAAAAATAAAAAAATCGTCCACCAGAGAATACGAAAACGAACATTTTCTACTTTTTAGTTTTTTTCTTGATATCGTAATTTGAAAGATATAGCTTGCCAAAGTTTTATTTTGAATATGCAGAAATCTTAAACCTCATAAAATTCTGCACCTATGATTTTCCAACGCCAAAAATAAAAATTACTCTTTCCTTCTGCGTTTTACAGGTAATAACACAAAGCCCACAAGAATTAGTGATGACAATTCCACTATTGGAGCCTCTGCCGACGCAATATATAGTGAAAGTGACGAGCGATCGTTGGCTCGGTTGTGAAACTGCTGTCCCCTTAACATTCCACAATCTCATTCTCCCTGAGCTTCATCCACCGCACACAGATCTCTTGGAGCTTCAGCCACTTCCGGTCAGCGCATTGAAGGATTCGAATTTCGAGAGTCTCTACAAATTCTCTCATTTCAATCCCATACAAACACAGATATTTCACTGCCTCTATCACACAGACTGTAACGTGCTGTTAGGTGCGCCAACAGGCTCAGGAAAAACAATCGCAGCTGAAATTGCAATGTTCCGAGTCTTTAAGAATTATCCCGATCAAAAAGTCGTCTATATCGCTCCATTAAAAGCTCTCGTTCGCGAAAGAATAAGCGATTGGAAGGTCAGAATCGAGGAAAAACTCGGAAAAACTGTTGTTGAACTTACGGGCGACGTAGCGCCAGATATGCGAGAAGTTGCACGAGCAAGTGTAATAGTAACGACGCCCGAAAAGTGGGACGGTATAAGCAGAAGTTGGCAAACTCGTAACTACGTTAAAAAAGTTGCTTTGATTATAATCGACGAAATTCATCTTCTTGGAGAAGACAGAGGTCCTGTGCTCGAAGTTATTGTATCACGTACTAATTTTATCGCATCGCACACTAAAAAAGCGCTTAGAATCGTTGGACTTTCCACAGCATTGGCGAATGCCGTTGATTTGGCTAATTGGCTGGGAATTAAAAAAATG
This sequence comes from Ephialtes manifestator, assembly GCA_963970395.1. Lineage (NCBI taxonomy): Eukaryota > Metazoa > Arthropoda > Insecta > Hymenoptera > Ichneumonidae > Ephialtes > Ephialtes manifestator. Next base: position 4,057,961 of record OZ019969.1, on the reverse strand, counting down.
GGACTCTACAATTTTCGTCCTTCGGTTCGTCCAGTTCCTCTGGAAGTTCACATCAGTGGCTTTCCCGGAAAACATTATTGTCCACGTATGGCAACGATGAACAGACCGACTTTTCAGGCAATAAGGCAACACGCCCCTACCAGCCCTTCTCTTGTATTTGTCGCTTCTAGGAGACAAACCAGACTCACTGCTCTTGATCTTATTGCTTATCTCGCTGCCGAAAATGATCCTAAACAGTGGCTACATATGGAAGAGGAAGAAATGAGCGATATTATCGAGAATATCAAAGATACTAATCTTAAACTCACTCTCGCTTTTGGTATCGGACTTCATCATGCTGGTCTTCAGGATAGAGATCGACGAACCGTTGAGGAATTGTTTGTCAATAACAAAATACAGGTTCGTAAAAAAAAACCACATTTTTGTTATTTATTTATTTATTTATTTATTTATGTATTTATTTATTTTGACAGTGGACGGCACAAGCCCTTGAAAATACATTATAATATGACAGATGAATTAGCCAAAGCATATATAAAAACACATGTAAAACATACATATAAATTTTTTTTTGTTTTTTGTTTTAAAACAAGCATATAAATTAAAGGGAAGGGTTTGTTCCCACAAACTTGTGGTTGATTCTATTTTTTAAGATTTGGTACAAAATAAAAATTTAAAAACAGAGAAGCATATAAAAAATTTAATTTTGTAGGAAAATTTGATGTTTTTATAAGAAAAATGTAAGACCATTTAAAATAATATGATTAATTTTTTTTTATTATAATTTATTAACAAGTTTATGAAACTATTATTATAAAAAATGTATGCCCTTAGTTATTATTGGTGACTTCAATCTTCTTTTTAACCCGAATTATTGGTACTTTAGTTTAATTAATGTTTTCTTTTGCTTGATACAAATTAAATAATTTTCGTCGATTTGTATATATTCCACCGATTATCGACAGGGTGGCGAACCTCTTTTTTTTTCCTTTTGAGATGTTTTATAGCAATATACAAAAACATTCTAGAATTTTCTTGCGATAAACTTTTTTTTACTCAAAAAGTACGGCGATGATTTTTTTTTAAATTTTTATAGTAAATTCTGTGTCCAAAAACGAATTTTTTAAGACGAACGAAAATGAGGGGCCGTCTAGAATAGCAACTAAAAATAAAATTCTCCTGTAAACAAAATTTTTAAATTAGTATAATCACTAAAAATTGGAATTACTCGAAAACTACGTCGACTATGTATTTGAATTTTTTAATAGTAAATTCTGTGTACAAAAACGAATTTTTTAAGACTAGAACGAAAATGGGGGGCAGTCTAGAATAGCAACTAAAAATAAAATTCTCCCGTAAATAAAATTTTTTAATTAGTGTAATCACTAAAAATTGGAATTCCTCAAAACCGACGTCGACTATGTATTTGAATTTTTTATAATAAATTCTGTGTACAAAAATGAATTTTTTAAGACTAGAACGAAAATGAGGGGCCGTCTAGAATAGCAACTAAAAATAAAATTCTCCTGTAAACAAAATTTTTAAATTAGTATAATCACTAAAAATTGGAATTACTCGAAAACTACGTCGACTATGTATTTGAATTTTTTAATAGTAAATTCTGTGTACAAAAACGAATTTTTTAAGACTAGAACGAAAATGGGGGGCAGTCTAGAATAGCAACTAAAAATAAAATTCTCCCGTAAATAAAATTTTTTAATTAGTGTAATCACTAAAAATTGGAATTCCTCAAAACCGACGTCGACTATGTATTTGAATTTTTTTATAGTAAATTCTGTGTACAAAAACGAATTTTTTAAGACTAGAACGAAAATGAGGGGCAGTCTAGAATAGCAACTAAAAATAAAATTCTCCCGTAAATAAAATGTTTAAATTAGTATAATCACTAAAAATTTGAATTTCTCAAAAACTACGTCGACTATGTATTTGAATTTTGTTTACAGTAAATTCTGGGTCTCAAAACAAAATTTTTAAGACTAAAACGAAAATGGGGTTCCGTCTAGAATAGCAACTAAAAATAAAATTCTCCCGTAAATAAAATTGTTAAATTACTATAATCACAAAAAATTTGAATTTCTCAAAAACTACATCGACTATGTATTTGAATTTTGTTTACAATAAATTCTGAGTCCCAAAACAAAATTTTTAAGACTGGAACGAAAATGGGGGGCGAAATTCCTGCAATTTAATTACCTAATAATATTTAAAAAAAAATTTTTTTTTTTGCTAATATAAAAGTAATTGAAAATTTGTCTTGTTACAAAAACTCGCAGGTTTTAATAACAACAGCAACTCTCGCTTGGGGCGTAAATTTCCCAGCGCATCTCGTCGTGATCAAAGGAACAGAATATTATGATGGAAAAACAAAACGTTATGTGGATATGCCAATAACGGACGTTTTGCAAATGATGGGCCGTGCGGGAAGACCGCAATACGACGATTCCGGAGTCGCGGTCGTTCTTGTTCACGACATAAAGAAAAACTTCTACAAGAAATTTCTCTATGAGCCTTTTCCAGTGGAATCCAGTTTGCTCGAAGTTTTGCCCGATCACGTAAACGCCGAAGTCGTCGCAGGTACAATCAAGACGAAACAAGAGTTCCTTGATTACCTGACTTGGACTTACTTCTTCCGAAGATTGATGAAAAATCCACGTTATTACAATCTTGAGATCTTGGAACCCGAACAAATAAACGAGTATCTTTCGCAACTCGTCGAAAAACAGCTCAAACTTCTCATCGAATCAAATTGCATCGAGATGGACGAGGTAAACATTTTTAAAAGAACAAAATTCTATTCTATCTTTTTACAATTTAAAATTGTTTATAAACTTTTATTATAACGATGTAACATCTATAATATGTATAATAATTACGTGGTTTTCAATATATTGTTGATATTATTTATCTATTAATTGCATATAAGCCACTAATTATTTTTTTTTGCATTTATGCAATTATTAATTGCATAAAACCACTAATTATATTAGTGGTTTTCAATTTATTGTTAATATTAATTATGTATTTTGTTTGCATATAAGCTATTTTAGCGTCATGAAAAAATTAACGAAAAACAAAACTCTTTTATTCGATATTTCATTAATTAAAATTTCATTAATTAAAAATGAACAAATTAATTATATTGAGGCTGAAGAAATTAGATCGATGGCCAATTGGCAAAGTATAATATAAGCCAATAGAAATTCTATTCTATCTTTTTACAATTTAAATTTTTTTATAAATTTTTATTATAACGATGTAACATATATAATATGTATAATAATTAGTGGTTTTCAATTTAGTGCTGATATTTTTTATGTATTTTGTTTGCATGTAAGCTATTTTAGCGTCATGAAAAAAATTCACGAAAAACAAAACTTTAGAAACTCTTTTATTCGATATTTCATTAATTAAAAATGACAAAAATTATTATATTGAGGCTGAAGAAATTAGATCGATGACCAATTGGCAAAGTATAATATAAGCCAATAGAAATTCTATTCTATCTTTTTACAATTTCAATTTTTTTATAAACTTTTATTATAACGATGTAACATATATAATATGTATAATAATTAGTGGTTTTCAATTTATTGTTAATATTTTTAATGTATTTTGTTTGCATATAAGCTATTTTAGCGTCATGAAAAAATTAACGAAAAACAAAACTTTAGAAACTGTTTTATTCGATATTTCATTAATTAAATATGACAAAAATTATTATATTGAGGCTGAAGAAATTAGATCGATGACCAATTGGCAAAGTATAATATAAGCCAATAGAAATTCTATTCTATCTTTTTACAATTAAATTTTTTTTATAAATTTTTATTATAACGATGTAACATATATAATATGTATTATAATTAGTGATTTTCAATATATTGTTGATATTATTTATCTATTAATTGCATATAAGCTATTTTAGCGTCATGAAAAAATTCACGAAAAACAAAACTTTAGAAACTCTTTTATTCGATATTTCATTAATTAAAAATGAAAGGAAAATAATTATATTGATAATTTCCAATATACAGACCAAAATAATTATATGTATTTTGTCAATAAATCACGATTACTGCTACTAATTATATTGTAATTTAAGAAACATTTGAAAAAGACAATGACAAAATTCTGTGTCGTTAAACGATTGTTTGTATATCTTTTATTTTAGGAACAACAGACGATTTATCCGCTCTCGATGGGACGAATAGCTTCGTTTTATTACCTCTCGCACATTACGATAAGTCACTTCGCCACGGAATTGAAGGAGAATTTGACGATACCGCAGTACCTGAAGATTATGTGTGACGCCCACGAATACGACGAGCTGCCAGTTAGACACAACGAAGATTTACTTAATGAGGAATTGTCGAAACGTTGTCGTTATCCCGCGGATCGAATGACCTGCGATTCGCCAAATACAAAGGCTTACTTGCTTCTTCAAGCACATTTTTCGCGACTAACGCTTCCCTGCGCCGATTACATAACAGACTTGAAATCCGTGCTCGATCAATCGATAAGAATACTTCAGGCGATGATAGATATCGTTGCTGAACGTGGATGGCTTTCCAGCACTCTAAGGATAATGCAGCTCTTACAAATGATTATTCAAGCACGATGGATCGACGAGTCTGCGCTAATAACACTGCCGAATATCGAGAAAGAACATCTTCACCTCTTTTCTAATCTTCCGAAATGCCTGCCGGCATTTTGTGCCCAAATGAGCAGTGATTACAAAGGTTTAGTCACTGCATTATCGAAAGAACTTTCCGATGAAGATATTCGACAAGTAAGTAATAACTTGAAATTGTGAATTTAAAAAAGATTCAGCGATTTAAGGAGATTCATTTTATTTGAGCATTTTACTACCAATTGGGAGTTAATGAATGAAAATTATCAATTTATTTATCATTCTGGGTTTTAGTATTGTCTGAGAATTGTTTTTATAGGTTTTGGAAATTGTTTTGGAAATTTGTTTGGGAATTATTTAGGAATTTTTTTGGAAATTGTTTAGGAAATTATTTTGGAAATTATTTTGGAAATTATTTTGGAAATTATTTTAGAAATTATTTAGGATATTATTTTGGAAATTATTTAGGAAATTATTTAGGAAATTATTTTGGAAATTATTTTGGAAATTATTTAGGAAATTATTTTGGAAATTATTTTGGAAATTATTTAGGAAATTATTTTGGAAATTATTTTGGAAACTATTTTGGAAATTATTTTGGAAATTATTTTGGAAATTATTTTGGAAATTATTTTGGAAATTATTTTAGAAATTATTTTGGAAATTATTTTGGAAATTATTTTGGAAATTATTTTGAAAATTATTTTGAAAATTACTTAGGAAATTATTTTGAAAATTGCTTAGGAAATTATTTTGAAAATTATTTTGGAAATTATTATGAAAATTATTTTGAAAATTATTATGAAAATTATTTTGAAAATTATTTTGGAAATTATTTAGGATATTATTTTGGAAATTATTTAGGAAATTATTTAGGAAATTATTTTGGAAATTATTTAGGAAATTATTTTGGGAATTAGTTAGAAAATTATTTAGGAAATTATTTAGGAAATTATTTTGGAAATTATTTAGGAAATTATTTTGGAAATTATTTTGGAAATTATTTAGGAAATTATTTTGGAAATTATTTAGGAAATTATTTAGGAAATTTTTTTGGAAATTATTTTGGAAATTATTTAGGAAATTATTTTGAAAATTATTTTGAAAATTATTTTGGAAGTTATTTTGAAAATTATTTTGGAAATTATTTTGGAAATTATTTAGGAAATTATTTTGGCAATTATTTAGGAAATTATTTTAGAAATTATTTTAGAAATTATTTAGGAAATTATTTAGGAAATTATTTTGGAAATTATTTTGGAAATTATTTTGGAAATTATTTTGGAAATTATTTAGGAAATTATTTAGGAAATTATTTAGGAAATTATTTTGGAAATTATTTAGGAAATTATTTTGGAAACTATTTTGGAAGTTATTTTGGAAATTATTTTAGAAATTATTTTGGAAATTATTTTAGAAATTATTTAGGAAATTATTTAGGAAATTATTTTGGAAATTATTTTGGAAATTATTTTGGAAATTATTTAGGAAATTATTTTGGAAATTATGTTGGAAACTATTTTGGAAATTATTTTGGAAATTATTTTGGAAATTGTTTTGAAAATTATTTTGAAAATTATTTTGTGAATTATTTTGAAAATTATTTTGTGAATTATTTTGAAAATTATTTAGGAAATTATGTTGAAAATTTTTTTTAATACCTCTCATTTTAATTTGAGCCGCAAAATGATTACTATTTGAAGGATCACTTATTTTTATAGGTACACCAAGTGATAAAATCGATGCCAATATTAAGCATAGAATTATCGATCCAAGGCACGTGGTCCGGATCTTATCAATCGATGAGAATAAACCTAATCTCGAAACAACAAACCGCCATAAACGTTCACGCAAATGAGAATTATACGCTCGTGATTGCGCTTAGGCGTAAAAATCGGACGAGCAATCTTCGAGTGCACAGCCCGATGTTCCTCAGAGGAAAAGACGAAGGTTGGTTCCTCGTTTTGGGCGAAATCGGACAGCGAGAACTTTGGGCTTTGAAGAGAACTTCTGGAGTAAATAGTCAGTCAAAGTCGAGTCAATTGGAATTCACAGCGCCTGCGTTCACGGGTAAGTTCTTTGCATTACGTTAAGCGATTTTTTTTTCGTCAATTTATAAAGACAGATTTTTTTTCGTCAATTTATAAAGACAAAGATTTTTTTTCGTCAATTTATAAAAATAAAGTTTTTTTTCGTCAATTAATAAAAATAAAGATTTTTTTTCGTCAATTTATAAAGACAAAGATTTTTTTTCGTCAATTTATAAAGACAAAGATTATTTTCGTCAATTTATAAAGACAAAGTTTTTTTTTCGTCAATTTATAAAGACAAAGATTATTTTTCGTCAATTTATAAAGACAAAGATTTTTTTTCGTCAATTTATAAAGACAAAGATTTTTTTTCGTCATCTTATTAAAATGATAAAATGCTGCTAATTGAGGAGCAGAAATAACAAACTAAATTTCAATAGACACACCAAAGTAATTAAAGTCAAAATCTCTGTTCGCGTTTCTCACTTCCGTAAAATAACATATAAAAATAAGCTAATATCACTACAACATTCCACAAAAATCTACAAGTGCCTATGAGCCAATTATTGTCGTACTTCACCCGGTAGTGAAAAAAAAGAAAAATAAAATATTGAAAAAATTCGAATTCAAGGAAAGAAAAATCCTGGACAACATCAAATTAGTGCCAAAAATTTTCATGTTTTATGTCGGATTTTGAGAATTTTTTCAGATTTTTAAATTACGGCCCTCAAAATGTTTGAAAAAAAAGTTATAGCGTACTCAAATTTGATTGAACAATTTTGAAAAAAATCATGATTGTTATTTTGAGTCAGAAGAATCATATAAAAAAATTATGAACCAATTATCTAGTCAAAGTTCCCCACTTTGACTATAAGCTAGATAATTTTGTTATTGAATAAAGTATTTTTGAGAATTTTTTCAGATTTTTAAATTATGGGGTTTTTTTGTCACTTCAAAAGAATATTTAAAAAAAATTTGCATGGTTCGAAAAAATCTGAACAATATCCTAAAAATCTGAAAAAATTCTGAGAAATTCGGTTTTACATAAATAAACATTTGACCAATCGCCTTTAGTATATTAATTATTTTTTCTATTTGTTAATAATTTTTTTTAATAAAAAAAGTTTAAAAACTGTAAGAAGGAAAATCTTCCCCACTTTGACTATGAGCTAGATAATTTTGTTATTGAACAAAGTATTTTTCAGAATTTTATCAGATTTTTAAATTATGGGGATTTCTATGTCATTTTAAAAATATATTTAAAAAAAATGGACTTTAAAAAAAAAGAAAATAGATTTTTGCAGTTGAGGGTCCAACTAAACCTGTAAAAAAAATGAGCCAAATGGGAGAGGTCGATGTCAAATCCAGGTCGAAACGGGGTGGACTGCCCCATATATATATTAGGGTGTGTCGAATTTTTTTTTTTTTTTTTTCATATTGTATGGTCTCAAACCATTGTTTGTGCCTTTAAACAACTCGTCTGAAAATTTGAGCACGATAAAAAAATTTTTAGAGGTGGCTCAAACGATGTATCGATTTCTCATTTAATTAACACGTAAATGAATACAATTTGTTAATAATCTTTTCAATGCCATACCAAAATATTATTAACAAATTGTTAAAAAGAAAAGTGTTCATCGAAATATGCGGTAACTCAGCTTTTTTTTTATGAAAATAATTCGTTCATTTTTCAGAATACGTATGAATTTTTTCAGATTTTTGTCTTTATTTTTATTTTTGCACATTTTTCCATGTAAATAACAAGAAAAATCAAAATAAAGATAAAAATCTGAAAAAATTCATATGTATTCCGAAAAATGAACGAATCTTTTTCATACAAAAAAAAGTTGAGTCACCGCATATTTTGATGAACAATTTTCTTTTTAACAATTTGTTAATAACATTTTGAAATTATTATTATGCGAAATTAGTCTTTTGAGTGCCTATAATGAGTATGAATTTTTTCAAATTTTTTTAACATCGGGAAGTGTTTGCAATTCTTGCCCGAATTTCTCGAATTTAGGCGAAATGAATATCTCGCGCCTTAAAAAAATCATGACTTGAAAACTATTGATCTAAACGAAAAATTTGTAAGCACTTTTTCACTTCCGAATGATATGAAGATGACGAAAAAAAATATACAAACTCCAATATATCGTATCCGTAATTTGGGGACATGAATTTATTAAGAGCTGTATTTATTTACGTGTTAATTAAATGAGAAATCGATACATCGTTTGAGCCACCTCTAAAAAAATTTTTATCGCGCTCAAATTCTCAGACGAGTTGTTTAAAGGCACAAACAATGGTTTGAGACCATGCAATATGAAAAAAAAAAAAAAAAAAAAAATTCGACACACCCTAATATATATATTTTTTTTTTTGCTGAGGAGCAGAATTTTTCTAACCGTGTCAATATTAATTCAGCCAATTGATTCTATTGGAAGGCAGAATTAGTATTTCAACTTTAGGGTTTTCAACTCTGTGCGTATTTCCAAACGAATCGATTAACAAAATTGTTTTTGCCAATTTAGGGTTTTCAACTCTGTGCGTATTTCCAAACGAATCGGTTAGCAAAATTATTTTGCCAATTTAGGGTTTTCAACTCTATGCGTATTTCGAAACGAATCGGTTAACAAAATTGTTTTTGCCAATGAGAGACGAATTCATAATTTTGATCCTCAGTTTACAGAATTTTATTATATTCATAAACTGTTTAAAAAAAAAATCTTTGTAGAATATCGCCGATATTTAGCTCAATTTTATGAAATCTTTTTTAATTTTCCATCACTAATTATGATATTTAAATAAACATAATGTGTACGTAAAATTTTCTTTCAGGAAAAACAAAAGTAACGTTCTACCTCATGTCGGACTGCTACGTAGGATTGGATCAACAGTACGACATATTTCTTAATGTGATACCTTAACTTTTGTCACGTTAGAACAAGATACTTTTTTTCAACGCTTTCTTACACTGAGAACTTAAAAACGACGATGTAAGGCATGATGTATATACTGTACACTGTGAAACATTAAAATATTAGATTTATTAATGGCAAGTACATGATTTAATGGAACATTGTAACGCGTTAATACAGCTTCGACAACTTTGGTAATTGTTGTCACGACGGACGTGCGGGATTGTCACTAAATTAGTGCTCTGGAATCCTTTTTATTTAGTTTCTTCACATTTCTGTCACTAACTCCCAAAAAAAAAAAAAAAAACGGCACACAAGCTATAAAAATCGTTTCATTAATATACAGATTTCAACTTCCGCTTACAAATACTTAAAATTAAAAACGGTAAACTATTAAAAATTTACAGCAAACTTTCATCCTGTATAATTTCCGAATCAAAAGTTTTCATTCAACATAATAATTTAAGATTTTCGTGATAAAATAATATTTAAAAACAAAATTATTTTAATGGAGATCACAAAAATTTATATTAAAAATAATAGTAATGCCAAGAAAAAGTGTTATTAAATTATTCAAAAATGTTCTAAACATTTGTTACACTTTTTAGTTCAATTTAGATTGTTTTTTTTTAAACGTTAACAAATTCTTTAACAACAAACTTGTTTGCAAAAACCAACGAATTATTTAAAAAACAAAAACACAAGTTTTTTTGGCATTATTATTATTATTCCAAATGAATATTCTTGATATTCATGAGATTTTTTCTGTTGTCGCAAATTACTCAAATTCCAAACGAATTAGTCCTTTGATTCAGAATGAAAATCGGCCTCTCCTCAAAATCACTTGTTATTAACAAAATATCTTACACAAGCGGCTTTATCACTGTTAAAAATATTTTGAAAATTAATATATGTATTGGAAGTTCTTTTTCAGATACAATTAAATAATTAATATATTAAATAAAATTTAATATACTAATTTTTTAATTATAATTATTAATAATAATTATATTTTTTCAGTATAATTAAATAATTAGTATATTAAATAAAATTTAATATGCTAATTTTTTAATTATAATTGATAATAATTATATTTTTCAGTATAATTAAAAAATTAGTATATTAAATTTTTTTTAATATACTAATAATTAAAAAATTATTAAAAAATTAGTATATTAAATTCTATTTAATATACTAGTTTTTTAATTATACTGAAATTTAGTATATTAAATTTCATTTAATATACAGATATGTTGTAAAATTCCAATATGTAATTATATTATAAACACAAAATTTATGAAGTATTTACTGTATATTAATTTAACAACAATTTTTTTGTCTATTAATTAACATTTGTGTATTAAATTTAATATACGCGTATCCGCAAAAAAACTTCCAATACTTTATATTAATTTTCATACAAACATTTCTAACATTGATTTTACAATTTATAATAATTCCGAGTTCTCGCGCTTAAAAAAAAAAGCGCTTCTAACTTTAACAACCATTTTCATTTTTTAAATTTCTTCCCGGGCTTAAATCAGTTTTCCAAACGATCAAAATCATCTCTTTCCAAATAACATTAAACTTGTTTGATAATTAATTCGAGCTTCATTTTCTACGATTTTTTTCGAGCTGCACTTTCTACATTTTTTTCGAGCTGCACTTTCTACATTTTCTTCGAGCTGGACATGTCCGTAAGATCATAGAGAGTATTAATATTAAGAGCATTCAAAAAGTGCGTTAAATGCGGCTGATATCCGCTGCTTGCCAATTTATTGGCCACGTGAGCGAGATAAGTTCGAGCTTCGCAAAAAGTCTGATACATTTGCTCGAGTCTCTCAAAATTAGCGTGAGTATAGCCGCCGTCATTGGTGGACCAATTTTGGGATCTCACGCGATTGTGAAATTTCAGAATAACTTTGAAGATGTTGCAAAGAAAATTGCGCATTTTTTCTCCTCTCGCCGTGAGCATACATCTCGACAATATTTTCTTGATGTACGTAACGTGAGTTATATAAATTTGATCCAGAGTCGTAGCATTTTCAAGATCCTTCTCAAACTCCGACCAACTTGCGTGCAAAACGCTGCACGTTAAATAATTATGCAAAGCTGTGATAAACTGCATCATCGAGTGACGATAGAGCTGAAGTTTGTGGTACTGATCGGAGGTTGCAGCTTTTCTCTCGACTTTCAGCAGATGAAAATCTTCCTGAAGAACGTAAAGAACTCTTCCGACCATCAGTAAAAATTTGAAAACTTTGCTGTACTGTTGCATCAGCCTTTCGTCCAGGATAATATTTAAAGGCCACGAAATTTTGTAATTCAAACACAAGCAGTTTAGAAATTCGGGATTAGAAACTTGCAATTGTGTGGGTATATCCGTTGCAGAGAGACTCAAAAGCCGTGAATTCGCGTAAGAATTGCTGAGTGAACTGTTGAGGGCATTTTCCAGGATATTGGTGAGAGCGGCCGATCGGAAAAGTTCAAGAGGCACAGAAATCTCGTACAATCTTTTGTACAACGAGCCCGTGAGACTCTTCGCAAATTCACCGTTGAGAAGAAAGAAAAAACTTCGCAAACTGTGCAAATGCGAGAGCATTTTTCTTTCGTAAAGCATGTGTTTTATTATAGCAGCGTTTGCCAAACGGCTTTGAATTTTAAGCGGTATCGTTACCGATTTTTCGAGATAAACTTGCAGCGATGTGTTGTCGATCATTTCTACATCGGCGACGGTGAGCGACGACTCAAATGTCGGTGTAACTGCAGCTTCGAGGCCAAAGAAATTTGGGAAAGCTTGATTTCCCCTCGGAAAATTAAATCCAGTGCTCGGCCGCGATTCCAGTGGATCTTCGGAAACAAAATCGCCAGGAGTTGTCGTGCTTCTTATTCCGCTTTTAAAATAATCATCCTCGCAATTTTGAAATTGTGTTATGCTGCTGCTCATCGATAGAGGAAAAGTATCGGTAGTGCAGGACATCGGAGTCACGCCATCGTCTAAAATCGGTAAGCTTAAGGGTGTCAAAAGATCGAGACAATTAGCTCCAATTTGCGATTCCTCCGAAACGTAATCCTGATAATTTCTTTGATCGTGGCCCATAACTTTTGCTCTGTTCTTTTGCATTTCCGTATAATCCGCAAAATTAACTTTAACAGTGTCTTTTTCTTGAAGAGTTTCTGTATAAGTGTGCGTCATGTTTCTCTTTCGATTTTTTTGGGCGTCGGTGAGATTAATACTGCCTGTGACTCTGTGAGGACGAATAAAATCGTCGAAAACTTCGCTATAGTGAGTCATATTTTTGTTACGATTTTTCTGCGCGTCTGTGAGATTTTCGTCAGCACGATTTTCATTCCCATCAGTTTCCGTTGTTATTCGCAAATTGTCAGGATTAACCGTTGCCGTGTCGATGCAAATTGTATTTTTATTACCCTGTGCGTCCATTAGAATGATATTTAATTCATTATTGTTGGGCGTCATTCCGTATTCTTGCTGCAAGACTTTTAGTTTGTTTCTCTGCGCCGCTGTCGTATTATCCTCTCGATTAAATTGCAAATCGTTTGGTCGATTAAAGATCGTTTCTAAATTGCTGTTTGTGATTTCCAAAGTCTCGTGATATTCGTTTAGATTAGCAAAACCACTTCCGCTCATCATTCGCGTTCGATTTATATCCAAAACGCATGGACGAGGCGATTTTTTCGGCGCTGTTTCCAATATTTCATCAATTATCGAGATTTTCTTCTCTGGATTTTCAGCTGGAAGATCCGGAGCTTCCGGTTCTTTTTTCTCGATAAATTCAACGACTTCCGGCTGAGTTTGATTTTTATTTTCATCTTCTACAGACTCAATTTCTGGGGCATCAATTTTTGCAGGATTTTCAGTCGGATCGTCACATTCGTCAGTGAATTTTAGCCTTTCTTCTTTTTCTTCTTCTTCTTCGTCTTTGGGAGAAACTGGCGATGCTAAATCACTTTCCTCGATGCCCCAAAGTTCTCTTTTGGATCTACTAATGCTATCGATTCTTTGCTGAAAGAGTTTCATGCGTTTGAGCCGCCAATCAGCGCGTACGCGTCTTCTTTCAGCTTCAGCAGCGAGTTCGTTATAATAATTCAAAGTGTTTTTCTTCTCTGCTAATTCGGCTTTAATAGCGATTTCGTCAGCAGCGTTCATATCTTCCAAGAACTGTTTGTCTTTAAGAAGTTCCGCCTCGCGTTCTTTTTCCTTTCGCGTCGCGACTTCTTCCGCTTGATCTTTCAATTGAGCCAACAATTCTCTTTTATTCCTAGCAACTTCCTTCTTCGCCTCTTCGCGTTCTCTCTTTATTCTCACAAGCGTTTCGTGCTGCGCTTCAACAACGAGATCGGCTCTTTCCTTTTCCGCGACTCTCTGCTCTTCAAAAGCGAAGGAAAACGAAGTATTTTTGCCTAAAGCTTCTTCGCCCTTCAGCAAAAATTCTCTGCACAAAATTTCCTGCTCGCGAACCATTCCAACGCTCAGACAAACGCGAACAGTTGGATGTGAATTAGCAAACATCGTGCAAAGAGGATTTTTCGGATCGCAAATTTTCAGCAATTTAACGGTCTTGCCACAGTCGAGAATTGAATCGGCGAGATGACTCAAAAATCCTGGAACGCTATTTGCGTTTATAGCGAAACCTTTTGTCCAGAAACGATGACTTTTTTCCCGAAGAAATTGGGGCCGTATTTTGATCATAAATTCGCCATAAGCGTCGTCGCAAATTCCCTCGAATAGCCACTTTTGCAAGAGACGAAAATAAACTTCGCAGCAGGATTTGAGGATTGAATAAAATACGAGAGCCACTGAAGGCTTCGTGACTTTTGTTACTTGCTCGTAAATGTGCGATAAAAGACCCGTTCCTTCGCCCAAAGCTGACTGGTTTTCACGATCGCAACGACAAAGTCTCGCCACTTCCGCTATCAAAATTCCCATAGGCCTTACGTTCATTAAAAGCTTCAAAAAAGCCGGCGAATCATCGTCGCCGTTGACGGTTATTCGCAATATCACAGCTTGATAATATACCAATAATTCTTTAACGCTGTTGCACATTGCTTGGAAAATTAAACCCTCCTGAAGCATCTTTCCGGTTTGAGGGTCAGGCTTGATTAAAATAGACAACAATCTGTAACAGGCACCCCAGTACATAACTTCGGTACAAGCGGCGCGCAGAGCTTCGACGCTTAGGCCTGGAATCATCGTGTTTCGACGGAGACTGAAACCCGTCTGTAAATAAAAAAAAATATATGTATTTTTTTCTTCAATTTCAATGAATATTTAATAATGAATTTATTATATTTTTTTTGTAAAGTATGATTCGTGAAATTAAAAGATTTAATAATATTCTGTAACGAGCTGTAAATGTTTTAGATTTTTGTACGTTCGAATGTTGATTGAAATAAATTGTTGGGTCGAATATGATGGATGTATTAGTCGGTACGTTTCGGAGGAGTAAATGTTATAAAAAGAGTATCAGGATTGATAGTGAGCGAATTTAAATGTGAAGTGTGATTGATGAAAGTTACGATTTTTAATTTTTATGCGTTATGTTATGTCTTGGGTTAACGAGATGAGGGTTTATTATTAATATTATTTGGGATCTTGCTGGATTAAGAGTAGAAACTCAAAGTTCGAATTATCACGCTTTAATAAACACTAATTTAATAAAGTCACCAGTTATGACAATTAATAATTATATTATCTGATTTATATTTAAACTCTAAACTTGAACAATCTTCATATATTTAAGACATTGTTGGTTTTTGATTGATTGAAGCCTGATTAGTTGGTTTAATGATGGTAACGATAATCGATTATAAGAATAATCAAAATCGCAAAATCGATTATAAGAATAATCAAAATCGCAAAATCGATAATACAAATAATCGATATCGCAAAATCGATTATAAAAATAATCGTCATCGCGAAATCGATTATGAGGATAATCGATATCGCAAAAACGATTATAAAAATAATCGATATCGCAAAATCGATTATAAGAATAATCGATTGTCTAAAATAATCGATTTTAATGGCAAAATAATCGATTGTTTAAAATAATCGATTTTAATGGCAAAATAATCGATTATCTAAAATAATCGATCTTAATGGCAAAATAATCGATTATCTAAAATAATCGATTTTAATGGCAAAATAATCGATTGTTTAAAATAATCGATTTTAATGGCAAAATAATCGATTATCTAAAATAATCGATTTTAATGGCAAAATAATCGATTATCTATGAAAATCGATTTTAGTGGCAAAATAATCGATTATCTATAATAATCGATTTTAGTGGCAAAATAATGGATTATCTATAATAATCGATTTTAGTGGCAAAATAATCGATTATCGAAAATAATCGATTTTAATGGCAAAATAATCGATTGTCTAAAATAATCGATTTTAGTGGCAAAATAATCGATTATCTAAAATAATCGATTTTAATGGCAAAATAATCGAATATCTAAAATAATCGATTTTAATGGCAAAATAATCGATTATCTACAATAATCGATTTTAATGGCAAAATAATCGATAATCGCTACAATCGATTTTATTCGCTAATCTCTACATGAAACTCATTAGAAAATTGGGAAAGAAGTACAACACAAGTTGTTGCAATAATGTGAATGCGGAAACGAGTAGGCAAATATAAAGGCGACTGTCTGATGGGTATTGAATCGGGATTAGCATTTGGGAATAACGGAAGGACAAATTATAAAAATGATAATAGTTCAAAATAAAGAGAGAAAAATGGCCAGGACGTAACACGTTATAACAAATTGACAAATAAATAAATGCGATTACGCAGATATTTACCGTTTCGTTCCAAGTAAATGTTCCGGACTCCACACCAAGCAAAAGCAGCTTGATATTTTCCAAGAACTCTTTGGTAGGAACTTCGGTAATTGTATTCATAGATTCAACAACATTTCTTGATAATAACGGCAGGAATCCAGCCTGCCTCATTTTCTCCAGATGCAACATCGCATCGCTGGATTCTGAGATGAATGGAGGCTCTTTATCCGCTTCGAATTTTCCCAGAGATTCCCAGGTACGATGTTCCGGCAATTCTGGCAAATCAACAACATTTTCCCACACAAAAATCGACGAATTTTCGACATTTTCTGCTTTTTCGTCAAAACCAACGTTTGCCGATTGTACGTCCGATGTTTCTGAATTAGTCTCTCCTGTTCTCACGGGCTTAACGCACAACCACGGAGGCTCTGGACCGGGAATTCGACCAATATAACCTGTGGAATATTCGTCTTTTCGCTCGTTACTATCTTCCGTTATTTCAGGCATAAAATACGATGCCATAGAAAACTCTCGGGTTGAAACTAGCCTCACTGTATATCTCGGCACTGAAATCATCGAACCTATCGTGTGTTCGCTTCTGTAACAGGAAAAAAAATTCGTATTGCAATTTTTAAAGAAGATCATTTATCATAATTAGCGTATCAACAAAATATTATTCCCAATTTCCAGATTTATTTAAATTTCGAAATATATTTGAAATTTGATTATTTTTGGAAAAAGATACAGTTTTTGTAAATGATTTCCTAATGACTTTGACATTTAAAAAAATGTTTTTAATAGCGAAGAAATTAAAAAATGTACATATATTTTCATAAACAGGTTTCATGTTACGCGTAAGAAATTTCCGTATTATTAAAGTTTTTTAGGAGTGGCTTAATAAATTCACGAAATGGGAATAAAAAATTGGTATTCATAGAAAGAATTACATATTTACGAAAATTTTGTTTTCGAATAATTGGCGAAACTATTTTTAAAATAATAAATTCACGAAATGGGAATAAAAAATTGGTATTCATATAATTTATTACATATTTACGAAAATTTTGTTTTCGGAAAATTGGTGAAACTATTTTTTAAATAATAAATTCACGAAATCGGAATAAAAAATTGGTATTCATATAATTTATTACATATTTACGAAAATTATTTTTTCGGGTAATTGGTGAAACTATTTTTTAAATAATAAATTCACGAAATGGGAATAAAAAAATTGGTATTCATATAATTTATTACATATTTACGAAAATTATTTTTTCGAAAAATTGGTGAAACTATTTTTTAAATAATAAATTCACGAAATGGGAATAAAAAACTGGTATTTATATAATTTATTACATATTTACGAAAGTTATTTTTTCGAAAAATTGGTGAAACTATTTTTTAAATAATAAATTCACGAAATGGGAATAAAAAAATTGGTATTCATATAATTTATTACATATTTACGAAAATTATTTTTTCGAAAAATTGGTGAAACTATTTTTTAAATAATGATTTATAAAAAAAAGGGATGCAAAGTAGAACCTTGCACATTGCCTCCTCATTATTTTTTGCGTTTTACTAAGCTACCTTTATGAGGAAGTATGTTATTCAATTTTTGGCTTCCTCATAGAGGAAGCTTTGTAAAACGCAAAAAATAATGAGGAAGCAATGTGCAAGGTTCTACTTTGCATCCTTGTTTTAATTAGATAAATATACATGTTGTGGATACGCTTTTTCTATTTCGTTATTACGTTATTTCGTGATTATTAGAGCGTTTCCGAAAGTGAATGTGATAATGTATATTTTTAAAAATAATTCAACATTCCATAAAATCAAAAATTTCATACCGTTCGTCACTAAATTATACATATATAATGGCTGAATATTGTTTCATTTATATACAAAATTTGAGCTCGCTATCTTAAGTTTTGCAAAAGTTACAATAGAGCGATAATGTCAATTTTTTGAAAAATTCAAAACATCATAAAATTTTAACGGTTCAACCGATCTTAACCAAATTCAATAGCGATCACCGGCGTATGAAAGCTCATATTCATAGCAATTTTAAGATCAATATCTCGAAAATTGAAAGAGTTACCGCGTAAACAGACATTTTTCAAAACAGTAAAAGACGCGTAATAATTTAACGATGAAGTGGATATTAACAAAAATCTGTATGAACGATGAGGCTTGATCCCTCTATCTATGGTCCAAATTTCAGCTTGATATCTCAAGGCATTCCCGAGTTATAAAGGTTTACATTTTTCGATCGTGTAACATACACACATACAGACATTTTTTCTAAATCACTTTTCTCGACGTTTTGGCCCATTCTGCGTGTACTGACACGAAAATCTCGAAAACAATTTTTTTCATGAAAACAAAGCTTCCTCTATGAGGAAGCAAAATTGATAATTTTTGCAGATTTACCCCAAAGTTTCTATGCCTATAGTAGCTGCAGATCTGAACTGACTCCTGAATGAGAGAGTGCTTTGAGGATCTCTTCTATTATCGCCCATCAAACAGTCTCTTTCAATGCCCAGCATTGTTTCAAATTTTTCAGGCAGCACAAATGCCTCTATAGGATACATTTGGTACCTGGGCACCTCTTTAGGGTTCTGCAGTTCCTCTGGAAGAAGAGGATTTGCTCTTCCATAATGGAATACATTCTGAAATAAATAAAAGGATATACGCTATAAAAAATATTTGAAAAATTCATATACTGTATAGTAATTTAATGAATTGTATTTTTACTGAAATTGTATACATTGTAAAAAAAAACTCGTTAAAAAAAAAAGAAATAAATAAAAGGATATACGCTATAAAAAATATTTGAAAAATTCATATACTGTATAGTAATTTAATGAATTGTATTTTTACTGAAATTGTATACATTGTAAAAAAAAAAAACTACTTGAAATTTAATGTACAAGTACTGGAAATTTTTATGCATAAACTGGTATATCAAATTTAATATACAAGTGTGATATAAAATTAATGATCAGTGCAGCAAATTCAATAATTTACTTACATTTTACAGTAAAGTACTTGAATTTTAATAATTTTCTTTAATTTTGCTACAATAGTACATTAATTTTATAACATCATTGCACATTAAATTTAGATGACGAGTTTATGCATAAAAACTTCCAGTCTTTTTTAACAGTGTAGAAAATTCAATTTAATATACAAAATAAAATGAAAATTGAATGTACGTGTGATAAAATTGAATTTAACTTATATTAAAAACACAACTTTTGTAACAAATTTAGGAAACTATACATAAATTTTATAATACTCTGCATAAATTAATAGGATTTTTGTAACAAATTTGGCAGAATTGTACATCAATTTTACATTACACTTGTGTTGTAAATTTTCTATATCCATGCAAATGAAAAAAATGTATATGCGGAAAAACAGTTCAATGTATATCAAATTTAATATACAAGTGTGATATAAAATTAATGATCTGTGCAGCAAATTCAATAATTTACTTAAATTTTACAGTAAAGTACTTGAATTCTAATAATTTTCTTTAATTTTGCTACAATAGTACATTAATTTTATAACATCATTGCACATTAAATTTAGATGACGAGTTTATGCATAAAAACTTCCAGTCTTTTTTAACAGTGTAGGAAATTCAATTTAATATACAAAATAAAATGAAAATTCAATGTACATGTGATAAAATTGAATTTAACTTTTATTAAAAACACAACTTTTGTAACAAAATTAGGAAACTATACACAAATTTTATAATACTCTGCATAAATTAATAGGATTTTTGTAACAAATTTGGCAGAATTGTACATCAATTTTACATTACACTTGTGTTGTAAATTTTCTATATCCATGCAAATGAAAAAAATGTAAATGCAGAAAAACAGTTCAATGTATATCAAATTTAATATACAAGTGTGATATAAAATTAATGATCGGTGCAGCAAATTCAATAATTTACTTAAATTTTACAGTAAAGTACTTGAATTTTAATAATTTTCTTTAATTATGCTACAATAGTACATTAATTTTATAACATCATTGCACATTAAATTTAGGTGACGAGTTTATGCATAAATTCAATTTAATATACAAAATAAAATGAAAATTCAATGTACGTGTGATAAAATTCAATTTCACTTATATTAAAAACACAACTTTTGTAACAAAATTAGGAAACTATACATAAATTTTATAATACTCTGCATAAATTAATAGGATTTTTGTAACAAATTTGGCAGAATTGTACATCAATTTTACATTACACTTGTGTTGTAAATTTTTTATATCCATGCAAATGAAAAAAATGTAAATGCAGAAAAACAGTTCAATGTATATCAAATTTAATATATAAGTGTGATATAAAATTAATGATCTGTGCAGCAAATTCAATAATTTACTTAAATTTTACAGTAAAGTACTTGAATTTTAATAATTTTCTTTAATTTTGCTACAATAGTACATTAATTTTATAACATCATTGCACATTAAATTTAGGTGACGAGTTTATGCATAAAAACTTCCAGTCTTTTTTAACAGTGTAGAAAATTCAATTTAATATACAAAATAAAATAAAAATTCAATGAATGTGTGATAAAATTGAATTTAACTTATATTAAAAACACAACTTTTGTAACAAATTTAGGAAACTATACATAAATTTTATAATACTGTGCATAAATTAATAGGATTTTTGTAACAAATTTGGCAGAATTGTACATCAATTTTATATTACACTTGTGTTGTAAATTTTCTATATCCATGCAAATGAAAAAAATGTAAATGCAGAAAAACAGTTCAATGTATATCAAATTTAATATACAAGTGTGATATAAAATTAATGATCTGTGCAGCAAATTCAATAATTTACTTACATTTTACAGTAAAGTACTTGAATTTTAATAATTTTCTTTAATTTTGCTACAATAGTACATTAATTTTATAACATCATTGCACATTAAATTTAGATGACTAGTTTATGCATAAAAACTTCCAGTCTTTTTTAACAGTGTAGGAAATTCAATTTAATATACAAAATAAAATGAAAATTCAATGTACGTGTGATAAAATTGAATTTAACTTATATTAAAAACACAACTTTTGTAACAAAATTAGGAAACTATACATAAATTTTATAATACTCTGCATAAATTAATAGGATTTTTGTAACAAATTTGGCAGAATTGTACATCAATTTTACATTACACTTGTGTTGTAAATTTTCTATATCCATGCAAATGAAAAAAATGTATATGCGGAAAAACAGTTCAATATATATCAAATTTAATATACAAGTGTGATATAAAATTAATAATAGGTGCAGCAAATTCAATAATTTACTTAAATTTTACAGTAAAGTACTTGAATTTTAATAATTTTCTTTAATTTTGCTACAATAGTACATTAATTTTATAACATCATTGCACATTAAATTTAGATGACTAGTTTATGCATAAAAACTTCCAGTCTTTTTTAACAGTGTAGGAAATTCAATTTAATATACAAAATAAAATGAAAATTCAATGTACATGTGATAAAATTGAATTTAACTTATATTAAAAACACAACTTTTGTAACAAATTTAGAAAACTGTACATAAATTTTGTAATACTCTGCATAAATTAATACGACTTTTGTAACAAATTTGGCAGAATTGTACATCAATTTTACATTATTACGCTTGTGTTGTAAATTTTCCATATCCACGCAAGTGAAAAAAAATGTATATGCGGAAAAACAGTAAAAATGATCAAAACGAGATGAAAAAATTTATATACGTGTTCTACACTTACGAGAGCATTTTCATCCTTAAGTTCTAGCGATTTGAGGCCATTGAGGAACTGTAGAGTGGAATAAACGCTAGGATCCAAATCGTCATCGTTTTCCGTCAGAAAATCCAACGATTTCTCCAATTCTTCAGCTTTGGACGATCGTCTCAGGGCAGTTTTGAGTACAAAGGCATATTTCAACAATTCTGCTATAGGATCTGTATTGTGACGTTCTAACGGCAAAAAAAAAAAAATAAAAATGATTAGAAAAAATTGGATGAAAATTAAAGAGTGAATAAAAGTCTCACCATTATCGTCGTAATTTTTTGACGATTTTTTCAACAATATCTCAAAAGCTCGACTCCTTAATTTCTTTATAGCACCAGAGTTGTCCCTTCGAGGTAAATAAGGGTGTTCCTCAGGGGTGTTTTTGTCGAGAAAATGTTTGCATAATTCGCTCACTAATTTGTACACATCCACTTCTTTATTCGCGAAATCCATAGCTAATTTGTATTAATTAAAACATCTATCTATTTTTTCGTCTTTTTGTATTGTAACTTTTTTTTTTAGGGAAGCTGAGAAATCGTACACTTCACGAAATGTACACTATTCCAATTTCCGACTCAAACTGTCAATGCTATGAATTTTTTTCTCACCTAAAGACTGAAAATCTTTATCATCACTGATTTTTTGTGGACAAAACGTGTTAGTTGAATTATTTACCACCGCAGCACTAGACACGATTAGGAAGTTCCACTCTTCAGAAAATGTGTTACTGCTCGGTCGGTAAGTAAAACTGTAAAGCATTTTTTTCTTCGCAACGGTTAAATATTTTTTTGATAAATGAAAACAATTTACCGCGGAATTTTGTTTGTCTCGCTAATAGTCGATTTAGTATTTTATCCGAAAAATCAATCGTGGCTGAGAAAAATGCTTTATAGTTTTTATTACCGACTCAGTCGTCGTAAGTGCGAGTGAGAAAACGCTATCGGCGGTCACATTGGAGCGAGAGAGAGAACGACAAAAACGTGTATGACGTCACGTTAAGCGTGAAGAATTTTTATTAGAAAACTTTTAAAACTTCTGTCTCATCGAATTGTATAATTTTCAGTATAAACTTTTTTTTCTATCGATAAACGATGTTCGGAAATCCTCACGTCGGAAAAGTGTTACTGCTCGGTCGGTAACTAAAACTGTAAAGCATTTTTCTTCACAACGGTTAAATGTTTTTTGATAAAAAACGAAAACAATTTATCGCAGAATTTTGTTTGTCACGCTAATGTTGATTTTGTATTTTATCCGAAAAATCAATTATGGTTGAGAAAAATGCTCTACAGTTTTTGTTACCGACTGAGTCGTCGTAAGTGCGAGTGAGAAAACGCTATCGGCGATCACATTGGAGCGAGAGAAAACGACAAAAACGTGTATGACGTCGCGTTAAGCGCGAAAATTTTTTATTAGAAAACTTTTAAAGCTTCTGTCTCATCGAATTGTATAATTTTCTGTACAAACTTTTTTTTCTATCGATAAACGACATTCAGAAATCCTCTCTTCAGTTTAAGGGGAGGGGAAACCTACTCAGTCGGTAACAAAAACTGTAACCAATTTTTCAGGGAACGCCGAACGTTTCTTGATAAAAGAAAAATTTTACGTCATTGTTCACTTAATTCTGCATGATGTAAGACTTTCATTTTTCCAAAAAAAAAATCAAGTTTCTGAAAATTCTTGTTCCGAAAGATATTCGCTATCTTTCTCGCACTCATGGATGTGTCACCTCCCCTTAAGATGATGTTCTACTGCTCAGTCGGTAACAAAAACTGTTAAATCTTCTTGGCTACACAATTAAAGTGATGTGCTATACCGACTGAGTTGTCATGAGAATGCAAGAGAGGAAGATAAAAACGTTAAGGTAATGTGCCACATATCGTCTGTCTCTCTCAGATTGACGATCTAACAGAGACAGACAACATATAGAAAATCATCTTGAGGTGATGTGTTACATATCGTCTGTCTCTCTCAGATCGCCATAAGTGCGAGTGAGATAGCTGAATCTTCCCGAAGTGTTATTCTTCGCCAGGGTTGATTTTTCGAATAAAAGTCGATAAGTACTGACTGCAGACTGCCAAGACGCAGTCAGTACTTCTCGTCTTTTGCCTGAAACATCGATTGTGACCAAGAACAAGGCTTTACAGTTTTTGTTACCGACCGAGCATTAACACATCACGTTAAGATGATGTGCTACTGCTCGGTCGGTAACAAAAACTGTAAAGCGCTGTTCTTTTATTACCGACCGAGCATTAACACATCACGTTAAGATGAGGTGCTACTGCTCGGTCGGTAACAAAAACTGTAAAACGTTGTTCTTTTGTTACCGACCGAGCATCAACACATCACGTTAAGATTATGTGCTACTGCTCGGTCGGTAACAAAAACTGTAAAGCGCTGTTCTTTTGTTGCCGACCGAGCATTAACACATCACGTTAAGATTATGTGCTACTGCTCGGTCGGTAACAAAAACTGTAAAGCGTTGTTCTTTTGTTACCGACCGAGCATTAACACATCACGTTAAGATGATGTGCTACTGCTCGGTCGGTAACAAAAACTGTAAAGCGTTGTTCTTGGTCACAATTGATGTTTCAGGCAAAAGTCGAGAAGTACTGACTGCGGAGTATCGAGACGCAGTCAGTACTTCTCGACTTTTATTCGAAAAATCAACCGCGGCGGAGAATAACACTTCGGGAAGATTCAGCTATCTCACTCGCACTTATGGCGATCTGAGAGAGACAGACGATATGTAGCACATCACCTTAAAGGGAAAATAAAAGGGATCCACCGGATGTAAAAAAATAAAAAAACATACACTCGGCTCTGTATAAATAGTATTTAATTTTGTTCCAATGAAATACTTTACAATATCAAATTTAAACATCGTCGATCATCGTAATCATAATCGTTAACTCTCATTTCGACAAAGTTCTCACTGTCAGTTTTCTCAGTTATTATACTAAATATCACACAAGGTTTCGCGCATCTCGAACAAAGTATTAATCCACATAATAATAATAATAATATTAATAATAATTTTAATAATAATAATAAATAACTTGACGCATACACTTGACCGACGTAAGACGGTGATAGTACGCTCATATCGCAAAAGCACAACGAAGCCGAAAAAAAGGATCAACTTATTTTGAGTACATGTGATGATCGTAACATGCGGCGTGTCGATCGTCTCACATTTATCATTCAACTGTTTTTTTTTTTTTTTTTTTTTTTTTTAATCTCATAAATCAACGAATCATCTTTAACAGTGATTTATAAATTCACGTTTATGTTTATCCCGCGAAACTTTTTAACAAGAATTGTCGAGCGATGCACAATTGGAAGTCCGAAAAAAAAAAAAGAAAAAAAATCGGTCGGTAAACGAACCGCCAAAACGTTTAAGTACCTATAAATACTAAACCGATCGAACGTATAAAAATCTCGGATTATCGTAATTAACGAACAAATTTTGTTGACCCCACGACGTGAAAAAATTAACGCCCACTCTTCTCTCTTCTCTTTCTCGGTAGTTTCAACGACAATTTCGTTAGCAGATATTTGGTAATAGCCAAGTCTCGCTCGAGCCAAAAAAAAAAAAAAGAAAACTCCTCGATGAATGGCGATTAAACGCCGCTCGCTCGCGAATAACAAGTAACACTTACTACTTTCTTCGTTTGTACAGAAACCTACCGATTAATTTACAACCCTGCTTCACAATGAAAAAGAAATAAAAGTAAAAAGAAAAAAAAAGAAAAAAAAAAAAGAACCAATCGCCTCCAAATCTTTTTTTTTTTTGCACGATCAATTCTCGATTTTAATTAGCGAAAAAAAAAAAAAAAAAATAGACCACAACAACGTTTTTCTTTCGGTAATAAAATGTCTGAACACAAATTAAAAATTTTTCTCGTAATTACCGATTTTCGGGCGCTATCAGTGGATTAAGATTAAAGAGAGGAAAATCAGGCGAAAATACGTGATATTCGTCAAAGAATATCTGGATCATTAATATTTTAGGGAAAATTATAGAATTTTTACACGCTTAAAACGAAGCTATTTTTCACACGGTGGTAAAAGTACCTGATTAAGGATGTTCGACTCTTTCACATTAGTCAAATCGGTGTTAAATTTTTGTAATTGTTTCATTAAAGTTTAATGCATTAAAGTAATTAATGTAATTAAATTTACTAAATTTTTATAATTGTTTCATTAAAGTTTAATGCATTAATGTTAAATTAAACTTTATTTAATGCATTAATTAAAGTTTAATGCATTAATTTAAAATTAAACTTTATTTAATGCATTAATGTTAAATTAAACTTTATTTAATGAATTAATTAAAGTTTAATGCATTAATGTTAAATTAAACTTTATTTAATGCATTAATGTTAAATTAAACTTTATTTAATGAATTAATTAAAGTTTAATGAATTAATATTAAATTAAACTTTATTTAATGCATTAATTAAAGTTTAATGCATTAATGTTAAATTAAACTTTATTTAATGCATTAATTAAAGTTTAATGCATTAATATTAAATTAAACTTTATTTAATGCATTAATTAAAGTTTAGTGCATTAATGTTAAATTAAACTTTATTTAATGCATTAATTAAAGTTTAATGCATTAATTTTAAATTAAACTTTATTTAATGCATTAATTAAAGTTTAATGCATTAATGTTAAATTAAACTTTATTTAATGCATTAATTAAAGTTTAATGCATTAATATTAAATTAAACTTTATTTAATGCATTAATTAAAGTTTAATGCATTAATGTTAAATTAAACTTTATTTAATGAATTAATTAAAGTTTAATGCATTAATGTTGAATTAAACTTTATTTAATGCATTAATTAAAGTTTAGTGCATTAATGTTAAATTAAACTTTATTTAATGCATTAATTAAAGTTTAATGCATTAATGTTAAATAAAACTTTATTTAATGCATTAATTAAAGTTTAATGCCTTAATTTTAAATTAAACTTTATTTAATGCATTAATTAAAGTTTAATGCATTAATGTTAAATTAAACTTTATTTAATGAATTAATTAAAGTTTAATGCATTAATGTTACATTAAACTTTATTTAATGAATTAAATAAAGTTTAATGCATTAATGTTAAATTAAACTTTATTTAATGCATTAATTAAAGTTTAATGCATGAATGTTAAATTAAACTTTATTTAATGCATTAATTAAAGTTTAATGCATTAATGTTAAATTAAACTTTATTTAATGCATTAATGTTAAATAAAACTTTATTTAATGCATTAATTAAAGTTTAATGCATTAATGTTAAATTAAACTTTATTTAATGCATTAAATAAAGTTTAATGCATTTAATGCATTAAATAACAATAGTAGAGAGTAGTTTGAATTAAAGCATGTAAACTTAACCCAGAGAAAGATTAATGGTGCTGGATTTGCATACAGATTAACTAATTAACGTTACTTTCCAATGGGATACATTTTCGTTCAGTTTTTTCCAACAATAATCTATAATTTTTTGCCAATTTTGATAAGTGAAGGCTCATTCCCTTTCTTAAAAGATGCTCTACAATTTCGCCGACTGGATTTTGATATTATTGATCGTTTAATAATTATAGCCTGCCGTATAACAAAAATCAAAATACTCTCATAAACAAATAGCTATAATTATTAAACGATCAATAGTATCAAATATCCAAACGGTCAATTTGTAGAGCATCTTTTAAGAAAGAAAATGAGCCGTCATTCATCAAAATTGACAAAAAATTATAGATTATTCGTGGGAAAAACTGAACGAAAATTTCTACCATCGGAAAGTTACGTTATTCAGTTAATCTTTATGCAAAATCGTCACTATTAATTTTTCTCTCGGTTAAATGTACATATTTCAATGCAGATTAACGCTCCACTACAGTTATTTAATGCATTAAACTTTAATGAATCAATTACAAAAATTTAGCACTGATTTAACTAGTGTGAAATTTTTTCTTTGCTCTGCATATTTTTGCAAGACAACCAGTAGATCAAATATTCTGAAATAATTCTCCGTTATGCGGAAGATAAATCTTTCTGAAATGACAGTAGCGATTTTAGATAGAGGAAAAATTGTTAAAATTCCACAGACGTGAACAAAAATTATTAAGAAATAAATTCTTAATTAAATTCCATCGCCAAAATTGTTGAAAAAAGAAAAAAAAAAAACTACACTCATGCTAAATATCTCATACACAACTGAGAATTATTTGGAACAATTTGACCTAAACGTTCTTTAAAAAAAAATCCCAGAGAATAAAAATAAAAAAAAATTGCAAATAATCAAAAATAGCCAAATACTTTTGCCACAATGAAAAAAATTCTTTGTTCAACGTGTAAAAACGACAAACTTTTCCTACAAAATAAGGAGTCAAGAAATTCCAGTATTAATACATGAAGTCAAAATTGGCCTGAAACTTTTTCGTTCAAATCAAAAGGAGACGAAGGCATAAAAATCAAACTATCACTGAGGATTTGTCATGGCTCTCTGTGAACGTCGCGTCTTTGTACGACCAAAAGTCGTTGCTGGATTTCGAGCCAGTTTGAATTAAAATTGAAAAAACGAAAAGAAAAAAAAATGTAAAAGAAAAAATAAAGAAAAAACGCTGTAATAAGCTAAGAGGACTTAAAAAAATCACAGTCTATAGATGAGTATAGTTCATGGTCTGTTGTGTCGTCGAATTCTGATCAAGATTCTTAGTCAATTCAAGCGCCCGTGCTGCAGCTTCTTCCTGAGTTTTAGCGAGTTCCATTAGTGCCAAAGCTCCGAGCCACTTTTGATTATCTTCGGGTAACGGCAAATTAATAATCGGCAGACTTTCCTCTTGCTTAACAACAACGACTTTAACAGGAGGTTTCTCGGCGCAATTGCTGTTTCTCGCGTCTTTGCAGCTCGTAGAAATCGTGGAATTACCAGCGAGCATCAAAACAGTTGGTCTCGTTTCATTCTCTATGTGTCTCGTAGCAATCGCCACTTCGTTGTTCGTCAAATCGCTATTTTGCTTTCCTTGTGCAGTAGAAATATCATTTTTCGCCGAAATATCCCAGCAATTTTCCGCCAAAACTCTTCTCGTTTTAGCGTCCGAAATATTTTCGCAAATTGTAGGATTAGCTACAGATAATGCTGGAGGATTCCAGTGCACCTGTTGCGGCAATGAACTCGTAGATTCGAATACAAGCTGCTCGTTATTATTGGCCGTATTATTCGTGTCTGTCGTTGCGAGATCCCAGGAAATTTGTTGAGGTACGAAGAGACTTTCTTGTTCGTTGGTTGCGACGATTTGTTCGTTATTAAGCGAAGTATTAATCTCAGAAACATTCGTGCTGTTGAGCGCAGCGATACCGGAATTCCATCGTGAATTTGTGTTGACGGAGAGAGAAAGATTTTGTTCAATTTCGGGCTTAATATTGTTGGAACCCGGTCGAATATCCCACCTAAGAGGCTTCGCCAATTGTTGCTCCAAACACGCTTCCCTTAGCCACCGTTTTTTTGGCTGGAGTCTGTCGAGTGGTCGACGAACTGGTGTGTTTGGCAATTTAATAATCGAACTTTCCTCGTCCTCGGAAGTTTGTAAAACGGCGCAAGCTTCGGCTGGATCTTCGTCCTGACTATCGTCCTGACTGTCTTGACTCTCTTGGCTCTCGCTGCAGTAATTACGTTGATTGGGCGATTCGCAATTGCGATTTTCTTGCTCTCCAACGGAGTCCATCATGAGGCCCTTACGCGATTTAATTCTCTTGTGATTTTCCGACGTGCTCTTCCACGGTTTTTTCTTACGATCGTTTTTGCCTGTTGGTGTACGATCCTCGCGTTCTCGGGCTAATTTGTAACGCTCGAGCCATCGAGTTACGTCGTGAGGCAATTCGGTGTTTTCGGAAACTGGCTTAAGGACGAAATCGTCGCTACGAGTTAGTGTCGCGTATGGATGATCTGGACAATGTCGGTTTGCGTGAGTAAATCTCATTCCACATCCTTGTTCCGTGCAGAGGAATGGCTTTTCGCCTGTGTGCAAACGCTGGTGCGTTTTTAATTGGCCCGATTGTGTAAACGCCTTTGTGCAGCCAGGATAATCACACGGATAAGGACGTTCGCCTGGAAATTAAAAAGGAATTAATTATTATGTTTATCCTCGATTTTCTGGGGACAAAAGCAGAATTACAATTTTGCAGGGTTCAGCAAAATTGTAATTAGAAATTAATATTTTATTACTCAATCAATCACGTATTTGGGAGAAAATTTTTTCCAATTAATTGACAATTTAATAATCTAATCAATTATTGATTACTTGACTAATCTGTAATTGGAATTTCTCATAAATCAATTTCTCAAGCAATGAGTAATCATTAGTGACTTATTATTGATTACTCAATCAATCACGTATTTGGGAGAAAATTTTTCCAATTAATTGACAATTTAATAATCCAAATAATCAATTACTGATTGCTTGACTAATCGGTAATTGGAATTTCTCATAAATCAATTTCTCAAGGAATGAGTAATCATTAGTGACTTATTATTGATTACTCAATCAATCACGTATTTGGGAGAAAATTTTTCCAATTAATTGACAATTTAATAATCCAAATAATCAATTACTGATTACTTGACTAATCTGTAATTGGAATTTCTCATAAATCAATTTCTCAAGCAATGAGTAATCATTAGTGACTTATTATTGATTAGTCAATTAATCACGTATTTGGGAGAAATTTTTTCCAATTAATTGACAATTTAATAATCCAAATTATCAATTACTGATTGCTTGACTAATCTGTAATTGGAATTTCTCATAAATCAAATTCTCAAGCAATGAGTAATCATTAGTGACTTATTATTGATTAGTCAATTAATCACGTATTTGGGAGAAATTTTTTCCAATTAATTGACAATTTAATAATCCAAATAATCAATTACTGATTACTTGACTAATCTGTAATTGGAATTTCTCGTAAATCAATTTCTCAAGCAATGAGTAATCATTAGTGACTTATTATTGATTACTCAATCAATCACGTATTTGGGAGAAAATTTTTCCAATTAATTGACAATTTAATAATCCAAATAATCAATTACTGATTACTTGACTAATCTGTAATTGGAATTTCTCATAAATCAATTTCTCAAGCAATGAGTAATCATTAGTGACTTATTATTGATTACTCAATTAATCACGTATTTGGGAAGAAATTTTTTCCAATTAATTGACAATTTAATAATCCAAATAATCAATTACTGATTACTTGACTAATCTGTAATTGGAATTTCTCGTAAATCAATTTCTCAAGCAATGAGCAATCATTAATGACTTATTATTGATTACTCAATCAATTGTTAATAATAATCTGAAATTATGCGATTACTTCATTAATTGTTAATCAGAATTTAGAAAAATTTGATTACTCAGGTAATTAGCAGAGTTGTAAATGCTTAATACTTATAGAAATAATGATGATAATACAATCAGCTCTATAATTATGATTTTATAATAATAACATGTAGCGATTGTAATACCATGATTAAACTTTGGAATGGCTGCAAAAATTATTATTTTTCAATGAAAATTCACGGTAATCTTTTTGAAAAAATGGAAAAAAATAAGTAATGCATTACTAATTTCTTCCATTTTTTCCACTATTTCTTGCAATATTAAAGCGAAAATTAGTATTTTTTTCAGCTATTCAAATGTTTACACTCTATTTTATAATCACTACATATTATTATTATGAAATCATAATTACAAAACAAATTGTACTGTAAACTATATCTCATGAATTAATGGGGATTTACAACCCTAGTAATTAGTAATAGTCATGCAAAAAGTTATAGTCATCTAATATTAATTTTACACTGTAATCTTATTATTAAATTTAATATTCATCATTTACATTATTAAATTTTTGGGTTTCACTACAAATAACAATAATATAATACAGTATCACAGTTTATTGTAATCTGTAAATAAAATTCATATAATATCATTCAAAAACATAATTTCTAAATATAATAATGATGGTATTAAATTAAATTTAATGTATTGATTTTCATTTAAAAAAATAAATAGAGAATGCTGATTATGATTTTGAATATACAACAGAAATGATTGATTTCTATTGTGCGATAATCAATAATTAGCATTGTTTTATATTAATTCTAATTAATTATATATTAATTAGAATAAGAAAGTAATTAACTAATAATTAATTATACTAATTATAAATAGTAATTTAAACAAAATAAATAAATTATCATTGAGCATCCCAATGAAAAAATGTATATCTCCTACTTATGTATGGTAATTATATATTGAATACCAAAAATTAATACATGATATAAGAAGTTTTTCAGCAATTACTGCAGATCTCAAATTCAATATACAAATGTAAGAAATGTATAAAGTTAAACTTCTTATATGATAGACATGACTTCTATATCATGTTTATTATTCTATATACATTAATTTAAAAATTTTCAAGCCTAATAAGGTAAAAGCACAGCAAAGACTCGAGTAAACTAATTTAAAATCAATTTTACACTGTACATGTATTACTAAATTTATTATAAATAATATCTGTATTAATGTGTATTAATTTTCATATTTATATTTATTACCCATTCTTGACTTTTCAGCTTAAGAATTTTTACATAGTTTCAACAATTATTAATTTTCATATTAATATTAATAATAATGATATCAAATTTAATATACATAATATCTGTATTAATGTGTATTAATTTTCATATTTATATTCATTAGCCATTCTTGCATTTTTGGCTCAAGAATTTTCACATAGTTTCAACATTTATTAATTTTCATATTAATATTAATAATAATAATAATATTAAATTCAATATACCCAATATCTGTATTAATGTGTATTAATTTTCATATTTATATTTATTATCCATTCCTGCCTTTTCGGCTCAAGAATTTTCACATAGTTTCAACAATTATTATTAATTTTCATTTTTTAAATTCTCAACACTACAGAAAACCAGTTGTTATAGAAATAATGATGATGATACGATTAGCTCTATAATTATGATTTTATAATAATAACATGCAGCGATTGTAATACGATGATTAAACTTTGGAATGGCTGGAAAAATGATTATTTTTCAATAAAAATTCACGGTCATCGTTTTGAAAAAATGGAAAAAAATAAGTAATGCATTACTTATTTTTTCCATTTTTTCCACTATTTCTTGCAATATTAAGGCAAAAATTAGTATTTTTTTCAGCTTTTCAATTGTCTACACTCTATTTTATAATCACTACATATTATTATTATGAAATCATAATTACACAATAAATTGTACTGTAAACTATATCTCATGAATTAATGAAGATTTACAACTCTGCAGCAAACTAAATTACCCCAGTTTAACCATTTTATTGTCTAATGCATTCCTTGACCCAAACATACAAAGAAGACAAAGAACTCGAAAACTCCATCTTGCATTGTCATCATTCCCAAACAAAAATCCCGAAACCACGTGCTAAAAAAAAAAGTACCGAAAATTTTTTTTTTTTAAATAAAAAATAAAAAAATCACAAAAACTCCAATGATTTTTTTTTTTTTTCGCAAAAAAAAAATACAAAAATTGAAAATTTGCTAAGCACGCGTGTTTCGTAAAATCCAAGCTTTAAGAGGGAGCCATTTAATAATTTAAAGTGCGCATGATGGCGGTCGATCGGCGGGACGCGTGATCAAGCGTGACCGTTACACGCTGAGCGTTTACTATACATAAATATATACACAGACACACGCACAAGCAATATATAAAACTATATCTATATATATAAATATATAGTGTCGATTGAACCGGCGGCTGTGCGTGGATCTCTCGAAATCTCTTTTTTGTTTCGTTTTCTTTTTCTTCCGTCGCTGCAGCCGCCGTAGAGTTCTCTCAAGTATATTACAACATAAAATCCGCATGGTTCGTGCAAGGATCGTCATTGGCGTCATGCTTTATACGCACCACAAACGTAATAGGTTATTTAATATATATATATATATATATATATATATATATAAAACGTACATACCTGTATGAGTGCGCAAATGAGCCTGAAGACTTTTTTCCCTCGGAAAAACACGATTGCAGAATGTACACTTAATGCTACTTGGCGACGTGCTTCCCTGCATCATGAGATTGGTTAAAGCGTCGGCGCGTGGTCTTCCTCGTCGATGGCTTTCCGAACCGCCCGATCGTTGTTCGGCACCGGTGCGGTGATTAGACGCCACGCTGTTATCACGATATTCCGGCGATGAGCACGAGCTACCGGGGCTTAGATTAACATTACGTGCCTCTTCGCCCCAGTTCCAAGGATAAAGCATCGTGTCGCACATCGGAGGACTTCGCGGCATCGTCTCCGCCAACGGGCGAGACTCACGCTTCGGCGTGTGAAGCTCCATGGGAAAAAGAAAGAAAAAAAAAAAAGCGCTAAATTTGTAGCCTCTCCGATGGGAAATATAAAGGAATTTCCACCACTTTTCTTCTTCACTTTCTCACGCCACTCGATTTTAGTCCTGTTTTTTGGGTTTTGGTCTTTGTTTTTTTTTTATTTTTTATTTTTTTTTTAAT
The DNA here is from genome assembly GCA_963970395.1 of Ephialtes manifestator. Classification (NCBI taxonomy): domain Eukaryota; kingdom Metazoa; phylum Arthropoda; class Insecta; order Hymenoptera; family Ichneumonidae; genus Ephialtes; species Ephialtes manifestator. The sequence continues at coordinate 4,023,111 of OZ019969.1, read as the reverse complement.
GTAGGTTTTGTTGTATTGTTGTACTTTGACGCGCAGGCAACTTTTAACGTTCACGCGCGCTTTAACACTCCACTTCGGTTATTACGTTATACTCTACTACTACTGTTCCGAGGGCTTTTCGTTGATGCGCGAAAGCCAACGAGGATATTTTACGGAGTTGCCGCCACCAAAGCGAAAGCAACGCGCGCGACCTCTTCGATGTTCGTTGTACCGCGTGCCACTGATTCAACCGCCAAAATAATGCGGGATTGGAGAGGGTTTGGTGTTTGTGTGTATGTGTAAGTGTGTGTGTGGAAGTTGTGCGAAGCTATGCTCTCGTAGACGCTACGAGAAAATGCCGCACGGCGTGCGCTGCTGCTGGCGCTACAACGTTGTTTGCAAGCAGTGGCGGCGGTGGCGTGTGGTACAGTCTCTTTAGAAAGTACAAACGCGTAGAATGTTCACGATTCTTTAGTCGTACCATAAGGCTCAAAGCCTTTTGCTTTATCGTAGAGGAATCTTTGTTTTCATGAAATTTCTTTTTTTCGAAATTTTCATGTCGAAATACTTAAAATGTTTTGAAACGTCCAAAAAAGTGGTTTAGAAAAATTGTCCGTGTGTGTGTGTGTGTGTGTGTGTGTGTGTGTGTGTGTGTGTGTGTGTGTGTGTGTGCGTGCGTGCGTGCGTGCGTGCGTGCGTGCGTGCGTGCGTGCGTGCGTGCGTGCGTGCGTGCGTGCGTGCGTGCGTGCGTGCGTGCGTGCGTGCGTGCGTGCGTGCGTGCGTGCGTGCGTGCGTGCGTGCGTGCGTGCGTGCGTGCGTGCGTGCGTGCGTGCGTGCGTGCGTGCGTGCGTGCGTGCGTGCGTGCGTGCGTGCGTGCGTGCGTGCGTGCGTGCGTGCGTGCGTGCGTGCGTGCGTGCGTGCGTGCGTGCGTGCGTGCGTGCGTGCGTGCGTGCGTGCGTGCGTGCGTGCGTGCGTGCGTGCGTGCGTGCGTGGGTGCGTGCGTGCGTGCGTGCGTGCGTGCGTGCGTGCGTGCGTGCGTGCGTGCGTGCGTGCGTGCGTGCGTGCGTGCGTGCGTGCGTGCGTGCGTGCGTGCGTGCGTGCGTGCGTGTGTGTGTGTGTGTGTGTGTGTGTGTGTGTGTGTGTGTGTGTGTGTGTTGATTTGAACAACATGTACAGTTGTGGCTAATCTTCAATTGGTATAAATTTTATAAAAATTGCTGAACGCATTTCATTTTTATAAGAATTTTGCAAATTTTGAAAAAAAAACGCCAACGCTGTAGCTTTGAACGAATTTCGGTAAAGTCGTTCGGTTTTTATGAGATTTTGAATTTTTCGAAAAATGTTCATTTTGCTCTAATTTAGGTTAAATTTTGACAGAATGACTGAAATTTTCTACACAGAAAAAATAACATTCGGCTCTCCTACGAACCAAATTTGGTGATGATCGGTAAAACTGTTCGGATTTGACGCGATTTTGAATTTTTTCTTACTCAAGGTGATGACTTTTCGTTTTTCTTTATCTTTTCGCCAATTTGTTACCAAATTTTATTTCTTCATGACTCAAATTTCTATAAATTTGGGATTTGAAAATTTGTATCTGAAATAAGGGCGCAAAGTAGAATCTTGCACATTGCAAGGTTCTTGTTATTTTCTATTCGGTTTAAATTATGATTTTTTAAGTTTTTATACTCATAATGACATTTGCGCCAATATTTTCATCATCACATTCGTGATTAGAAGGTCAAAATGCCTTTTTTTATGCGAATATGCAAAATTTTGCAGACTTGTTGGTTTCCAATTTTTTTAAATGCAAAAAAAAGAACATGGAAAATGAATTCCGTCGGTATGGCAGGTAAAAATTTGTATCGAGAGAGACGCAGCCGCGTTGATAAAGCAGCGGATCATTGAGACCGAAAAGTTCCTAAAAATAGGATTTCCTATTAGGGCGAATGGTAGAGATTTTCTAAATACATGGAAAGTACATCGCACTTTGTGAGGGAAAGCCTAGTTTTCCTTATACAGAGTTTCTCGTGGTCGATGTCGCAACTAATATACTTTTGGAACTTTGGATTTCTCCCGCCAACTGAATTGACGAATAGGAGCGCGGCGAGCTGCTATTGGTCGACGCTGGAAGACCGAGCGGCTGATAAAGTTGTACCGCTGAACTAATTTTTATCGAAATTATCACAGTATTTATATCGAAAATACGTTGAAACATAATAACCAAAGGTCAATAGCGATCGTTAAAACACGGCTTTTGCCTATTTTTACACAATCAACGAGCATAAATAGGGTTTTTTTAATCTTGTTAACACGCCGGAGTTTCTCTCATGTAAACTCGCCCGCCTCACGAACCCATAAGCCCCAATAATATTATCATTTTTAAGCTAAATAACCCATTGATTTGCATAAAAAAAGCCTGACTAAATTGATACAGACTTTCTCGTCGTCGATGTCGCGACAAATACACTTTTGGAACTTTGAATTCCTCCCGCCAATTGAATCGACAAATCCGAGTGCGGCGAGTTGCTATTGGTCGACGGTGGAAAACCGAGCGGCTGATAAAGATGTACCGCTGAACTAATTTTTATCGAAATTATCACAGTATTTATATCGAAAATACATTGAAACATAATAACCAAATACACTTTTGGAACTTTGAATTCCTCCCGCCAATTGAATCGACAAATCCGAGTGCGGCGAGTTGCTATTGGTCGACGGTGGAAAACCGAGCGGCTGATAAAGATGTATCGCTGAACTAATTTTTATCGAAATTATCACAGTATTTATATCGAAAATACATTGAAACATAATAACCAAAGGTCAATAGCGATCGTTAAAACGCGGCTTTCGACTATTTTTACACAATCAACGAACATAAGTAGGGTTTTTTAAATCTTGTTAACACGCCGGAGTTTCTCTCATGTAAACTCGCCCGCCTCACGAACCCATAAGCCCCAATAATATTATCATTTTTAAGCTAAATAACCCATTGATTTGCATAAAAAAAACCTGACTAAATTGATACAGACTTTCTCGTCGTCGATGTCGCGACAAATGCACTTTTGGAACTTTGAATTCCTCCCGCCAATTGAATCGACGAATACGAGCGCGGCGAGTTGCTATTGGTCGACGCTGGAAGACCGAGCGGCTGATAAAGATGTACCGCTGAACTAATTTTTATCGAAATTATCACAGTATTTATATCGAAAATACATTGAAACATAATAACCAAAGGTCAATAGCGATTGTTAAAACGCGGCTTTTGCCTAATTTTACACAATCAACGAACATAAATAGGGTTTTTTAATCTTGTTAACACGCCGGAGTTTCTCTCATGTAAACTCGCCCGCCTCACGAACCCATAAGCCCCAATAATATAATCATTTTTAAGCTGAATAACCCATTGATTGGCAAAAAAAAAAGCCTGACTAAATTGATACAGACTTTCTCGTCGTCGATGTCGCGACAAATACACTTTTGGAACTTTGAATTCCTCCCGCCAATTGAATCGACAAATCCGAGTGCGGCGAGTTGCTATTGGTCGACGGTGGAAAACCGAGCGGCTGATAAAGATGTATCGCTGAACTAATTTTTATCGAAATTATCACAGTATTTATATCGAAAATACATTGAAACATAATAACCAAAGGTCAATAGCGATCATTAAAACACGGCTTTCGACTATTTTTACACAATCAACGAACATAAATAGGGTTTTTTTAATCTTGTTAACACGCCGGAGTTTCTCTCATGTAAACTCGCCCGCCTCACGAACCCATAAGCCCCAATAATATAATCATTTTTAAGCTGAATAACGCATTGATTAGCAAAAAAAAAGCCTGACTAAATTGATACAGACTTTCTCGTCGTCGATATCGCGACAAATGCAGTTTTGGAACTTTGAATTCCTCCCGCCAATTGAATCGACGAATACGAGCGCGGCGAGTTGCTATTGGTCGACGGTGGAAAACCGAGCGGCTGATAAAGATGTACCGCTGAACTAATTTTTATCGAAATTATCACAGTATTTATATCGAAAATACATTGAAACATAATAACTAAAGGTCAATAGCGATCGTTAAAACGTGGCTTTTGACTATTTTTACACAATCAACGAACATAAATAGGGTTTTTTTAATCTTGTTAACACGCCGGAGTTTCTCTCATGTGAAATATTATCATTTTTAAGCTAAATAACCCATTGATTTGCATTTAAAAAAGCCTGACTAAATTGATACAGTCTTTCTCGTCGTCGATGTCGCGACAAATGCACTTTTGGAACTTTGAATTCCTCCCGCCAATTGAATCGACGAATAGGAGCGCGGCGAGTTGCTATTGGTCGACGCTGGAAAACCGAGCGGCTGATAAAGATGTACCGCTGAACTAATTTTTATCGAAATTATCACAGTATTTATATCCAAAATACGTTAAAATATAATAACCAAAGGTCAATAGCGATCATTAAAACACGGCTTTCGACTATTTTTACACAATCAACGAACATAAATAGGGTTTTTTTAATCTTGTTAACACGCCGGAGTTTCTCTCATGTAAACTCGCCCGCCTCACGAACCCATAAGCCCCAATAATATAATCATTTTTAAGCTGAATAACGCATTGATTAGCAAAAAAAAGACTGGCTAAATTGATATTAGATTTTTTCGCACATAATCGGAACTTTTAAATTCACAAATTTCTTCGATTTCCGAGTTGTCAGGAGTGGGGGTAAAGAGCGCTGGGTGCAAGACGATTATGGGTCCCTCCCGAGGTGCAGACCTCGTGGTGAACTATCCTCGACTCGGCCATATTGGAATATTGGATGTCTCTGTTACACAAGGGCTCAAAAGTAGCCGTGAAATTTTCGCATAATCCTCGACGACAAGAGGATAAGAGACGCCATGGAGAACTCATACAGCATCACCGTTACGAACAAATTCTCGTTGGCGCTGGACGAAGACGAGGATCCTCTGGAAGTTCTTAAAGTACGTGAGCAAGAAAAGGAGGCGAAGAAGAAGGAAAAATTGTCCGAAAAAGAGAACAAGAGCAAGCAACCGGACGCGCAAAAAGCACCCGGCGTTAAGGCACAGAAATCTCGTGTTATCAAGGATGCTCAACAACAACCGGCCAAAGTTCAGGACGTAAAAAAGGACCAAGGTTAGTTATAATACTTCTCATATTTTATCATCAAAAATCCGTAAACCTCTCGAGTAGAGCCCCCTAGTAGCACTATTATGGCCGCCTCTCGTTCGACCTCGTGTTTCTAGCCGCTCGATAACTTCCTATTCCCTCTGCAATTCTCTTTAACCGCGCATCTGTCCATCGCTTTATTTTATTTATTTTTTTTTTCATCGCCTTTTACCGAACCTTTCGATCTTATCGCGTTTAGCGTTCCACGAAAACAATAAAGCGATAAACTTTTACTACGCTCGAATCTCACCTTGACGAATCGTCGCGATGCGTGCGACGACCGGCGTGACCCGGCGCGAAAAAAAAAAAAAAAAGAAAAATTTACGACTTGTATTATCAACGAAACTCCATTAAAGCGCTAATTTGTGTTTTACTTCCGGGTTAATTATATTATCCGCTCGAGCGATTCTCGTTTATCGTGACAAACGTGTTCTCTATTTTTTTTTTTTTTTATATTGTTCGAAGGAATTTTCGCAATTTCGCGGGTGGCGAGATTGAGGAACGCCTTTTTTTTTTTTGGTATTTTAATTGTCGCGGGTTGCGAAAGTTGGTTATGCTAATGAATAACCTACACAAAAGCACATGGTTGCCATGTGCTTTTGTGGGCAGCAATATGTCTGCCGTTTGTGGTATGACAAAAATATCACAATCAACTTACCCCCAGAATTGCCTCCTAGTCTCTTCTAGATTGGATCTCACAGCTAGACTTTTTTTTTAACATACTTTTTTAGGCAGCTCCGACGATTTTTCACAGACTTTATTTTATTTATTTTTTTACTTTTTACATTCTATTTTTGTAGCAATGAATGAATATTTATTTAAATTTTTACAGTGATTTTACATTTTTACAGAGACTGTAGTGCAAAAATAAATTTAAAATAAATAAAAACATATATATATATATATATATATATATATATATATATATATATATATATAAAATAATGAAAATAAACAAATTTTATTAATGAAAAATAATATGGTAATGAAAAATAGATATAAAATTATAACATATAATTAAATAAAATTAAATTTTTACTGTACATTTTTACAATGATTTTACATTTTTACAGAGTCTGTAGTACAAAAAGAAATTTAAAATAAATAAAAATATGTATATTTATATATAAAAGAATGAAAATAAACAAATTTTATTAATGAAAAATAATATGGTGATGAAAAATAGATATAAAATAATAACATATAATTAAATAAAATATGAGAAGATAATATTTATATTTGCTTTATAGGATTTCTTATCTCTAAAAAATATATACGATTTTATATTTATAGTTTGAGCTCTTTGAGCGCATTTTCCAAGCAATTTTTTTAATTCATTTTGCGATTAGTGCTTTTAATGTTTTCCTTTGATATTTTGTGTGTGTGTGTGTGTATGTTATTTTTTTTTACTTTTTACATTCTATTTTTGTAGCAATGAATGAATGAATATTTATTTAAATTTGTACTGTACATTTTTACAGAGTCTGTAGTGCAAAAGGAAATTTAAAATAAATAAAAATATGTATATATATATGAAAGAATAAAAATAAACAAATTTTATTAATGAAAAATAATATGGTGATGAAAAATAGATATAAAATTATAAAATATAATTAAATAAAAAATGAGAAGATAACATTTATATTTGCTTTATAGGATTTCTTATCTCTGAAAAATATATACAATTTTATATTTATAGTTTGAGCTCTGAGCACATTTTCCAAGCAATTTTTTAAATTCATTTTGCAATTAGTGCTTTTAATGTTTTCCTTTGATATTTTGTGTGTGTGTGTGTATGTTATTTTTTTTTTACTTTTTACATTCTATTTTTGTAGCAATGAATGAATGAATATTTATTTAAATTTGTACTGTACATTTTTACAGAGTCTGTAGTGCAAAAGGAAATTTAAAATAAATAAAAATATGTATATATATATGAAAGAATGAAAATAAACAAATTTTATTAATGAAAAATAATATGGTAATGAAAAATAGATATAAAATTATAACATATAATTAAATAAAATATGAGAGGATAACATTTATATTTGCTTTATAGGATTTCTTATCTCTGAAAAATATATACGATTTTATATTTATAGTTTGAGCTCTTTGAGCGCATTTTCCAAGCAATTTTTTTAATTCATTTTGCGATTAGTGCTTTTAATGTTTTCCTTTGATATTTTGTGTGTGTGTGTGTATGTTATTTTTTTTTACTTTTTACACTCTATTTTTGTAGCAATGAATGAATGAATATTTATTTAAATTTGTACTGTACATTTTTACAGAGTCTGTAGTGCAAAAAGAAATTTAAAATAAATAAAAATATGTATATATATATGAAAGAATGAAAATAAACAAATTTTATTAATGAAAAATAATATGGTAATGAAAAATAGATATAAAATTATAACATATAATTAAATAAAATATGAGAGAATAACATTTATATTTGCTTTATAGGATTTTTTATCTCTAAAAAATATATACCATTTTATATTTATAGTTTGAGCTCTTTGAGCGCATTTTCCAAGCAATTTTTTAAATTCATTTTGCAATTAGTGCTTTTAATGTTTTCCTTTGATATTTTGTGTCTATTTAATTTTTTATTTTCATTCACATTTAGTTATAAATTTTGAAGACTATGGAGTAAAAATATCATTGTTCCGGTTCTTTTTTTTTTCGTTTTGGTTATTATTATACAAATGTTTACCATAGCTCTGATATTTCTGCTGTGATTTATTCGACGATAATTTTTTGTTTGACTATAATTAAATTTTGGGTTGGGAAAATCGTTAGTCTTCTTTTAGGATTTTTTTTTTATTTTTTGTTTTTGTTTCATTGGAAAATATTTGAGATTTTATTGTTGGTGTTTGGGTGTTTGTTTATTTGATAGAAAAATAGCAAGAATTTTTTGGTATTTTTCTAGTGGAGAAGAAACCTCCTCAGCAAAGAACCGTCGCTGGCAGTGATCGCAATGTCAAGTTCTCCGGCGAATCTAGAGAAGAGCGTAACAACCGACGCAATCGCGAAGATGGAGACAGGCCACCACGTGGCAACCAGGGTGGAGAACCCAGGCGAGGACCGCCAGGGTTAGTTTTATTCTCTTATTAATATTTATCGATTCTGTCTATGAAAATCTACAATATTTTATTATCGCATAACTTTTGAATACAAAATTAAAAAAATATATATATATGGTAATTTTTTTTACATATATGTATGTATCCATGTGACTTGAAAAAAAATGACTACATTTTTCTGAATATCAGGATATTTTTCGATAATCATTTTTCAGAGTATCAACCAATTTTATTTGCTAATTATGAAATTTTTTTTTTTAGACATATTGTAGGTTGCATAAAAATTATAAAAAAACTTTTGTTCTATATTATCGTTAATGCAAAAATATGTATGAATTTATTCTAGTATTTATAAGTTTGTAGCGTACAAAATAGATATATACCATTTTTTTAATCCTAAGCAAAATACGAGGTGTGGAATTTTTATCTTATATTTTGCATGTTGGATACAAATTATTTGCAATATTTTAACTATGGACATTTGGCTGTTTTGAAGTTATAAATATCTGTAATTTTTTAAAACATATATATATATATATATTACATCACATCAGTCATTTGATTCATGCTATAAATTTGTAAAAAAAAAAATGGTATTCTATCTGCAGAACATGAGAATAATTCCATGCCCAAATATCAATGAGGCTTCAGTTAAAAAAAAAAAAAAAAAAAAATTTTTTTAATTTTTAGCATGTAAAAATTTAATGAAACTTTTCATTCTAATAAACAAAAAAATCATTTACCCTCAATTTTTAAAAATATCTAAATCGCATAGTTGACCGAATAAAACTACAGAAATAATGAAACGAAATCAATTACAAATACAAAAACAACTTTTCCAATTTGTAGTAATTTTTCCAAGTAATTATTCTGTCCATTTATTTATCTATTAATCCGTTTAAAATTTCTTCAAGAGGGTGAAACATTTTTTTTTTTTTTTTTTTTTTTTGTTTTATTCTTATTTATTTTTATTTATTTATTTATTTATTTATTTATTTATTTCACGGGATAAATCCTTTAACATTATAAATTTCTAGATACCAGTAAATAACAAATAATATAATATCATAACAAAATTATGGCCTATCAATATAACAAGTAAAATCACAGATAACACGATAACCCCGACCGAACGAACGAACTCGGCCTCTGAAACAAAAAGCATCGATTATTGAAATCGCAAAACATCCGCTACAACAGAGGCTACAAAAACCGGCCGAGAAATGGCAAACTTTTTTTTTTTTACTATTACAGTAGAGGTCAATTATCCGAATCGTCAATCATCCGAACAGCGATTCGGTTTATCCGAATTTTCAGTTTTCCGTACGAAAAAACCAAAAAAAATCCTGGATTTTTTCCCAAGAAAATAGCATATTATATAGAGTCCGGCGGTTTTATCAGAATTTATAATATATACTAACAATGATATATTAAAAATATTAATTTTCGACAAATACATACATATTATATATATATATTATATATTAAAATTTGTAATTCGATTACATTTAATGAATCGAATACATCTACACATAAAATTATGAAAAAAATCACATAAGCTCCTTTTAATATTACCAATTACATAAAAAAATACGCAGACGATTGGAAGAAAATTTAAAAAATCAATTACCCGAAATATTTTTTTAAAAATGGGTAAAATGCGTTCTCCATCTTGGGCTTGTGCTTAAAATGTTTGGGACTCCATGTAGTATATTCGTGATTTTTTGTATTGAAATCGGAGGGGGCCAAATTAGCGAAATGGTACCTTTTCTTGGTAGAAGACATAAATAAAATAGAAGTTATGTTTATTTTTTATTTTGATTATTTTTACCGTAAACTGTGTTGAATTACGAAAATTTTGACCTAGTTATTTTTGTCGATATCATTATTCCACTTGACGTCAGATTTTCTTTTCATTTTTTTCGCCTTTTATTTTATGGCTCGTCGAAATATAAGAATAAAATTCTCAAAAAATTCACAGATGCTCCGTTTGACATAGTCAACAATATAAAAAAAATTAGGCGAAAATTGGAGTCGGTCGGGTTTTTTTTTTGTGCGAAATCCCGTGGAATGACCCATATATGTATATATTTTTTGTTAAAATTTGTAATTCGATTACATTTAATGAATCGAATATATCTACATATAAAATTATGAAAAAAAACACATAAGCTCCTTTTAATATTACCAATTACATAAAAAAATACGCAGAAGATTGGAAGAAAATTAAAAAAATCAATTACCCGAAATATTTTTTAAAAAATGGGTAAAATGCGTTCTCCATCTTGGGCTTGTGCTTAAAATGTTTGGGACTCCATGTAGTATATTCGTGATTTTTTGTATTGAAATCGGAGGGGGCCAAATTAGCGAAATGGTACCTTTTCTTGGTAGAAGACATAAATAAAATAGAAGTTATGTTTATTTTTTATTTTGATTATTTTTACCGTAAACTGTGTTGAATTACGAAAATTTTGACCTAGTTATTTTTGTCGATATCATTATTCCACTTGACGTCAGATTTTTTTTTCATTTTTATCACCTTTTATTTTATGGCTCGTCGAAATATAAGAATAAAATTCTCAAAAAATTCACAGATGCTCCGTTTGACATAGTCAACAATATAAAAAAATTAGGCGAAAATTGGAGTCGGTCGGGTTTTTTTTTGTGCGAAATCCCGTGGAATGACCCATATATATATATATATATATATATATATATATATTTTTTTTTTTGTTAAAATTTGTAATTCGATTACATTTAATGAATCGAATACATCTACATATAAAGTTATGAAAAAAATCACATAAGCTCCTTTTAATATTACCAATTACATAAAAAAATACGCAGAAGATTGGAAGAAAATTAAAAAAATCAATTACCCGAAATATTTTTTAAAAAATGGGTAAAATGCGTTCTCCATCTTGGGCTTGTGCTTAAAATGTTTGGGACTCCATGTAGTATATTCGTGATTTTTTGTATTGAAATCGGAGGGGGCCAAATTATCGAAATGGTACCTTTTCTTGGTAGAAGACATAAATAAAATAGAAGTTATGTTTATTTTTTATTTTGATTATTTTTACCGTAAACTGTGTTGAATTACGAAAATTTTGACCTAGTTATTTTTGTCGATATCATTATTCCACTTGACGTCAGATTTTTTTTTCATTTTTTTCACCTTTTATTTTATGGCTCGTCGAAATATAAGAATAAAATTCTCAAAAAATTCACAGGTGCTCCGTTTGACATAGTCAACAATATAAAAAAATTAGGCGAAAATTGGAGTCGGTCGGGTTTTTTTTTTGTGCGAAATCCCGTGGAATGACCCATATATATTTGTATATGTATTATATTATACGTATATATTCTAATATTTTAAGCGTTTCAGTTTCTCCCTCCCCCTTCACAAAATATTGATGTTCGGTCATCCGAATTTTCGATAATCGACGCTCTACTGTATTAATTTTTTATCGACTATTAGCGGTCTATTTTTTCTGATGGTATTTTTGCGAAGCACATCTTGGGTCTGAGACAGTGATCGCTAGATTAAAAGTCTAATCGCTAATCCGAATCTTTACAAGTATCGACTGTAGCTGCTTAATAAATAAAATTAATTCATCAAGCAGCCACAATCGACGAAATTTGTCTCAAAATTTTTTTTACATCTCGAAAAAAAAATTAAAAAAAAACATTTAATAATTTCGCAGAGAGCAAGGAAGGGACAATCGTGAGTTCCGCAGCTCTGGCGATGCTCCGCGCGGCGAATTCGGCGAACGTCGTGGACGTGGCGGTGCTCGTGGTATCGGAACCGGAAGAGGACGTGGAGGATCGCGCGGAGGTCGCGGCGGTTTTGACAACCGTGGCAAACGTGAATTCGATCGCCAGTCCGGCTCTGACAAGACGTATGTATAGATAAATTAGCAATTTTCTCAAAAAACACCGAAGTTTTGATCGAAAAAAATCGTGGCAAAATTTTTACTCCAGTTCAATAATCAACGTTTTTTTTTTAATCACTAGTAAAATATAATATGAATAAATTGACCATTGTTATTTTCTAATTATATTCTTTCGTATATGTCTGCAAGTGGGCAACCGAGGTAAGGATTTTGCCCAATCGCATGTATGTTAGTTGTTCGCGATATACAAATTAATGCATCGCTTTTGTTTGTCTCGATGTCTCTCATACTTTTTCGTTTTTCACGCCGTATATTAATGGTAGCAGGCATGGTTACAGTGGTGTGAAACCCGTCGACAAGAAGGATGGCGCTGGAAGCCATAACTGGGGATCCCATAACGATGAAATTGAGTAAGTACAATCTCAGTATTTAAAAAAAATGTATTTTGCATAGAAATAATTTGACTCTTCTTTCAAGTTTCTTTATACTTATAAAATAGATAAAAGTAGTTCATAGTCACTTACATTTTATGTGGAAATATCGTCAGTAGATTTATGATTACACAGATTTATAAAAGATCTATATATTAAGTGTAATCACAGTTTTAAAAAAATGTATTTTGCATAGAAATAATTTGACTCTTCATTCAAGTTTTATACTTATAAAACAGGTAAAAGTAGTTTATAGTCACTTAAATTTTATGTGGAAATATCGTCAATAGATTTATGAGATTACACAGATTTATAAAAGATCTATAAAAATTATTATCATACAGAATTTTTTAAATTCTTTACCGCTTTACCGATCACGACCAAATTTTGTAGGTAGCAGCGCTGAATGTTATTTTTCATCTGTAGAAAATTTCAGTTGATTTCGTGAGATTTTACGTAAGTTAGAGCAAAACGAATATTTAAAAAAAAAATTCGAAATCGCATAAAAACCGAACTTTCTTTACAAATTCATTCCAAATTCAATACCGATTCTCCTTTGATATAGCTTTATTCATAAAAAAGTTAGCTCTATAGCTAAAAATTTGCGGATGCTAGAGAGTGTCCAAACATTTTTCGAATATTGCAGTCAAATAAAATGTTAATATATATTGAAATTTAAAAAAAATGACCACAAATAAAGACATCGAACTGCTTCACATGTTTGCTAAATTTCAGCCCGATTGTTAAAGCAGTAGAGATGCGACGATACATGAAAAAATATCGATTCAATTAATCGATTAATTTTTTCAAAAATGAATTATCGATTCGATTAATCGATTAATTTTTTCAAAAATGTATTATCGATTCGATTAATCGATTATTTTTTTCAAAAATGAATTATCGATTCGATTAATCGATTAATTTTTTCAAAAATGAATTATCGATTCGATTAATCGATTAATTTTTTCAAAAATGAATTATCGATTCGATTAATCGATTAATTTTTTCAAAAATGTATTATCGATTCGATTAATCGATTAAATTTAAAAACCGCTGTCTCGCTGTTTATATGTTTCATGCAGAAATCTTTAAGAATCGATTATCAAAAGCATCGTGGAAAAATAATCGATTCGCAAATAATCGACCGTCTAAATAATCGATGAATAATCACGATTAATTCACGGAAAAAAAAATCGATTCTCGAATAATCGAATCAGAATCTCGTATCTCTATTGGGAATCAATACCAAGCAAAAATGGCCGCGTTATCCCAGACGGTCAAGACTTCACTCATCACTCTTCATTTGTAAGAGTTTTAATTATTTCAACGGATATCATTACAAAAAATGTTTATCCACTTATGAATATCGATTTTTATTAATGATAAATTGTTTTTTTAAATAAAATAATAGGTTATGACGACTGGGATAAAGTAGTTTAAAAAAAATCCACCAGGTGTCGTATTGCTACATGTTATTTCCCAATAAAGCAGTTCTTGAGATATGCAAGTTTGAATTTTGCGTGACAGTATCCATACTTTTTTTTAAACCACTTTTCTCGACATTTTAGACAATTTGGAGTGTACTGACAATAAAAAATTCGGGCAAAAAAATTCTATGAAGAAGCAAAAATTATCGACTCAATGAATTTCGAATTATAAATAATTTTGGTAAATCTTTTTGCAGAGAGACTATGATGAATACTGAAAATCAAGAATGGGGAACTGAGAAACCTGATGGTGAGGCGCCTCCAGTGCCTGCCGAGGGCAAGGAAACTGAGGCATCGGCTGACGCGACAACCGAGGAAAAGCCTGTCGATGAAGAGGCCCAAGTGCTTACCCTCGACGAGTGGAAAGCTCTGCGTAGCAACCGAGCGAAACCTCAGTACAATTTGCGCAAGGCTGGCGAAGGCGAGGATTTAACTCGCTGGAAGAAGATGTACGCTCTCGAGAAGAAAAAGGAAGGCGCCGAGGAGGAAGAGGAAGAGGAAGAGGACTACGACGTCGCTGCCGAATATCCGCAGCGCGTTGGCAGACAAAAGCACGTTTTGGATATCGATATTCAATTCAGCGATTCACGACGCGGCGGCGGTGGTCGCGGTGGACGCGGCGGACGTGGAGCTCGTGGTGATCGCCCGAATACACGCGGATTCGGTGGCAATCGTGGACCACCACGAGATGCTGCTCCTGGCGAACCTCGCGGAACCGGTTTGCCCGTAAGTATAATAATATAACGAATATTTTCATTAGACTTTACAGGAACACACGATATGACGATCGACAAACGAATGGATGATCAATTTCACGATGATAGTGACAGAAGAGAGTCTTCACGTGACTTTACAAGCGAACAGACTGATTACATTTCACGATTATAAACATTATACAGAATTATAATCAATAATATCGGCCTGAAAACAAAATATACGCTTTATTCATTCGCTCGATCGTAAAATTTGGTGTCAGAAGTGGGATATTAGAATATTTATTTTTTATTTAATTTATCAATGGATTTCTCCTTTTATGTTCGTTTAGGTGGAAATATTTTTTTTAAATCATGGAACAAAAAATTAATCAAAAATTCTAATAATATGGATATGCAATTTCCGAAATTATGGCATTATTTATTTTACTTAAGTTATTTCTTCAATTGATTATGAAATACTTTTGGTACATCATTACATCGGGTTAAACGAATATAATCAGCGATAGTAAAAATTAACAGACCAATAATCTGCAATCCGAAGATTTTGCCGCTATAACTCGAATCTATAAAGTACCGAATAAATTCAATATGACGATCGACAAACGAATGGATGATCAATTTCACGATGATAGTGACAGAAGAGTGTCTTGACGTGACTTTACAAGCGAACAGACGTATGACATTTCACGATTGTAAACATTATGCAGATATTATAATCAATAATATCGGCCTGAAAACAAAATATACGCTTTATTCATTCGCTCGATCGTAAAATTTGGTGTCAGAAGTGGGATATTAGGATAATATTTATTTTTTATTTAATTTATCAACGGATTTTTCCTTTTATATAGTTTATAAGTTTTTAGCACAGATTACAAAATTTGAAAATTTCAGATTTAAAAGAAAAAGATAAATATATATAATAAAACTAACATTAAAAGAACAAACGTTCAATTAAAATTCAAATTATTTCACATTTATTTGTAAAAACATAAGCGTTTGGTTTAACAAATTATGTTAACTCTTTAATTGCCAACGTGCCATATTCGCTATATTAGAGGAAATTTTTTTTTTTTTTTTTTTTTTTTTTTTTTTTGTAAAATTTATTACATGTTTTACTATCATTTAAATTTCGATGACAAATCCGAAGAAATTTCACCAACAGAGTTTCATCCTCCATAAATTGTTTCTCAAATGATCTGAAAAAAAAAACATCAATAAAACGACAAATCAATAAATAACAATTTTTAATCAATTTTTGTTTTGTTGGAAATAAATGCATAAATAAATAAAAAGTATTTGTTAATTTCTGCGATAATTGAATGCACAAATTATCAACAATCGATAATTCGATAAATTAACGATTTATTAAATTCGTTGATGCGCAATTATATTTTAATTTTTTTAAATCATCATTGAATTCATTGATGCGCAATTAAACTTTCATTTCTTTAAGTGTTTATGAACCAATTATTAATGTTGTCAACGAATTCAATAAATCGTCAATTTATCGAATTATCGATTATTGAATTCGTTGATACGCAATTAAATTTTCATTTTTTAAAATCATCATTGAATTCATTGATGCGCAATTAAACTTTCATTTCTTTAAGTGTTTATGAACCAATTATTAATGTTGTTAACGAATTCAATAAATCGTCAATTTATCGAATTATCGATTATTGAATTCGTTGATACGCAATTAAATTTTCATTTTTAAAAATCATCATTGAATTCATTGATGCACAATTAAACTTTCATTTCTTTAAGTGTTTATGAACCAATTATTAATGTTGTCAACGAATTCAATAAATAGTCAATTTATCGAATTATCGATTATTGAATTCGTTGATGCGCAATCAAATTTTCATTTTTTTAAATCGTCATTGAATTCATTGATGCACAATTAAACTTTCATTTCTTTAAGTGTTTATGAACCAATTATTAATGTCAACGAATTCAATAAACAGTCAATTTATCGAATTATCGATTATTGAATTCGTTGATGCGCAATTAAATTTTCATTTTTAAAATCATTATTGAATTCATTGATGCGCAATTAAACTTTCATTTCTTTAAGTGTTTATGAACCAATTATTAATGTTGTCAACGAATTCAATAAATCGTCAATTTATCGAATTATCGATTATTGAATTAGTTGATGCGCAATTAAATTTTCATTTTTTAAAATCGTCATTGAATTCATTGATGCACAATTAAACTTTCATTTCTTTAAGTGTTTATGAACCAATTATTAATGTTGTCAACGAATTCAATAAACCGTCAATTTATCGAATTATCGATTATTGAATTAGTTGATGCGCTATTAAATTTTCATTTTTTAAAATCGTCATTGAACTCATTGATGCGCAATTAAACTTTCATTTCTTTAAGTGTTTATGAACCAATTATTAATGTCAACGAATTCAATAAATAGTCAATTTATCGAATTATCGATTATTGAATTCGTTGATGCGCAATTAAATTTTCATTTTTTAAAATCATCATTGAATTCATTGATGCACAATTAAACTTTTATTTCTTTAAGTGTTTATGAACCAATTATTAATGTTGTCAACGAATTCAATAAATAGTCAATTTATCGAATTACCGATTATTGAATTCATTGATGCGCAATAAAATTCTCATTTCTTTTCTTACATTCCTTACGAAACAATTATTAATGTTGTGGTTTATTTATTTTTTATAGGACACAGCGAAGGTGCCGGCTCCTATTGTGGAGCAGAGATCGCCACGCGGACGTCAAAACGCCCCGAAGGTCGACGACGAGCACGACTTCCCATCTCTGGGTTAGATCGAGAAACTCGCGTCTCGAAAACACGTGGATTAAAACAAAACAAACAACAAACAAATAACAAAAGTCCCACCATCACCAATCATGCCATCATCAGTTGTACCACATACCAGCTATTATTTCTTTTACTACTACTACTACAACTACTACTACTACTACTGCAACTACTTACCCATCACTACTACAACAAAAACTACAAAAAAGGTCTATATTAACCGACAGGCTCGCGCATCGATAACAAGATTATTAATGCATAATACAGTAAAACTTTGCAAAATACATCTGAAAAAGAAGTAAAAACAAGCGATACTTGCATTAAAAACTATCAGAAAAACCAAATGAGGAATAATTAAAGGGATTATAGAGATTTTAAAAAAGGAAAAAAAGGAAAAAAAAACAAAAGGAGACTAATATTTGACACGAAAACCGCGTATAAAAGTACACAAATCGTGAGACTTTGTGACGTCAACGGACATTTTTCTTTTTTACAAATCGCGCATGGCCCGTTTTCGCGTATCCACGAGACAAATATATCTCGTTTATTGTTGAAAATAAAAGCGAGTAAGAGAGATAATTAGTGAACCGCGGACAACCAAGATAACGAGCGAACGTGACCGAAAGAGAGAAAGAACGAGAGTGATTGTGTACGAACGAAAGTCAAGAGAGAATGAATTTTGGATGCACGTGTTGATCTAACGCAAATGATTTAAGAAAAAATAATAAAAAAATACAATTTACATTTTGAGATGATTAAGTCACGCGAATCCCGAAGCATTTTAGAATGACGCGGTTGTTCAATTTCAATCGACATTGAATTTTTCTGAAAACTTGAAGAGGTAAAAAAAAAAAAATCTTAAGAGAAATATGATACGCGACTCTGAGGCTAAGACGAGAATATAAATGAAAAATGATAAATTTTACTCTAATCGATAAGTCGGAAAGCAACGCGGTTGTATCCTCGGATTTACTTTTTTTTTTTTTCTTTTTTTTTTTTTCTTTTTTTAATTTTGATGTCATATCGAAGGCCTAAACAGGACGGCTGCCGAAAACAGCACCGATACGTAACGGAACGTGTGTACAAATACTCCTGTAGACGTAAATTTTAAAGAAATCCCAAAAAACATCCCTTCCCGCGTCCTCCCCGAAAAAACCCTTTTTTCCCTCGACACAAAAAAAAATCCTTGACGCCCTCTCTGATTTATAATTTTTATACGGTGTTTGGGAAAAAAAAACGCCTTCCTCCGTGTGCAACCGGCAAATCGTTTCTTGCCGTGCATTATTGTAAAACTTAAGGGACTTTTCTTGAGTATGTATTTCTATATAAGAGAAAGGATATTTCACGATCCTGAATTATCTAGTTAGATAGGCTAAGTTTTGGCTTATATAGAAATATATAGAAAACAACAAAACACAAAACACACTTATTTCCTTTCGATGATATAACCGAAAACAAAACACTATGATGATGAATGGAATTTGAGAGAGGAGCTCTCGACGCGCACCTTCGAAGCGTGCTCGTTGATTATCGAAGATTGTGTGTTATCACGAGTGACAATTTCTACATGCTTATTGCCGAGAAAATACAGAAGATAAAAAAAAAAAAAAAAAAAAAAAAAAATCAACACCTATCAATTTTATGTGTTTAAACATTTTTTCGATACTTAATACCTTTATTTTCGATATTCTCGAGCCCGAGATTTCCACGTGAGCGCTCGAAAATCCTTAAGAATGAAACGCAAACATTTCTATACTTAAAGAAAAAAAAATGAAAAAAAAAAAAAAATGAAAACGAAACGAAAAATCCAGTGAAGCGCATTTTAATCGTAATGCGCGAGACTAACGGCCGTTATAATTATTATATTAATTATATTCATGCATCGATCATCAATTATCTTGATTACAAAATGAATGAGAAATGAAAAAATAACAAAAATCGCTATATTAGTTATTTACTATGTTTGTTATACTTAAAGAATGAAGAGACAAAAAAAAAAGAATAAAACAGCCAAAAATTCATGCCCTTCTCCACCCAATGGAAAGATGTTATAATATCCGAAGCTTAGGTATATATGTAAATAACATAATATTTACAATAAATTGTGACAAGACTAGTTAATTCGAGTTTAATCAATTAAGCGGCTTTTACTGAATTTATATATTAGGTCTGATTGTTTAAAGGCAAAAACAACCCCGAATGCCTAGAATTATGTTCGTTTAGGCGGAAATATTTTTTTTTTATCTTGGAAAAAAAAAAATTAATCAAAAATTCTGATAATATGGATATGAAATTTTCGAAATTATGGCATTATTTATTGTACTTCAGTTATTTGTTCAATTGATTATGAAATACTTTTGGTACATCATTACATCCGGTTAAACGAACATAATCAGCGATAGTAAAAATTAACAGACCAATAATCCAGGGCTTGAAACGAAATATGTGGTTCCGGTCAGAGTTGGGCAGCAAAAATTACTTAGTTCAGAAATTACTGCTTTTTAATTACGATTACTTTCAGTAATTGTATTGGATTTCAAATTAAATTCAATTACATTTTGTAATTGTATTGGATTTCAAAATAAATACAATTACATTTTGTAATTGTATTGGATTTTAAATTAAATACAATTACATTTAGCAATTGTATTGGATTTCAAATTAAATACAATTACATTTTGTAATTGTATTGGATTTCAAATTAAATACAATTACATTTAGCAATTGTATTGGATTTCAAATTAAATACAATTACATTTTGTAATTGTATTGGATTTCAAATTAAATACAATTACATTTTGTAATTGTATTGGATTTTAAATTAAATACAATTACATTTTGTAATTGTATTGGATTTCAAATTAAATACAATTACATTTTGTAATTGTATTGGATTTCAAAATAAATACAATTACATTTTGTAATTGTATTGGATTTCAAATTAAATACAATTACATTTTGTAATTGTATTGGATTTTAAATTAAATACAATTACATTTAGCAATTATATTGGATTTTAAATTAAATACAATTACATTTAGCAATTGTATTGGATTTTAAATTAAATACAATTACATTTAGCAATTGTATTGGATTTCAAATTAAATACAATTACATTTTGTAATTGTATTGGATTTCAAATTAAATACAATTACATTTTGTAATTGTATTGGATTTCAAAATAAATACAATTACATTTTGTAATTGTATTGGATTTCAAATTAAATACAATTACATTTTGTAATTGTATTGAATTCCAAATTAAATACAATTACATTTTGTAATTGTATTGGATTTCAAATTAAATACAATTACATTTTGTAATTGTATTGGATTTAAAATTAAATACAATTACATTTAACAATTGTATTGGATTTCAAATTAAATACAATTACATTTTGTAATTTACACTGGATTTTAAATTAAATACAATTACATTTTGTAATTGTATTGGATTTCAAATTAAATACAATTACATTTTGTAATTGTATTGGATTCCAAATTAAAAACAATTACATTTTCTAATTGTATTGGATTTCAAATTAAATACAATTACAAAATGTAATTGTATTGGATTTCAAATTAAATACAATTACATTTTGTAATTGTATTGGATTTTAAATTAAATACAATTACATTTTGTAATTGTATTGGATTTCAAATTAAATACAATTACATTTTGTAATTGTATTGGATTCCAAATTAAATACAATTACATTTCGTAATTGTATTGGATTTTAAATTAAATACAATTACATTTTGTAATTGTATTGGATTTTAAATTAAATTCAATTACATTTTGTAATTGTATTGAATTTCAAATTAAATACAATTACATTTTGTAATTGTATTGGATTTTAAATTAAATACAATTACATTTTGTAATTGTATTGGATTTCAAATTAAATACAATTACATTTTCTAATTGGTTCCCAAATTAAATACAATTACATTTTGTAATTGTATTGGATTTCAAATGAAATACAATTACATTTTGTAATTGTATTGGATTTCAAATGAAATACAATTACATTTTGTAATTGTATTGGATTTCAAATGAAATACAATTACATTTTGTAATTGTATTGGATTTTAAATTAAATAAAATTACATTTAGCAATTGTATTGGATTTTAAATTAAATAAAATTACATTTTGTAATTGTATTGGATTTCAAATTAAATACAATTACATTTTGTAATTGTATTGGATTTCAAATTAAATACAATTACATTTAGCAATTGTATTGGATTTCAAAATAAATACAATTACATTTTGTAATTGTATTGGATTTCAAAATAAATACAATTACATTTAGCAATTGTATTGGATTTCAAAATAAATACAATTACATTTTGTAATTGTATTGGATTTCAAAATAAATACAATTACATTATGTAATTGTATTGGATTTCAAATTAAATACAATTACATTTTGTAATCGTATTGGATTTTAAATTAAATACAATTACATTTAGCAATTGTATTGGATTTCAAATTAAATACAATTACATTTTGTAATTATATTGGATTTTAAATTAAATACAATTACATTTAGCAATTGTATTGGTTTTCAAATTAAATACAATTACATTTAGCAATTGTATTGGTTTTCAAATTAAATACAATTACATCTTATAATTGTATTGGATTCCAAATTAAATACAATTACATTTTGTAATTGTATTGGATTCCAAATTAAATACAATTACATTTTGTAATTGTATTGGATTTTAAATTAAATACAATTACATTTAGCAATTGTATTGGATTTCAAAATAAATACAATTACATTTAGCAATTGTATTGGATTTTAAATTAAATACAATTACATTTTGTAATTGTATTGGATTTCAAAATAAATACAATTACATTTTGTAATTGTATTGGGTTTCAAATTAAATACAATTACATTTTGTAATTGTATTGGATTTCAAATTAAATACAATTACATTTTGTAATTGTATTGGATTTCAAATTAAATACAATTACATTTTGTAATTGTATTGGATTTCAAATTAAATACAATTACATTTTGTAATTGTATTGGATTTCAAATTAAATACAATTACTTTCAGTAATTTGTATTTTGTAATTTTCCGTTACAATTTTGCCCAACTCTGGTTCCGGTATTGTTTTTTCCTCAAACAAATGCATCGTGCTGTCTTCATATCGGTTTCGATCAAGACCGACCATATCATCTCTTTTCAGCGTTTCGATCGCGAAGCGATTAGAAAACGAATAAACAAATGAAAAGGCGGTTGAAGCTATTGCGGAAAGTTTCGGGATTTTGTGTAACCTCACGGGTAATCACAGCCCTTTAGACACGGATCATAGTGACAATCTAATATTTATAGATTAGATATATTTATTTTCTTGAAGAACGATTTAAAAACAAAATTATATTAAAGAATCATAGATTAAAAAAATGTTTCTAAAAAAAATCGAATAGAAAACTAAGTGCTTTACAAAGTTAAAATGATAACATTAAAAATGGTGGACCAGATCTGAGAGGTCGTCACTCAACGATTAACTCAAATATTTTACATAGCATACCAATTATTCTACGTCGTAGGAAAAAAATCGCTGCATTAAAAATGCTGCACAAAAATTTGCAATTGTACTTCCTCATCAATTCTTCTTCGTCAATTAGGCACTTGACATTTTTTGTCACTGAATCTTTCTCGAAATATTCGTGCGAAGGATTCTTCTTCACTGGTGGCATTTTGCCTGTCAATCTGATAATGATATGAACCAAAAAACAAAACCATATGAAAACCGTCTCCTATCGCTCGCAACCGCGACTCGGACCGCATAAATCAAAGATGATTTGTTCCAAATTCGGTCTGAAGAATTATAAATATCATGATTTCGTTAATTTGTCTTTGAAACCGGTCGATCGTTTCGGTCAAACCGGACACATATTCAACCGAATATTTCATCGGTTTTCGGTTTCGTTTCAAGCCCTGCAATAATCTGCAATCCGAAGATTTTGCCGCTATAACTCGAATCTATAAAGTACCGAATAAATTCACTGAATAATTATCGTAATTCCCTTAAGGTAGTTCTGTCGGTACGCCGGAGTCATAAATCTCAGAGTCTATATGACATTAAAAAATAATCATAAGCATTACTTTGGCTGCCTCAATAATAATATCAAAAATAATCGAGAATCCTTCGAAATTGTCATAATCAAATTAAAACGATTTTTTGTAAATAGTTGATATGTTTAGTGCGGATTTGACTTCATTTTTACGATAATTAGGTTAGGAAACGTCATTTGGTCCGGTATCGTGCACTTTGACCTTGGTTCAATTAAACATTATTCCGGTGACTTCACCTTTTTTCATGATGCATCAATTCCTGAATGATTTGCGAATCCGTAGTACTTTTTATTTTTTCTCTATCTTTGATCTAAGTATGTTAATTTTCAATTTTAAAATCAATTTTTGCAGCCCTCCCGTTAGCGCCGTGTAAAAAGATCGATTTTCAAGTTTTAATTGTTCATTCAAATACTCGGTAAAAGCCTTCAAGATTGTGTGCAAGTAAAATTGAATAGCTAAATTACAACATGTCAAAAATTCATGCATATGAGTTTTGATTGCCTTCACGACAGAACTACCTTAAGGTAGTTCTGTCGGTACGTCAGAGTCATAAATCTCAGAGTCTATATGACATTAAAAAATAATCATAAGCATCACTTTGACTGCCTCAATAATAATATCAAAAATAATCGAGAATCCTTCGAAATTGTCATAATCAAATTAAAACGATTTTTTGTAAATAGTTGATATGTTTAGTGCGGATTTGACTTCATTTTTACGATAATTAGGTTAGGAAACGTCATTTGGTCCGGTACCGTGCACTTTGACCTTGGTTCAATTAAACATTATTCCGGTGACTTCACCTTTTTTCACGATGCATCAATTCCTGAATGATTTGCGAATCTGTAGTACTTTTTATTTTTTCTCTATCTTTGATCTAAGTATGTTAATTTTTAATTTAAAGATCAAGTTTCGCAGCCCTCCCGTTAGCGCCGTGTAAAAAGATCGATTTTCAAGTTTTAATTGTTCATTCAAATACTCGGTAAAAGCCTTCAAGATTGTGTGCAAGTAAAATTGAATAGCTAAATTACAACATATCAAAAATTCATGCATATGAGTTTTGATTGCCTTCACGACAGAACTACCTTAAGGTAGTTCTGTCGGTACGTCAGAGTCATAAATCTCAGAGTCTATATGACATTAAAAAATAATCATAAGCATCACTTTGACTGCCTCAATAATAATATAAAAAATAATCGAGAATCCTTCGAAATTGTCATAATCAAATTAAAACGATTTTTTGTAAATAGTTGATATGTTTAGTGCGGATTTGACTTCATTTTTACGATAATTAGGTTAGGAAACGTCATTTGGTCCGGTACCGTGCACTTTGACCTTGGTTCAATTAAACATTATTCCGGTGACTTCACCTTTTTTCACGATGCATCAATTCCTGAATGATTTGCGAATCTGTAGTACTTTTTATTTTTTCTCTATCTTTCATCTAAGTATGTTAATTTTCAATTTAAAGATCAATTTTCACAGCCCTCCCGTTAGCGCCGTGTAAAAAGATCGATTTTCAAGTTTTAATTGTTCATTCAAATACTCGGTAAAAGCCTTCAAGATTGTGTGCAAGTAAAATTGAATAGCTAAATTACAACATGTCAAAAATTCATGCATATGAGTTTTGATTGCCTTCACGACAGAACTACCTTAAGGTAGTTCTGTCGGTACGTCAGAGTCATAAATCTCAAAGTCTATATGACATTAAAAAATAATCATAAGCATCACTTTGACTGCCTCAATAATAATATCAAAAATAATCGAGAATCCTTCGAAATTGTCATAATCAAATTAAAACGATTTTTTGTAAATAGTTGATATGTTTAGTGCGGATTTGACTTCATTTTTACGATAATTAGGTTAGGAAACGTCATTTGGTCCGGTACCGTGCACTTTGACCTTGGTTCAATTAAACATTATTCCGGTGACTTCACCTTTTTTCATGATGCATCAATTCCTGAATGATTTGCGAATCTGTAGTACTTTTTATTTTTTCTCTATCTTTGATCTAAGTATGTTAATTTTCAATTTAAAGATCAATTTTCACAGCCCTCCCGTTAGCGCCGTGTAAAAAGATCGATTTTCAAGTTTTAATTGTTCATTCAAATACTCGGTAAAAGCCTTCAAGATTGTGTGCAAGTAAAATTAAATAGCTAAATTACAACATGTCAAAAATTCATGCATATGAGTTTTGATTGCCTTCACGACAGAACTACCTTAAGGTAGTTCTGTCGGTACGTCAGAGTCATAAATCTCAAAGTCTATATGACATTAAAAAATAATCATAAGCATCACTTTGACTGCCTCAATAATAATATCAAAAATAATCGAGAATCCTTCGAAATTGTCATAATCAAATTAAAACGATTTTTTGTAAATAGTTGATATGTTTAGTGCGGATTTGACTTCATTTTTACGATAATTAGGTTAGGAAACTTCATTTGGTCCGGTACCGTGCACTTTGACCTTGGTTCAATTAAACATTATTCCGGAGACTTCACCTTTTTTCACGATGCATCAATTCCTGAATGATTTGCGAATCCGTAGTACTTTTTATTTTTTCTCTATCTTTGATCTAAGTATGTTAATTTTCAATTTAAAGATCAATTTTCGCAGCCCTCCCGTTAGCGCCGTGTAAAAAGATCGATTTTCAAGTTTTAATTGTTCATTCAAATACTCGGTAAAAGCCTTCAAGATTTTGTGCAAGTAAAATTGAATAGCTAAATTACAACATATCAAAAATTCATGCATATGAGTTTTGATTGCCTTCACGACAGAACTACCTTAAGGTAGTTCTGTCGGTACGTCAGAGTCATAAATCTCAGAGTCTATATGACATTAAAAAATAATCATAAGCATCACTTTGACTGCCTCAATAATAATATCAAAAATAATCGAGAATCCTTCGAAATTGTCATAATCAAATTAAAACGATTTTTTGTAAATAGTTGATATGTTTAGTGCGGATTTGACTTCATTTTTACGATAATTAGGTTAGGAAACGTCATTTGGTCCGGTATCGTGCACTTTGACCTTGATTCAATTAAACATTATTCCGGTGACTTCACCTTTTTTCATGATGCATCAATTCCTGAATGATTTGCGAATCCGTAGTACTTTTTATTTTTTCTCTATCTTTGATCTAAGTATGTTAATTTTCAATTTAAAGATCAATTTTCGCAGCCCTCCCGTTAGCGCCGTGTAAAAAGATCGATTTTCAAGTTTTAATTGTTCATTCAAATACTCGGTAAAAGCCTTCAAGATTTTGTGCAAGTAAAATTGAATAGCTAAATTACAACATGTCAAAAATTCATGCATATGAGTTTTGATTGCCTTCACGACAGAACTACCTTAAGGTAGTTCTGTCGGTACGTCAGAGTCATAAATCTCAGAGTCTATATGACATTAAAAAATAATCATAAGCATCACTTTGACTGCCTCAATAATAATATCAAAAATAATCGAGAATCCTTCGAAATTGTCATAATCAAATTAAAACGATTTTTTGTATATAGTTGATATGTTTAGTGCGGATTTGACTTCATTTTTACGATAATTAGGTTAGGAAACGTCATTTGGTCCGGTATCGTGCACTTTGACCTTGGTTCAATTAAACATTATTCCGGAGACTTCACCTTTTTTCACGATGCATCAATTCCTGAATGATTTGCGAATCTGTAGTACTTTTTATTTTTTCTCTATCTTTGATCTAAGTATGTTAATTTTCAATTTAAAGATCAATTTTTCCCGCCCTCCCGTGAGCGCCGTGTAAAAAGATCGATTTTCAAGTTTTAATTGTTCATTCAAATACTCGGTAAAAGCCTTCAAGATTGTGTGCAAGTAAAATTGAATAGCTAAATTACAACATGTCAAAAATTCATGCATATGAGTTTTGATTGCCTTCACGACAGAACTACCTTAATATAATACTTTTTTTTTACAAACTTGCAGTTACTTTATACTATATTTAATTACGAAATTGTTTTTTTTTTACCAATTTTCAAATTTACGTTACGCATTCGTAATGTTTTTATCTTTGCACAATTTGATTACAAAATGCTACTAAACATATTACAGTAATTAGTTACTTCCGGTTAAACGAATTAATCGGTTTCGGTAAAATTGGACAAATCTATAATTTGAAATTTGAATATTATTGTCGTTATAACTTGAATCTATAAATTACCGAATGAATTTTATAAATTTGTTTCTAATCACGATGCCCTTAATATAATAGTAGTTTGTAATTCTTTTTTTTTCATAATGTCGCAATAATTTTATACTAATAATTTAATTACCTCGTTAATTAACATCTTTTTTTTCTTCGCTCATCCGATTACGAAATTCAACATATTTCAGCCACTTCCGGTTAATCGAACTTAATCGGCTTTCGTAATAAAAACGAACGAACGGATAATCATCAATTTGAAGATTATGCCGTATTAATTTGAATAATTAATTACTGAATAAATTTTCTCTACTTTATACACGGAATTAAATATTACCGCAATATTTTCAAAACAAAAATCTCATCTCTGCTCGAAAACGACTCATTTAAATCTACAAATTCTCCCTACCGGAAGTCATCAATAAATTTCATAAAGCTATTACTACTTTATCCGAAGACCAAACGTTTTTTCTTTATTTCATAAATTCAACATAGAAACTCAACAAAATAAATAGGTAAATTTATTTATTGATTTTAGGTAAATATCTATTGCAAATATAAAGTCATTAACTTGCGAATGAAATACATAAACAGTTCTTAGAAAATTAACAATAT
Source organism: Ephialtes manifestator (assembly GCA_963970395.1). NCBI lineage: Eukaryota > Metazoa > Arthropoda > Insecta > Hymenoptera > Ichneumonidae > Ephialtes > Ephialtes manifestator. The sequence goes on along the minus strand of OZ019969.1, from coordinate 3,994,633 downwards.
GAAGTTTATTTACTTCAACATTATTACTTAACTTAAATGTTAATATTACAAAATTCAGTCTAATAATTTCTTAGGTTTGTACCGACAATATCTCCGAATACTACACTGTAAAAAATGTTTTTAAAATTTTTTTATTAATATAACGTATATGAAGTTTGGATGCATATAACGTATATTAATTTTCAGATGCATTGGGCATTGACAAATACAATATTTGTATATTAAAATGAAGATTACAATACTCACGTATTATAATCTTACTGCAATTTTCACGTACTGCAATTTTCAAATACGAGTATCGAAGAATTCTTATACTATTCTCAAATTTACAATAAAAGTATATTAATATTGAATTCATATACCCGTTTTGTAAATCTGATTATTTTGTATATTAAATTCACTTGCATTCTTTACAGTGTAGTCCAGGACCGTAACATACACATTTTACAGCAGCCGGAGACAAAGTAAAACAGCTTTTAGACCTTATCATTTGAATTTATATCTAGAATATCAGGAAATCTGCTCGTTGGGAAATATTGAGATCTTAGTGGCTCATAGATTGGACAGTTTACAAGAATATGTTTCATCGTCATAGAAACTCGACAAAAAAACGAGTCTATTTATTTTTGGCGCTAAAAATGTCCTTATCCGCAATATTCTCGTATTTTTTTATTTTCAAACACCGGAAGCTCGAATTATTCACAAAGGAAATCCCAAAAGAGATCTTAGTGGCTCATGGATTGGACAGTTTACAAAAACATGTTTCATCGTCATAGAAACTCGACAAAAGATCGAGCCTATTTATTTTTGGCGGTCAAAATGTCCTCATCCGTAATATTCCCGTACTTTTTTATTTTCAAACCCCGGAAGTTCGTATTATTCACAAAGGAAATCCTAAAAGAGATCTTAGTGGCTCATAGATTGGACAGTTTACAAGAATATGTTTCATCGTCATAGAAACTCGACAAAAGATCGAGCCTATTTATTTTTGGCGGTCAAAATGTCCTCATCCGTAATATTCTCGTATTTTTTTATTTTCAAACCCCGGAAGTTCGTATTATTCACAAAGGAAATCCTAAAAGAGATCTTAGTGGCTCATAGATTGGACAGTTTACAAGAATATGTTTCATCGTCATAGAAACTCGACAAAAGAACGAGTCTATTTATTTTTGGCGGTAAAAATGTCCTCATCCGCAATATTCCCGTATTTTTTATTTTCAAACCCCGGAAGTTCGTATTATTCACAAAGGAAATCTTAAAAGAGATCTTAGTGGCTCATAGATTGGACAATTTACAAGAATATGTTTCTTCGTCATAGAAACTCAACAAAAAAAACGAGTCTATTTATTTTTGGCGGTAAAAATACCTTTTATCCGCAATATTCCCTTATTTTTTATTTTCAAATCCCGGAAGCTCGAATTATTCACAAAGGAAATCCAAAAAGAGATCTTAGTGGCTCATAGATTGGGCAGTTTACAAGAATATGTTACATCGTCATAGAAACTCAACAAAAAAACGAGTCTATTTATTTTTGGCGGTAAAAATGCCCTTATCCGCAATATTCCCTTATTTTTTAAATTTTCAAACCCCGGAAGCTCGAATTATTCACAAAGGAAATTCTAAAAGAGATCTTAGTGGCTCATAGATTGGACAGTTTGCAAGAATATGTTTCATCGTCATAGAAACTCGACAAAAGAACGAGTCTATTTATTTTTGGCGGTAAAAATGCCCTTATCCGCAATATTCTCGTATTTTTTTATTTTCAAACACCGGAAGCTCGAATTATTCACAAAGGAAATCCTAAAAGAGATCTTAGTGGCTCATAGATTGGACAGTTTACAAAAACATGTTTCATCGTCATAGAAACTCGACAAAAGAACGAGTCTATTAATTTTTGGCGGTAAAAATGCCCTTATCCGAAATATCCCGTATTTTTTAATTTTCAAATCCCGGAAGCTCAAATTATTCACAAAGGAAATCCTAAAAGAGATCTTAGCGGCTCATAGATTGGACAGTTTACAAGAATATGTTTCATCGTCATAGAAACTCGACAAAAGAACGAGTCTATTTATTTTTGGCGGTCAAAATTCCCTTATCCGCAATATTCCCTTATTTTTTTATTTTCAAACCCCGGAAGCTCGAATTATTCACAAAGGAAATCCTAAAAGAGATCTTAGTGGTTCATAGATTGGACAGTTTACAACAATATGTTTAATCGTGATAGAAACTCAACAAAAAAAACGAGTCTATTTATTTTTGTCGGTCAAATGTAATAAAAAATGTATAAAAAATAAATAAACTCGTTGTTAAATATTGAGATCTTAGTGGCTCATAGATTGGACAATTAACAAGAATATGTTTAATCGTCATAGAAACTCTCCAAAAAAAAACGTGTTTATTTATTTTTGGCGATCAAAATGTCATCCGCAATAATCCCGTATTCTTTTTTTTTTACATTAAAACCCCGTAAGCTCGAATTATTCACAAACGAAATCCCAAAAGTCTCCTTCATCATCGAGTGCATAGCATTAGCGATGAATGCACGAAATGATGGATCACGTCCATTATTCCATCACAAAATGTCCACCCTTTTAGCTACCAAGGGTGCTTTGCCGTTTTTTTTTTAACAATCCAACAGCAGCAGCGGACGAAGCGAAACGCTTCGAGAGAATTTTCTTGGCTCACGGAGAAAAGCCAACTGAGGGAAAACATCGAAGGTTTTCGTGTTTCTTCCACAGGAGGACGCGATAGGGCACCAGAATATACAGCTTCGTTCGAGCTATCGCGGCAACGCGACAAGTGCGATGCGTGGCTGGAGAAGAGGAGAATATGGATGAACGAGAATGAACGAAGGGAGCCGAGAGCTGGCGTGGGAAGGACAGAAAGAGAGAGAAAGAGAGAACACCACAACGTGCATAGGTACAACAACCATAGGGCTTATATATATATATATATAGTCGGGACAGAGAAAAAGAGAGAGAGAAAGCGAGAAAGAGAAAAGAGAGAGAGAGAGAGAAAGCGAGAAAGAGAAAGAGAGAGAGAGAAAGCGAGAAAGAGAAAAAGAGAGAGAGAGAAAGCGAGAAAGAGAACAAGAGAGAGAGAGAGAAAGCGAGAAAGAGAAAAAGAGAGAGAGAGAGAAAGCGAGAAAGAGAAAAAGAGAGAGAGAGAAAGCGAGAAAGAGAAAAAGAGAGAGAGAGAGAGAGAGAGAGAAAGCGAGAAAGAGAACAAGAGAGAGAGAGAGAAAGCGAGAAAGAGAAAAAGAGAGAGAGAGAAAGCGAGAAAGAGAAAAAGAGAGAGAGAGAAAGCGAGAAAGAGAAAAAGAGAGAGAGAGAGAAAGCGATAGAGAGAGAGAGAAAAGAGAACCGGAGAAGACAGAGAGACGAGACGAAATAGAGAGAAGGCAACGGGGGAGAGAAGCGAATCGTTGGAGAAAGATGGTGTATGGAACAGGAGCGCACGCCGTAGGTACGACGGTCCCCAACGCCAACCCATGCACACAGCCCGTCGTCCGTCGAATATTTTAATGGCGGTCGACCCAAACTCCCCGCGTAGTGTTATTGTCAATTGACGTATAAAGTGTGGCGGTGGCCAGTGTTACAAACAGTGACTAAATATATTATCACATTATAAATAAAGTTTAAAAAATAATAACAAAAAAACACCTGTGATAAAAACCCATAGCATGTGTGTGTAAAAGAGAGAGAGAGAAAGAGAATATATATCTCCGAAGTGTTTCGCCCAGTTTAGACAGCAAGGATTCAGGTTTTATCGGAAAGAACATGGTGAACGTTCGCGATGTACCGTAGACGACTATACCGTGAAAAAACATTCCACATCACGGCCATATAAACGCCGTATAACGCAATTTACTCCTTTACGTTAAAGGTAAAATAAACCTATTACCAATATATATATCGCCTTTTTTTTTTTTTCTTTCTTTTGGAATATACATGCGCTACTTTCGAGGAGGTGAATGTTCTCCGGTGTAATACGAGAATTCGGAGACTATAAGAACATATATGGAATATAAGAACGTATATAGTCGCGAAATTAAGATGCTTTTTTTATTGCATTTTAGATACGCGAAATCTTTCCGATGTATTTGACGCTAAATCGCTTTTGATGATATATATACGTATATATATATATATATATATATTTTTATTATGGGAGGGGGAAACTCTCGATGGTGGTACTGGAGGGTGAAGCTATGTTTCACGGCAAAGGGTCTATGGCCAGTCGAGATGTTGTATGTAGTTGTAGTTGTAGTAGTATTTGATGCCTTTGTGCGAAGACAGTGGCCTTAGCTGTCAAGTGGTGCTATGCCAGTTGTGAGTGAGACTAAAGGGCGGTGTGTACTACGAGGGTGCCAGTATTATACTCGCCAGTATTTTCGAGCCATTAAGGTACATATATATCGTACGTTTAATTCCAGTGTCTATTGAAATAAATTTCTTTATGTACCGTTCGTCGTTAACTCGAATCGAATGATTAAAGGGTTATCGCGGATTTTTAGTCGTTTACGAATAAATCGCGTCGGTTTATTGTTTATTTCTCGCTTACGCTTTTTTTTATCATTATTTATTATCATTATTATTTTTGTTATTATTATTAGTGTTTTTCTTTTTTTTTTCTTTTTTTTTTTTGTTGTGATAAATTTAATGGTGCGATTGAGCGTATGATTTAGTTTTCTATCGTATGACAATAAGACGACATGGAAAGTTCATCGTTCCGGAGAAAGAAAATTCTTTCTCCAGAAACTATCGCAAAACCCATAAAAAAGAACTCCGCACCAAAAAAAAAAATTTTTTTTTTTTGGTGCGGAGTTCTTTTTTATGGGTTTTGCGATAGTTTTATGGGAAATGTGAATTGGTCGACGATTGTTGAACGGTTTTGGAGAATTTGAAGGAATTTGGGGTTGAAGATTACAAGCGGAATTTTGAGCAAGTTTAGAAGAGAATTTTGGGTGGAAGTTACGACGAGCGGGAAACATTTTTTATGGGAAATTTTGTAGATGCTATTTGCAATTTTTGCAATTGGTTTATTATTATTATTATTACAATTACAATTACAATGATAATAATTTTTACAATAATTATGTCCTTTTTGCTGGTCCAGCAGCTGAAGGCGCTATACTAAATAAATAGAGTATCTGGCCCACGATAAGCGATTCAACGCTTGTGTGTGGGTACATATGTAGTCACTTTTCATGTTTTTTAGTTTGTGTTATTGTTTGTATATTTTATTTTAGTATGGTTTTATTGTGGGTTAATGTTTAGTGCTTTATCTTAATGATTCCTTATTTTGCAATTGCGAGTTATTCGATTTGAGTTACTGCTTCACTTTCAGTTGATATCACATAATTTTCTATAATGATTTTTTGGATGATTATTTAAGTAATAAGTTTTGACGGAGACTTTGGCTGCGCTTACTTTCCATTCTTGTGTTTTATTCGGTGGAGCGGAATAAAAAGTATCGTATGTGTTAAAAAAGAATATATTCTATCTGTGTGCCAAATTTCATACAAATCCGTTCAGCGGTTTTTGCGTGATTGAGTAACAAATGTACAAACTTTCATTTTTGTATTAATTTGTAGGATTCGTTGGATTTTTACTGGTTTTGGGTTTTCGATTCACAAATTGTAACTATTTGTGTAAAGGAGAAATCGGGTAATAAAATTACACACATATGAAATAGATTCAAATAGAAATTCTCATATTCGAAATGAATAAAGTTTTGTTTCAAATGGAATTGAAATTTGCAAAAAGAATTGTAGTCATGTGGGGTAACGTTTAATCTATGATAAGTGGAAAATAGAAAAAAAAAATACTTGCAATAACGAACTTAATAATTAATAATATCCACTTTCTGCCTTTGCATATAAGAATTTTGATTTGAAAATCTTTTGCAGAAGTTACAAGGAAATTTAGTACAAAAGTTACTACGAGTGGTTAATTAAATTACACACATACAAAATAGATTCAAATAGAAATTCTCATATTCGAAATGAATAAAATTTACTTTCAAATGAAACTGGAACTTGCAAAAAAAAATTGTAGTCATGTGGTGTAACGTTTACTCTATGATAAGTGGAAAAAAGAAAAAAAAAATACTTGCAATAACAAACTTAATAATTAATAATATCCACTTTCTGCCTTTGCATATAAGAATTTTGATTTGAAAATCTTTTGCAGAAGTTACAAGGAAATTTAGTACAAAAGTTACTACGAGTGGTTAATAAAATTACACACATACGAAATAGATTCAAATAGAAATTCTCATATTGGAAATGAATAAAATTTACTTTCAAATGAAACTGGAACTTGCAAAAAAAAATTGTAGTCATGTGGTGTAACGTTTACTCTATGATAAGTGGAAAATAGAAAAAAAAAAATACTTGCAATAACGAACTTAATAATTAATAATATCCACTTTCTGTCTTTGCATATAAGAATTTTGATTTGAAAATCTTTTGCAGAAGTTACAAGGAAATTTAGTACAAAAGTTACTACGAGTGGTTAATAAAATTACACACATACGAAATAGATTCAGATAGAAATTCTCATATTCGAAATGAATAAAATTTACTTTCAAATGAAACTCAAACTTGCAAAAAAAAAATTGTAGTCATGTGGTGTAACGTTTACTCTATGATAAGTGGAAAATAGAAAAAAAAAATACTTGCAATAACGAACTTAATAATTAATAATATCCACTTTCTGCCTTTGCATATAAGAATTTTGATTTGAACATCTTTCGCAGAAGTTACAAGGAAATTTAGTACAAAAGTTACTACGAGTGGTTAATAAAATTACAACCATACGAAATAGATTCAAATAGAAATTCTCATATTCGAAATGAATAAAATTTACTTTCAAATGAAACTGGAACTTGCAAAAAAAAATAGTAGTCATGTGGTGTAATGTTTAATCTATGATAAGTGGAAAATAGAAAAAAAAAAAATACTTGCAATAACGAACGTAATAATTAATAATATCCACTTTCTGCCTTTGCATGTAAGAATTTTGATTTGAAAATCTTTTGCATAAGTTACAAGGAAATTTAGCACAAAAGTTACTACGAGTAGTTAATAAAATTACACACATACGAAATAGATTCAAATAGAAATTCTCATATTCGAAATGAATAAAATTTACTTTCAAATGAATCTGGAACTTGCAAAAAAAAATTGCAGTCATGTGGTGTAACGTTTACTCTATGATAAGTGGAAAATAGAAAAAAAAAAATACTTGCAATAACGAACTTAATAATTAATAATATCCACTTTCTGCCTTTGCATATCAGAATTTTGATTTGAAAATCTTTTGCAGAAGTTACAAGGAAATTTAGTACAAAAGTTACTACGAGTGGTTAATAAAATTACACGCCTACGAAATAGATTCAAATAGAAATTCTCATATTCGAAATGAATAAAATTTACTTTCAAATGAAACTGCAACTTGCAAAAAAAAATAGGAGTCATGTGGTGTAACGTTTACTCTATGATAAGTGGAAAATAGAAGAAAAAAAAATACTTGCAATAACGAACTTAATAATTAATAATATCCACTTTCTGTCTTTGCATATAAGAATTTTTATTTGAAAATCTTTTGCAGAAGTTACAAGGAAATTTAGTACAAAAGTTACTACGAGTGGTTAATAAAATTACACACATACGAAATAGATTCAAATAGAAATTCTCATATTCGAAATGAATAAAATTTACTTTCAAATGAATCTGGAACTTGCAAAAAAAAATTGTAGTCATGTGGTGTAACGTTTAATCTATGATAAGTGGAAAATAGAAAAAAAAAATACTTGCAATAGCGAACTTAATAATTAATAATATCCACTTTCTGCCTTTGCATATAACAATTTTGATTTGAAAATCTTTTGCAGAAGTTACAAGGAAATTTAGTACAAAAGTTACTACGAGTGGTTAATAAAATTACAACCATACGAAATAGATTCAAATAGAAATTCTCATATTCGAAATGAATAAAATTTACTTTCAAATGAAACTGGAACTTGCAAAAAAAAATTGTAGTCATGTGGTGTAACGTTTACTCTATGATAAGTGGAAAATAGAAAAAAAAAATACTTGCAATAACAAACTTAATAATTAATAATATCCACTTTCTGCCTTTGCATATAAGAATTTTGATTTGAAAATCTTTTGCAGAAGTTACAAGGAAATTTAGTACAAAAGTTACTACGAGTGGTTAATAAAATTACACACATACAAAATAGATGCAAATAGAAATTCTCATATTCGAAATGAATAAAATTTACTTTCAAATGAAACTGGAACTTGCAAAAAAAAATTGTAGTCATGTGGTGTAACGTTTACTCTATGATAAGTGGAAAATAGAAAAAAAAAATACTTGCAATAACAAACTTAATAATTAATAATATCCACTTTCTGCCTTTGCATATAAGAATTTTCATTTGAAAATCTTTTGCAGAAGTTACAAGGAAATTTAGTACAAAAGTTACTACGAGTGGTTAATAAAATTACACACATACAAAATAGATGCAAATAGAAATTCTCATATTCGAAATGAATAAAATTTACGTTCAAATGAAACTGGAACTTGCAAAAAAAAATTGTAGTCATGTGGTGTAACGTTTACTCTATGATAAGTGGAAAATAGAAAAAAAAAATACTTGCAATAACAAACTTAATAATTAATAATATCCACTTTCTGCCTTTGCATATAAGAATTTTGATTTGAAAATCTTTTGCAGAAGTTACAAGGAAATTTAGTACAAAAGTTACTACGAGTGGTTAATAAAATTACACACATACAAAATAGATTCAAATAGAAATTCTCATATTCAAAATGAATAAAATTTACTTTCAAATGAAACTGGAACTTGCAAAAAAAAAATTGTAGTCATGTGGTGTAACGTTTACTCTATGATAAGTGGAAAATAGAAAAAAAAAATACTTGCAATAACGTACTTAATAATTAATAATATCCACTTTCTGCCTTTGCATATAAGAATTTTGATTTGAAAATCTTTTGCAGAAGTTACAAGAAAATTTAGTACAAAAGTTACTACGAGTAGTTAATAAAATTACACACATACAAAATAGATTCAAATAGAAATTCTCATATTCTAAATGAATAAAATTTACTTTCAAATGAATCTGGAACTTGCAAAAAAAAAATTGTAGTCATGTGGTGTAACGTTTACTCTATGATAAGTGGAAAATAGAAAAAAAAAATACTTGCAATAACGTACTTAATAATTAATAATATCCACTTTCTGCCTTTGCATATAAGAATTTTGATTTGAAAATCTTTTGCAGAAGTTACAAGAAAATTTAGTACAAAAGTTACTACGAGTGGTTAATAAAATTACACACATACGAAATAGATTCAAATAGAAATTCTCATATTCAAAATGAATAAAATTTACTTTCAAATGAAACTGGAACTTGCAAAAAAAAATTGTAGTCATGTGGTGTAACGTTTACTCTATGATAAGTGGAAAATAGAAAAAAAAAATACTTGCAATAACGAACTTAATAATTAATAATATCCACTTTCTGCCTTTGCATATAAGAATTTTGATTTGAAAATCTTTTGCAGAAGTTACAAGGAAATTTAGTACAAAAGTTACTACGAGTGGTTAATAAAATTACACACATACGAAATAGATTCAAATAGAAATTCTCATATTCGAAATGAATAAAATTTACTTTCAAATGAAACTGGAACTTGCAAAAAAAAATAGTAGTCATGTGGTGTAACGTTTAATCTATGATAAATGAAAAATAGAAAGAAAAAAATACTTGCAATAACGAACTTAATAATTAATAATATCCACTTTCTGCCTTTGCATATAAGAATTTTGATTTGAAAATCTTTTGCAGAAGTTACAAGAAAATTTAGTACAAAAGTTACTACGAGTGGTTAATAAAATTACACACATACGAAATAGATTCAAATAGAAATTCTCATATTCGAAATGAATAAAATTTACTTTCAAATGAAACTGGAACTTGCAAAAAAAAATTGTAGTCATGTGGTGTAACGTTTACTCTATGATAAGTGGAAAATAAAAAAAAAAAATACTTGCAATAACAAACTTAATAATTAATAATATCCACTTTCTGCCTTTGCATATAAGAATTTTGATTTGAAAATCTTTTGCAGAAGTTACAAGAAAATTTAGTACAAAAGTTACTACGAGTGGTTAATAAAATTACACACATACGAAATAGATTCAAATAGAAATTCTCATATTCTAAATGAATAAAATTTACTTTCAAATGAAACTGGAACTTGCAAAAAAAAATTGTATTCATGTGGTGTAACGTTTACTCTATGATAAGTGGAAAATAGAAAAAAAAAATACTTGCAATAACGTACTTAATAATTAATAATATCCACTTTCTGCCTTTGCATATAAGAATTTTGATTTGAAAATCTTTTGCAGAAGTTACAAGGAAATTTAGTACAAAAGTTACTACGAGTAGTTAATAAAATTACACACATACAAAATAGATTCAAATAGAAATTCTCATATTCTAAATGAATAAAATTTACTTTCAAATGAATCTGGAACTTGCAAAAAAAAATTGTAGTCATGTGGTGTAACGTTTAATCTATGATAAGTGGAAAATAGAAAAAAAAAATACTTGCAATAACAAACTTAATAATTAATAATATCCACTTTCTGCCTTTGCATATAAGAATTTTGACTTGAAAATCTTTTGCAGAAGTTACAAGGAAATTTAGTACAAAAGTTACTACGAGTGGTTAATAAAATTACACACATACGAAATAGATTCAAATAGTAATTCTCATATTCGAAATGAATAAAATTTACTTTCAAATGAAACTGGAACTTGCAAAAAAAAATTGTAGTCATGTGGTGTAACGTTTACTCTATGATAAGTGGAAAATAGAAAAAAAAAATACTTGCAATAACGAACTTAATAATTAATAATATCCACTTTCTGCCTTTGCATATAAGAATTTTGATTTGAAAATCTTTTGCAGAAGTTACAAGGAAATTTAGTACAAAAGTTACTACGAGTGGTTAATAAAATTACACACATACGAAATAGATTCAAATAGAAATTCTCATATTCGAAATGAATAAAATTTACTTTCAAATGAAACTGGAACTTGCAAAAAAAAATTGTAGTCATGTGGTGTAACGTTTAATCTATGATAAGTGGAAAATAGAAAAAAAAAATACTTGCAATAACAAACTTAATAATTAATAATATCCACTTTCTGCCTTTGCATATAAGAATTTTGATTTGAAAATCTTTTGCAGAAGTTACAAGGAAATTTAGTACAAAAGTTACTGCGAGTGGAAAAATTTTTCTGTGAAATTTAGTAGATTTTTTGCACAATTATTTCAGAATTATTACTGGACTTGTTTTGTTTTGGACTCACAAATTTTTAATATTTATGTAAAGCAGAAATCTGTTAATAAAATTACACACATAGAAAATAAGTTTGAATGGAAATTCTCATACTCAAACTGAATAAATGTTTCTTTCAAATAGAAATGGAACTTGCAAAAAAAAAAACTGTAGTCATGTGGTACACCACAGTTTCCTCTATGATAGGAAACTACGTTTCCTATATGATAAATGGAAAATAAAAAAAAATACTTGCAATAAGAAACTTGGCAACAATTAATAATATCCACTTTTTGCCTTGCATATAACAATTTTCATTTGAAAATCTTTTGCAGATTTTACAAGGAAATTTAGGAAATTTTCTATAAATTTTATACTGTATATATACTGAATATAAAATATAAAATTTATAGAATTTCTATATATAATTTTCTATAAATTATAATTTTATATATATTTATAATTATATATATAATTATATATAAATTTTATATTTTATATATACTGAATATAAAATATAAAATTTATAGAAAATTATATATTTTATATATACTGAATATAAAATATAAATAAAAAGAGTTATTAGCTTTTTTACCCACTATATAGTAGTGACTTTTGCTAAAAAAAAAAAACAGACTTTATGTTTTACTGTTATTCTCATAATTTTATAATCGCTCGATTATTATTACTATTTTTCTTTTACCAAAGTACTTGTTGACTTGATTATTTTATCTCCTGTTGACGCGACTCGAGTTATCACAAAAGGAAGAAAAAAATGATGCATACAGTAATAATAATAATCACAGTGTATATTATTATTAGTCGCATTGTGGAATCTGCTCCCTTTGTGCATTAAAAAAATTGAGTTACAAATTATTATTTCTGGTGGAAATATTTACATCACATTACACTGTAAATGCAAGTAGAAATATAATTATAGAAGAATAGAAAAACATTTGGTTCCACAGCAAAAAGTACACTGTTATTTCATATTTATCTTTTTTTAAATTATATATATTTATATTTATATACAATCTGTATATCTAATATCTATATATAATTATATCATTTTTCAATCAGATATTTTTAATTTCACTCATTTTGAAAAAATTCCAGTGATAGAACAGTTTTATACAAAAAAATTATTTTTGTCCATGATTTTTTTGTTTAAATAAATATTCATTCATTCATTTTTTATAATAATGCAAAACAATGTAAACTTTAAGCGAGAATGATGTTATATTTTTGGCTGATGATTTTTTCTTTTTATTGTCTAACTATTTTGGGTTTATACATCTATTCTATTATAATATAGAGTTGTAAATGCCTAATACTTATAGAAATAAAAATGATGATATAATCAAGTATATAATTATGATTTCATAATAATAACATGTAGCGATTATAAAACAATGACAAAACTTTCAAATAGCTGCAAAAATTATTATCCTGTAACAAAATTTCATGGTAATCTTTTTGAAAAAATAATGAAGAAACATAATTAATGATTTAAGAAAGTAATGCATTCATTCTTTAATTTTTTCTCCTATTTCTTCTAATATTTAAGCAAAAATTCGTATTTTTTGCAGCTATTAATATGTTTACACTCTATTTTATAATCACTAAATATTATTATTATGAAATCATAATTACAAAACAAACTGTACTGGAAACTAGATTTCGTGAATTAATGGGGTTTTACAACTCATTATAATAATTATAAAGCCATTTATAATTAAAAAGGACATGTACCATAAATAAAATAAATAAAATAAATAAAATAAATAAAATAAATAAAATAAATAAAATAAATAAAATAAATAAAATAAATAAAATAAATAAAATAAATAAAATAAATAAAATAAATAAAATAAATAAAATAAATAAAGTAAATAAAATAAATAAAATAAATAAAATAAATAATGTGTTATATTATAATTATCTTGCATAATTCAGTCAGGGTTATCGTGTTATCTATGATTTTTCTTGTTATATTGATAGGCTATAATTTTGTTATGATATTATGATATTATATTATTTGTTATTTACTGGTATCTAGAAATTGGTAATATAAAAGGGTTTATCCCATCAAATAAATGAATAAATAAATAAATAGATCAATAAATAATTATCTAATCCATTGTTTGTAATAATTATTGCAGGAGTTGGAGAGAGCGAGCAAAATGCCGGTGCCTGGTTACAAGAAAAGCTGGTAGCGCAGTTATTAAACTGGCTACCTCCACAGTCGGACGCCAATCCTGCACCACACTCTCTTGTCCTGAAATTCCCTTAACCCTGTATGCCCCTGCTAAAATCATCCTTACAAGATGAGAATCCTGGGACCGAGACCCTTTCCTGTTTCACCGAGGGTGCCACCACCTCCTCGGCTTCTGCCCTCTTGGAGATTGCCCTTAGAATCAATTTCTTTAGCGACGTTGCTGCTAGTCATACTGTTGAGCAATACAGCAGAGTCATTAGCGCAAAGCATTCCCTCACCTTCTCCTCCTAGAGAAAATACCTCGCCACACGTTGTTGTGCAATTTCCTTCCGTTGCCAGTGGAACGCAGCTCATTTTTGAGCCCAACAAAACCAGAGAAGGTGCTCTGCGATTTAATCACCTTACGATAGATCCATCCACTGGCAAACTCTACGCTGGAGCAGTCAATAGACTTTTGCAGCTCAATTCTAATCTCAAATTGGAGGAATATGTCTCTACCGGTAAGTTCTAATATTCTCAATAAAATGTCTTGTAATAATAAATATTGTATTTAATTTGTGTGCAAATTTCGTCATTTATTTGATACCAAAAATAGAGAAATTTGTTGAATAAAAATCGTTTAGATTAAATTGTATTTGTAAAATTCAATTTACGAGAAGTCATCAGGTTTAAATTACTGATATTTATTGGTGAATATCTTACTTATTTAACTATTAAGAATTATACGAAAAATATGTATTTTTCACCTGTTAAACATAATTATTTCACTAGTCAAAAGTATTTTTTTTAAAATATATGGGGTAAAACACGTCAAGGCGGCCACACGAATTTTTCATTTCAATAAAAAGTTTTCAAATTTCTTGAGGATGTTGGTCTGGCTGAAAACAAATATTTCAAATTTTTACAGATTTTTTTTACTGCATATTTCAGCCGTTACAAATAACTGAAAATAATAATCGTTAATTTTTTAACGCCAAAACTACGGCTCTCGCAAAAAAATCATGTTAACAAAAAATGTAAGGTATCTAACGTTCTTTTCAACAAATTTTTTTGCAAATTTTTCTACTCCATTTTATGCTATTTTTCAATTAAATAATATTTCAATATTTTTTTTCTCCGAAACTGCGTTCTCGATTCAGATGAGATTTTTACATTTTGTTCCTTAATATGTTAAGAATCTGAAAAAAAATTGGCGAGATGAGCGGCGACTTCGTTTCACAGTTACAGCTCGTCGAATGATCGAACATAACGGTAATCTAATGTGTAATTGCTCTCTGCGTTCAACAGGGTTGAGACTGTCAATAGAAAAAATCTAAAGCCCGCATCACTTGTTTATTTTTTTGTTATTTTTAATTAAAATTTTTTTTTTTAATTAGGGTAATTGGCAAATTCCCCCGTACCTGTCGTCCACACTTTGTGTTCACAATGCAGAACGATAGTCGTGTAACATTGAGCACGTGAATATTGAACTCAAGAGACATTCATTCACCACGTTTTGCCAATTTTCGATTGATCAGAAAAGAGCACGATGATGAATTACGTGTCATCAGGAAAAAAGTTTCAATTCCATCAGTCGATAAAATAAATGTATTAAAAAACCCAAAAATTGAAGAGGGAAAAATATCCGATGCAAAAATGCAGTGCGGGCTTTAGAATTATTATGTAGACAGTCTGTTGAACGTACAGAGCAATAACACATTAAATTGCCCTGGTATTCGATTCGTTTGAAGAGCTATAACAGTGGAATGAAATCGCCACCCATCTCGCCAATTTTTTCTCAGATTCTAGACATATTAAGGAACAAAATGTAAAAATTTCAGCCTTATCGAGAACGCAGTTTTGGAGAAAAAAAATATTATAATTTTATTCCATTGAAAAATAGCATAAAACAGAGTAGGAAGATTTTGCAAAAAATTTACTGAAAAGAACGTTAAATACCTTAAATTTTTTGTTCACGTGATTTTTTTGCGAGAGCTGTAATTTTGGCGTTAAAAAATTAACGATTATTATTTCCAATTTTTTGTAACGGCTGAAATATGCGATAAAAAAATCTGAAAAAATTTGTAATTTTTGTTTTCAACCAGACCAACATCCTCAACAAATTTGAAAGCTTTTTATTGAAATGAAAAATTCGTGTGGCCGATTTGACGTGTTTTAGCCCATGTATTTTTGACCTGTTAAACATAATTATTTCACTAGTCAAAACTACTTTTTTTAATATATATAATACAAGCATTCAAACATTTTTTATTTCTCGATGAATATTACTGACTTTAACCTAATTTCCTCTGTAATAAATCAAGTAATTCTTTCATATTAGTGCCAAATTAATTTTTTTAAACATAGTTTCATCATATTTCTTGAATTATCTAACAATGATTGCTACGCATATGAAAAACGTGGAAAACCCTGTAAAAAACAAGGGATTCTTTTTTCGGTCTAGAATTGTCAGAATCCTCTGCAAAAATTAACCGATAGTCAGAAAATTTGTTAAATATTCCAGTAACCTGCTCGCGAATATATTGTAAAAATATGCAACTCCAAAATACATGCGAGACGTTCAAAATTTTTAAAATACATTTTCTACAAATATTCTCATGAATCTAAAAAAAAGTTAACCCAATTCTGATTTCAGTCTCATTATAAATACAATTTCACTGTAAAATTATTGAATCTGAAATTCGTTTGAATTTTCACTTGCAAACCCTACACTATCGCCACTAAACATTGCGCAGCAATCACCAATCATCGTGATAGACGTTTACGACTCTGTTTGTGTTGTAGTATTATTAAAATAATAATCGTAGATTATTCTAACAAGCGATTGAAGATCATTGGTCTTTTAGAGCTATTAAAATTCCCTTAGAAAGAAACCAACCGATTGTACCCTATAATTATGCCCGTTTATTTCTCTCGTTCAGGCCCAAGACCGGACAATCCTCAGTGTCACGCAACCGGATGCGACTCAAGAGACATCACGACCCTCATGAATAACATCAACAAGCTTCTGATCGCCGATCGCGAGTCTCGTACTTTATTAGCGTGCGGTTCGTTGCGTCAAGGAGCTTGCGAAAAATACAAGATGTCGAATATATCGTTAACGCCTGAATTTGTGCCTCGAAGCGTAGCAGCAAACGACGAAAATTCCTCAACCTACGCATTTATCGGTCCAGAGCGTTACAATCCCTGGGGACGAACGAATATTCTCTACGTTGGTACGACATTCACAAACAACGGTGAATATCGTCACGATGTCCCAGCAATCTCGAGTCGCAATCTCTATTCTCTCGAATTCGCGAAATACACATTTAACAAACAATCGATTGTTCACATTGACGTTAAATATCGCGATCATTTTCTCGTTAAATACGTCTACGGTTTCAACGCTAGCGATTACGCGTATTTTGTTCTCGTTCAAAAACAATCCTATCTACCGGAACAAGAAGAATTGGGCTATATATCAAGACTCGCACGTAGTTGCATAAGCGATCCTAATTACGATAGTTACACCGAAGTTACGTTGCAATGTAGCGTAGATTTGGGAAATGGTACACAGCAAATGTACAATTTAGTGCAAGACGCTAAAGTCGCAGCTGCGGGAAGCGATTTGGCTATGCAATTGGGAATAAACGCCGGGGATCCTGTTTTCGTTTCGGTTTTTTCACCGAGCAAAGGCATCACGAATGAGCCACAGCCAAGATCAGCACTTTGTGTCTATAGTCTTCAGGATATCGAGACTAAATTCAACGAGAATATTCACATGTGTTTTAACGGTAGCATTAAATACAGAAATATGGGATACATAAGTGGACCTATACAGGATGGCGAATGTCCAGCTGCTGGGGTGAGTAATCGAGACGAATTATCAAGCACGTGATGTTAATTTGTCATTATTTCGCCTCCTCCCGACAATCGATGTACAGAATATTCGATCTCGGTTTCAGAATACTGGAAATATTCTCAATTTCTGCGAAGTTGGACTCAAGATTTCCGGCGTTTCGCCGATCGTTGGTCAAGCTATTCTCAATTTTCCGGATACTTTTATCACGTCGGTCACCGTTGCCAATACCGAGAGTCACACTGTCGCTTTTCTTGGTAGCAACGACGGCGAACTCAAGAAAGTTTTACTTTCGGGAACTGAATCGTCGGTTTATGAAAGTGTCGTCGTTGATAAAGGACAGAGACTACTTCCTGATATGACTATCGCTCCGGATGGACAACATATCTACGTTCTTTCGACCTCCAAAATATCGAAAGTTAAGGTCGAACATTGCAGCGGTTATACGAGCTGCAGCTCGTGTCTCGATGCTAAGGATCCGTATTGTGGATGGTGTTCGTTGGAAAAAAGGTCAGTAAATAAAATTGCGATTTTTGCTTCCTCCTAGAGGAAATTTTGTTTTCGTAAAAAAATAAATAAATAAAAGGATGCAAAGTAGAACTTTGCAAATTATTTCCTCATTAATTTTCATTTTTAACGCCCCGTCTATGAGGAAGTTTCATTATTTTATTATTGACGAAGTAAAAAACGAAGTAGTGATTATAAAATAGTGTAAATATTTGAATTGAAAATTTAAAAAAAGAAAACGATATTTTCATACCTGGTTAATAAAAATCGTCTACAACACCATTTAGAGTTGTAAATCCTCATTAATTTATGAAATATAATTTACAATAAAGTTTGTTTTGCAATTATGATTTCATAATAATAATATGTAGTGATTATAAAATAATGCAAATATTTGAATAGAAAATTTGAAAGAAAAAACTATATTTTCATACCTGGTTAATAAAAATCGTCTAAAACACTGTTCAGAGTTGTAAATCCTCATTCATTTATGAAATATAGTTTACAATACAGTTTGTGTTGTAATTATGTTTTCATAATAATAATATGTAGTGATTATAAAATAGTGTAAATATTTGAATTGAAAATTTAAAAAAAGAAAACGATATTTTCATACCTGGTTAATAAAAATCGTCTAAAACACCATTCAGAGTTGTAAATCCTCATTAATTCATGAAATATAGTTTACAATAAAGTTTGTTTTGTAATTAAAATTTCATAATAATAATATGTAGTGATTATAAAGTAGTGTAAATATTTGAATAGAAAATTTGAAGAAAAAAAAACTATATTTTCATACCTGGTTAATAAAAATCGTCTAAAACACTGTTTAGAGTTGTAAATCCTCATTAATTCATGAAATATAGTTTACAATAAAGTTTGTTTTGTAATTAAAATTTCATAATAATAATATGTAGTGATTATAAAATAATGCAAATATTTGAATAGAAAATTTGAAAAAAATAAAATAAAAAAAACAATATTTTCATACCTGGTTAATATAAATCGTCTAAAACACTGTTTAGAGTTGTAAATCCTCATTAATTCATGAAATATAGTTTACAATAAAGTTTGCTTTGTAATTATGATTTCATAATAATAATATGTAGTGATTATAAAATAGTGTAAATATTTGAATAGAAAATTTGAAGAAAAAAAAACAATATTTTCATGCCTGGTTAATAAAAATCGTCTAAAACACCATTCAGAGTTGTAAATCCTCATTAATTTATGAAATATAGTTTACATTAAAGTTTGTTTTGTAATTATGATTTCATAATAACAATATGTAGTGATTATAAAATAGAGTGTAAATATTTGAATAGCTGCAAAAAAAATCCTAATTTTCGCTTAAATATTGGAAGAAATAGTGGAAAAAATGGAAGAGATAATTAATGCATTACTTTCTTAACGCATTAATTATGTTTCTTCATTTTTTCACAAAGATTACCATAAAATTTTATTGAAAAATAAGAATTCTTGCAGCTATTCTAAAGTTTGGTCATCGTATTATAATCACTGCATGTTATTATTATGAAATCATAATTATAGAGCTCATTGTATCATCATCTTTATTTTTATAAGCATTAGGCATTTACAACTCTAACAACGTTAATATAGAAAATACCTCGATAGTGGCTGAGATGATTATTTATTGAATTATAACAGCCCCTAAATTTATCAATTTATTATAACGCATAAAAATCATAACACACACTCTCGGACAGAATCATAACTTTACCTCGAGCTACTCAGGATTTTTTTCTTCAAACAATAGCTTTGATCTGTCGAAAGTTTTTTTTATAGGTGCTTAATCAAATTTATAATGCAATACGATTGCCAAAAATGCTAATCATCTAATAATACGCGTAATAATTAAATAATTCACATTTTTTTTTACATGCTTCAGTTTTTACGTCCTGACTAAACGAGAATTTGGAATTTCGCTGTTCGATTAATAATTGAAACTAAAATTTCGACTTATCACGCCCAAAGTATAGTTTATTTAATTAATTCAACATAACATTTGTTGTTATAAGATTGTAGATAATTATTAGCATAAAATACAATTTCACAGACTACTTTAGCGTGTAGTATTTGCCACTCTGACACACGAGCCTGATAATTACAATTCAACACATGATCAAAGACTGAGGATTAAAAGTTATGAAGGAAAGGAAGAAAGCATCGTTGGCATACATAGTGGGGGAATTTTTAGTGGTCGCGATGCAACCCAAAAATGCAGACAGCGCGCAGCAGAATAGCAGAAAAATAGGAATAATTGAGCTGATATGAAGTTACAGAAATCTAATATTCTAATATTAATAATCCGGTGCAAGTAAAGAGTAAACGTCTGGCCAATTTCCTTTTCGTTTTCGCATAAAAGATGCTAATAGAAAGAGAAAAACCGAATGTGTAGCCTCCTAGAATAATTTATTAGAATAATTCAAGTAGATAATAATTGGAAATTGGACGAGAAAAATAGAGCTAATCAGGTTTTTTTTTAGACAATAGCTTCGATAATTCGTCGGAAGTTTTTTTTATAGGTGCCTGATCAAAATTATAATGTAATACGATTGGCAAAAACACTTATAATCAAAGAATATACGTAATAATTAAATAATTCACATTTGAACTATGGCAGCGACCTCTAAATATTTTATTTACATGCTGCAGTTTTTTGGAGCTTTTTTTTCCAGTATTGATCATAAAATGTTGACGTATCTGGTCGAGAAAAAAAGAAAAAAAAATTAGTTTTGGACAATCCATACCATAAATAAAGAAGGATGCAAAGTAGAACCTTGCACATTGTTTCCTCATTATTTTTCAGAGTTGGGCAAAGTACCGAAAAGTACTTCAAGTATAAAGTACAAAGTACCGCAAGTACTTGAAGTATCAAGTACTTTTTTGTACTTCAAGTACTTTGCAAGTACTTTTTCCAAGTACTTTTCATAATTCGATTCGTAGCATTACTACAACCTCGATATCAGTAGATACGGTTTTTTTTAAACTCCCGACTGCCCGCCAGGGCAAAAAGACGGGAGTTATGCGTTTCACGATGATCGAAAGATCTCACCTCGATACTTCAAAATGCATGTTTGTCAAAACGACAAAAAAATGTCTTGACAAATGTTGGTAGAGAGCTTCTATGGCTGGGACATTCGATTTAAAGCCATGATTTTTTTGAGATCCGTTGTGTTTCCGCGGAGATAGATAAATTTGAAAAAAGTTGCAAAATTGCTTATTCGTAAATATCGCTTTGACCACTACATTCTTATACGTTACACGGCCAGTATATAAGGCCAGTAGAGGCGCTGTCGCCCGGCCAAGTCAGTGATAAGTAAAAACACTCTAAAAATAATGAAAATAAAAAAAAATTAAAATTTTTTAAAAAAGCTCCCGTCTTCAAAAAGAGCGAAATGAAAAATAATTGTTCTCTCATTATAGTCGGGTGATTTCCATACGAAATGACGACTAAATCTGCAGACTATGATGAGAGAATAATAATTGTTTACATTCATAGGTACCTCTTGTAGATATATATAATATAAACACAACTCGCGTGGCCTCATGAAGCGACCAAAACCAAGCCGAAACCATACATATATATATCGTGACGATACTCCACAATAATCTACGTTGCGGGATTCTCGGAAAAACTATGTCAATTAAACATTTTCGTTACTATTTTAATAATCGTAAAAATAATTATGCGCATCGAGTAGTACAACTCTGGAATTAAATTTAAAAAAAGTACTTGTACTTGGTACTTTGACGAACAGAAGCAAGTACTTGAAATACAACAAAGTACTTGAGTACTTCAAGTCCTTACTTCAAGTACTAATCAAGTAGTCGGTACTTCAAGTAGTGCCCAACTCTGTTATTTTTTGCGTTTTACAAAGCTACCTCTATGAGGAAGTATGTTATTCAATTTTTGGCTTCCTCATAGAGGAAGCTTTGTAAAACGCGAAAAATAATGAGGAAGCAATGTGCAAGGTTCTACTTTGTATCCTTGTTTTAATTAGATAAATATACATGTTGTGGTCGCTGTTTCTATTTCGTTATTACGTTATTTCGTGATTATTAAAGCGTTTTCAAAAGTGAATGTGATAAAATTTTTAAAAATAATTCAACATTCCATAAAATAAAAAATTTCATACCGTTCGTCACTAAATTATGCATATATAATGGCTGAATATTGTTTCATTTATATACAAAATTTGAGCTCGCTATCTTAACTTTTGCAAAAGTTACAATAGAGCGATAATGTCAATTTTTTGAAAAATTCAAAACATCATAAAATTTTAACGATTCAACCGATCTTAATCAAATTCAATAGCGATCACCGGCGTATGAAAGTTCACATTCATACCAATTTTAAGATCAATATCTCGAAAATTGAAAGATTTATCGCATAAACAGACATTTTTCAAAAAATTAAAAAACGCGTAATAATTTAACGGTGAAGTGAATTTTAACAAAAATCTGTATGAACGATGAGGCTTGATCCCTCTATCTATGGTCCAAATTTCAGATTGATATCTCAAGGCATTCCCGAGTTATAAAGGTTTACATTTTGCGATCGTGTAACATTCACACACACACACATACAGATATTTTTTCTAAATCACTTTTCTCGACGTTTTGACCCATTCTGAGTATACTGACATGAAAATCTCGAAAAATATTTTTTTTCATGAAAACAAAGCTTCCTCTACGAGGAAGCAATAAATAAGCGAAATAAGACACAATAAAAATGGTTTGTTTATTAATAATTCAGGTGTACGGTGAGAGGCGATTGCCAGAAAGCGAGCCGAAGCAGTCCTCGATGGTTGTCTCTCGGCACTGGACAACAATGCATAGATTTTGAGCAAGTTTTGCCCGATCGTTTGCCAATAAAGCAAATGATAACCGTCCAACTGACTATCAGAACATTGCCAGAGTTGCCGTCCGGTGCCAATTACAAATGCGTATTCGGCAACGCCGAACCGATCGACGCTATAATGACGGCGTACGGACTGTCTTGTCCAGCTCCACCGATTGAACGGAGGCCGAATATCCCCGAGGATTCCGATCACGTTCTCGTGCCTCTCGCCGTGCGATCCAGCGAAACCAACAAGGACTTTGTTTCTCGTAGCTTCGCGTATTTCGATTGCTCGAGACACACGGTTTGCACGGAATGCGTTAAAGCTCAATGGGCTTGCAGCTGGTGCGTTTATGACAACAAATGCACTCACAACACGAGCAGTTGCCAAGGAAATATCATATCTGGAGATAGCGTAAGTTTACTCGTAAAATTTCATTCATTTTATTACTATTTACTGTTAATTTAATTTAATTTGAATCGCTTAATGCCTGAGCCTTTTTCCAGTTGAAGATTTAAATTACTTTATTACTATTTACTATTAATTTAATTTAATTTCAATCGTTTAACGCCGTAGCCTTTTTCCAGTTGAAAATTTAAATTCCACAAATGATAGACATTTTTTTTTTCATTGAAATAGTCGTAAAATTTTGCACTTTTGAAAATTCTCTATTATAATTTAGAGATGTTAAGTCTTGTATAAAAATAAAGAATAGAGAGATGTCGAAATTATTTTATATGGAAAACATATTTAGGAATGGACGGAACTACAAGGCGAGAATTATTAAATTGACGAGAGTTCGAACAGTTTATAACCCAATGATGCAAATTTCAAATTTGTGAATATTATGAATATCTTTAATTCCGGATTCATTATAGCGAATAACCAAAATGTGGAACGATCAAAATAGAAAGGTTGAAAATTATGTCCCTAAGTCCGAAATTAATATTCGCTGAGGATGACAAAAAAGTTGAAGAAACAAAACAAATTTTTCAAAAATCATTGCCTATTACTTGCCTTATAATAGAGTTTTTCATTTGTACATTCGTTATTATGTTCTTTCGCTATTCTATGTATCTAAATTTTACTCAAACGGAATTCGTATTCTCGTTATATTTACTTTTGCTATATTGTCAATTCAAAATATTATCTGTTCTCTATAATTGCCTTCAAGATTAGGAACTTTCTGTGTCGTATGAATCTATATTCGACTCTCTAAAAATATATAATCAAATAAATGATTGTTTGAATAATGAAATTACCAAACAAAAAATTATTTGACTTAGTGGTCTGCCCAAATTTAAAAAAATGTAAACAAGATATCTTTCGTTATTGTAATTTTCACAATTCTAGAATTTCTGGATATCAAATATTCCAAACTTTAGTTGTTCAAAAATTTTAGAATGCACCTTTAATTTCAATAAAAATTGCTTTTACAACAATCGTTTCCTTGTCATTGAAACGTTGAAAATTATATGTCTTCAAGTACGAAATTAATATTGGCTAAGGTTGAAAAAAAATTGAAGTAACAAAACAAATTTAATGCCGTTTCTCGCAATTTTAACTATTCTTTATTCACTATTATATCATTCCATATTACGGCATTTTTCAGTATGGCATTCCTTATAATAGAGTTCTTCATTTGGACATTCGCTATTCTACGTATCTGAGTTTTACTCAAACGGAATTCATATTTCCTTTTGCTATCTTGTCAATTCAAAATATTATCTGTTCTCTATAATTGCCTTCAAAATTAGGAACTTTCTATGTCGTACGAATCTACATTCGAATTATAACACTCTCTGAAAATATATATCCAAATAAATAATTGTTTGAATAATGAAATTACCAAACAAAAAATTATTTGACTTAGTGGTCTGCCCAAATTTAAAAAAATGTAAACAAGATATCTTTCGTTATTGTAATTTTCACAATTCTAGAATTTCTGGATATCAAATATTCCAAACTTTAGACGTTCAAAAATTTTCGAAGCTACCTTTAATTTCAATAAAAATTGCTTTTACAACAATCGTTTCCTTGTCATTGAAACGTTGAAAATTATATGTCTTCAAGTACGAAATTAATATTGGCTAAGGTTGAATAAAAAATTGAAGTAACAAAACAAATGTAATGCCGTTTCTCACAATTTTAACTATTCTTTATTCACTATTATATCATTCCATATTACGGCATTTTTCAGTATGGCATTCCTTATAATAGAGTTCTTCATTTGGACATTCGCTATTCTACGTATCTGAGTTTTACTCAAACGGAATTCATATTTCCTTTTGCTATCTTGTCAATTCAAAATATTATCTGTTCTCTATAATTGCCTTCAAAATTAGGAACTTTCTATGTCGTACAAATCTACATTCGAATTATAACACTCTCTGAAAATATATATTTAAATAAATAATTGTTTGAATAATGAAATTACCAAACAAAAACTTATCTTTCGTTATTGTAATTTTCGCAATTCTAGAATTTCTGGATATCAAATATTCCAAACTTTAGTCGTTCAAAAATTTTCGAACTCACCTTTAATTTCAATAAAAATTGCTTTTACAACAATCGTTTCCCTTGTCATTGAAATGTTGAAAATTATATTTCTTCAAGTACGAAATTAATATTGGCTAAAGTTGAAAAAAAAATGAAGTAACAAAACAAATTTAATGCCGTTTCTCGCAATTTTAACTATTCTTCATTCATTATTACAGTATTTCTTAATATGGCATTCCTTATAATAGAGTTCTTCATTTAAACATTCGCTATTCTACGTATCCGAGTTTTACTCAAACGGAATTCGTATTCTCGTCATATTTCCTTTTGCTATATTGTCAATTCAAAATATTATCTGTTCTCTATACTTGCCTTCAAAATTAGGAACTTTCTATGTCGTACGAATCTACATTCGAATTATAACACTCTCTGAAAATATATATTCAAATAAATAATTGTTTGAATAATGAAATTACCAAACAAAAAATTATTCGACTTAGTGGTCTGCCCAAATAAAAAAAATGTAAACAACTTATCTTTCGTTATTGTAATTTTCACAATTCTAGAATTTCTGGATATTTTAATTTCAATAAAAATTGCTTTTACAACAATCATTTCCCTTGTCATTGAAACGTTGAAAATCAACGTTCAAGTACGAAATTAATATTGGCTAAGGTTGAAAAAAAATTGAAGTAACAAAACAAATTTAATGCCGTTTCTCGTAATTTTAACTATTCTATATTTAAATGAATAATTGTTTGAATAATGAAATTACCAAACAATAAATTATTCGACTAGTCTGCCGAAATAAAAAAAATTCAAACAACTTATCTTTCGTTATTATACTTTTCACAATTCTAGAATTTCTTTTTTCAAACTTTAGTCGTTCAAAAAATGATAGAACCCCCCTTTAATTTCACTAAAAATTGCTTTAACAATAACCGTTTCCCTTGTAATTTCCAGCAGCAAGGTCAGCCGACATTGGCAGCTCAGGCAGCTCAGCACTGTCCCCGTTTTTCTCCCCGCGCCGAGCCGCTGATGTTACCAAACAACGTGCCGAAGGAAATAATATTGGAAGTAGAAAACCTTCCTCATCCGCAAGTCGGTCACACGGGTTTCCAGTGCATCGTAACGATCGAAGGAGCAAATCTGAAGGTCCAAGCGCGCGTCGACAGTTCGGTTATCGTTTGCGACAAGACAATCTACTCTTACGAAGCTTTAACCGGTGAATACGAAGCCTCGGTAACGGTTGTATGGAACACAAATCATCACGTCGATAAAACCACGATAATCCTCTACAAATGCAAGGTTTTGGGTTCTCATCGCGACAACGCCGATTGTTCTTTATGTATGACTCGCGATCCGCGCTACGAATGTTCCTGGTGCGGTAATAGTTGCACCTACAAGCATTCTTGTCTTCACGAAACATTTGCAGAATGTCCAAAGCCGCGAATCGACGTAATAAAACCCTTAAGCGGTCCAATAGAAGGTGGAACTCTGGTGACGATAGAGGGAAGTAATTTGGGCCTAAAAGAACGAGACGTCGAGGGAAAAATTCGCATTGGAAACACTCCTTGCACTTTAGTCGGTTACGAAGTTTCCGTGAGAATAGTTTGTCGTACAGGTCGTAGAAATGCGACGGATACAGCTTCGGTTGTCGTAGGAAACGACGCGGGTTACACGGAAAGTGCGGTACTTTTTAATTATCAGGATATCAAGCTTTCCGGCGTTTATCCTTCGGTCGGACCGCAAAGCGGCGGAACTCAACTGGCGATAACAGGAATGTATTTAAATATAGGTAGCACGATAAAAGCTTATCTCGATGAATTACCCTGTCACGTTAACGCGAGTCAAGCGAGTAGCACGCGATTAACATGCGTCACAAGTAAATCCGGTCGTATGCGTCGAATTGAGCGTCTAACATTGAGCATCGATGGCGCAAGTCGTACATTGATTAACAATCCCTTTAATTACACTCAAGATCCAACGATAATGGAGATTAAGCCACTAAGAAGCTTCGCATCAGGCGGAAGAATGATAACCGTTCACGGGACGAATTTAGACACTATACAAAAGCCGGAAATGGAAGTTTACTTCGATAACGATATTCAACCGGTTAACAGAACCGTATGCACCGTTTTAAATCCTACGCAGATGGAATGTCCGAGTCCAAGCGCTGCTTCACGATTCGGAAGTTTCAGACGTGCTCGTCGATCTCTACACAAACACAGCGCTGTTCAACGAAGCGTTAAAGAGTCCCAATTGGCTCTTAAAATCGCTTTTGTCATGGACAACGTGGAAACTGTTCGAGATCTCGAGAAGCACTTTCAGAATTTACGCAATCGTCTTCTCTACGTCGAGGATCCAAAATTCTTTCCATTTCCACGTAATGTCAAACTCTACAAAGGCGATACGTTGGTTATTGAGGGAGAAAATTTGAATTACGCGAGTGACGAGTCCGACGTTAATGTCACTGTTGGCACATTGATGTGCAATGTTACATCGCTCGCTTTGACGCAATTGGTTTGCACGCCACCTGATCAACAACCGCCGGGAACTGATGAACTTGGCGTTAAGACGGAAAAAGGTTTGCCTCTCGTTGTCGTACGTGTGGGAAGAAATTTGAGATTTCCAATTGGTTATCTTCATTACGAGGTGATAAAGGCCTATCCAATTCCTCCTGAAGCTATCGCGGGAATCGCTGCTGGTACTTTTAGTCTCGTATTTCTCTTCGTTCTCGTTCTCGTTGTTTATCGACGAAAAAGTACGCAAGCCGAACGCGAATACAAGAGAATACAGATACAAATGGACACGTTGGAGAGCAACGTTCGTATGGAATGTAAACAAGCTTTTGCGGAACTTCAAACGGACATGACTGATTTAACAGCGGATCTTGAATCGTCAGGAATTCCAACCCTCGATCATAAAAATTATATAATGAAGGTTTTCTTCCCGGGAGTTATAGATCATCCTATTCTCAACGATCCACGCTCGCGTAATACTCTTTCGCGCACGAATTACGACGCTGCGATGATTCAGTTCGAACAATTGGTAAACAACAAGTGTTTCGTGCTTACATTTATCGAGACTCTCGAGGCGCAAAAAGACTTTAATATAAGAGACAAAGTGAACGTCGCTTCGTTACTTATGGTAGTTTTAATGAGTAAAATGGAATACGCGACTGATATACTTATGAATTTACTTCTGCGGCTTATCGACAAATCCGTTGACACTAAACATCCCCAATTGATGTTAAGACGAACGGAATCTGTGGTGGAAAAAATGCTCACCAATTGGATGGCACTTTGTATGTACAATTATCTCAAAGATTACGCGGGTTCGTCGCTCTTTCTTTTGTTCAAGGCGATAAAACATCAGATTGAAAAAGGTCCGGTTGACGTTGTAACGCACGACGCGAGGTATTCGTTATCCGAGGAGAGATTGCTTCGCGAACAAATTGAGCATAGCATCGTGACGCTTCACGTTGTTCAGGACGATCTCGACGAGAAAATACAATGCAAAGTTCTCGATTGCGACACTATAAGTCAAGTGAAATCCAAGATTTTGGATGCACTTTACAAAAATACGCCTTTCTCGTTAAGGCCTTCGATTCACGAGGTCGATCTCGAATGGAGACACGGACGTGGTGGTCATCTTACTCTTCAGGATGAAGATTTAACGACAAAATGCAGCGGTGATTGGAAAAAAATAAATACACTCGCGCATTATGGCGTTAAAGAATCGGCGGTTATGTCGTTGATACCTCGACAGAACGACGGTTTTGCTGTTACTTGCAAACCTCCTTGTCACAATTGTAAACCCTCGTCGCATCATCATTCCCAGCAACAACAACAGCAACAACAACATCATCATCATCTTCATCGACACGCGAATCATTGCTCCTCGGGACATTTGCCTGCGACTCCAAGTCATGGACTTATCAGTCCAATAATGTATCCTCATACGCCAGGAGGAATTTACTTCGATTCACAACATTCGCCAACGATTATAACAGTCAATGGTGATATTGAGAGCGGAGGTAATCAACGGCTGTGGCATCTTGTTAGACCGATCGATGAGGGACATTTTCCTCCTGGTATTGGCTTTGCCGGCAGTAAACATCATCCTGAAAGAACGCACAAAGCTATACCCGAGATATTCCTCACGAGGTTACTTTCCACGAAGGGAACGGTGCAGAAATTTGTTGACGATTTTCTCAACACTATTTTAACGGCGAACGAAGCTTTGCCCAGCGCTGTTAAATGGCTCTTCGATCTTTTGGATGAAGCGGCCAAGAGACATGGAATTGTCGATCCCGAAGTAGCTCACGCGTGGAAATCCAACAGTTTGCCGCTGAGGTTTTGGGTGAATTTCATAAAGAATCCGGACTTCATGTTCGATATCAATAAATCGACGACTGTTGACTCGAGTCTATCGGTTATCGCGCAAACTTTTATGGACGCTTGCTCCACAACTGAGCACAGGCTTGGCAAAGATTCACCCTCGAATAAATTGCTCTTTGCCAAGGACATACCGCATTATAGGGAGAAGGTTGGACGATTTTATACTGACGTGCAGAGATTGCCACAGATCACCGATCAGGAGATGTCCAGTGCCATGCAGCAACTTAGCGCTTCACACGCGAACGAGTTCGATGTGATAGCCGCGCTCAAAGAGCTCTATATCTATGTCAGCAAGTATTATGAACAAGTAAGTAACACGAGTTTTTTTATTTTTTATTTTTTTTCATTAAGACATTGAGAGAATCTTCACGGAAAGGTTTTTATTAAAACTTGGCGCACATAATATTGAACATGTTATCTAAACATCTCTGCAATTTCAATTAGATTTACTGTCTGTATAGTCCAGACGCCAGAGGGGGTTCTGTGTGCCATTCGAGGTCCGCGAAATATTCTTGATGCAGATGATAGGTTTTGACCTCCTGAACACGAATATATAAGGTGTTTTGCGGAAAACCCGGTCGTTTAGTTATTAATCGCAATTGTTTATTAACAATAGAAATTGTTGTTTTTTTGAACTCGGATATTTTTTTTTGTATAGTCCTGTCAATTCTGAGACGAAAAGGTCCCATACAATTTTGCTCTACAATCCATAGATTTGGAGCAATAAATTGTTGAAAGTTGCAATTAGACCAAAATTACTCTTTCGAATGCAGATTCGTACGACATAGTCGTACGAATCTGCATTCGAATTATAACACTCTCTGAAAATATATATTCAAATAAATAATTGTTTGAATAATGAAATTACCAAATAAAAAATTATTTAACTTAGTGATCTGCCCAAATTTAAAAAAATGTAAACAACATATCTTTCGTTATTGTAATTTTCACAATTCTAGAATTTCTGGATATCAAATATTCCAAACTTTAGTCGTTCAAAAATTTTAGAACCCACCTTTAATTTCAATAAAAATTGCTTTTACAACAATCGTTTCCCTTGTCATTGAAACGTTGAAAATTACATGTCTTCAAGTACGAAATTAATATTGGTTAAGGTTGAAAAAAAAATTGAAGTAACAAAACAAATTTAATGCCGTTTCTCGCAGTTTTAACTATTCTTTATTCACTATTATATCATTCCCTATTGCGGAATTTTTCAGTATGGCATTCCTTATAATAGAGTTCTTCATTTGGACATTCGCTATTTTACGTATCTGAGTTTTACTCAAACGGAATTCATATTTCCTTTTGCTATCTTGTCAATTCAAAATATTATCTGTTCTCTATACTTGCCTTCAAAATTAGGAACATTCTATGTCGTACGATTCTGCATTCGAATTATAACACTCTCTGAAAATATATATTCAAATAAATAATTGTTTGAATAATGAAATTACCAAATAAAAAATTATTTAACTTAGTGGTCTGCCCAAATAAAAAAAAATGTAAACAACATATCTTTCGTTATTGTAATTTTCACAATTCTAGAATTTCTGGATATCAAATATTCCAAACTTTAGTCGTTCAAAAATTTTAGAACCCACCTTTAATTTCAATAAAAATTGCTTTTACAACAATCGTTTCCCTTGTCATTGAAACGTTGAAAATTATATGTCTTCAAGTACGAAATTAATATTGGCTAAGGTTGAAAAAAAAATTGAAGTAACAAAACAAATTTAATGCCGCTTCTCGCAGTTTTAACTATTCTTTATTCACTATTATATCATTCCCTATTACGGCATTTTTCAGTATGGCATTCCTTATAATAGAGTTCTTCATTTGGACATTCGCTATTTTACGTATCTGAGTTTTACTCAAACGGAATTCATATTTCCTTTTGCTATATTGTCAATTCAAAATATTATCTGTTCTCTATACTTGCCTTCAAAATTAGGAACATTCTATGTCGTACGAATCTGCATTCGAATTATAACACTCTCTGAAAATATATATTCAAATAAATAATTGTTTGAATAATGAAATTACCAAATAAAAAATTATTTAACTTAGTGGTCTGCCCAAATTAAAAAAAAATGTAAACAACATATCTTTCGTTATTGTAATTTTCACAATTCTAGAATTTCTGGATATCAAATATTCCAAACTTTAGTCGTTCAAAAATTTTAGAACCCACCTTTAATTTCAATAAAAATTGCTTTTACAACAATCGTTTCCCTTGTCATTGAAACGTTGAAAATTATATGTCTTCAAGTAGGAAATTAATATTGGCTAAGGTTGAAAAAAAAATTGAAGTAACAAAACAAATTTAATGCCGTTTCTTGCAGTTTTAACTATTCTTTATTCACTATTATATCATTCCCTATTACGGCATTTTTCAGTATGGCATTCCTTATAATAAAGTTCTTCATTTGGACATTCGCTATTTTACGTATCTGAGTTTTACTCAAACGGAATTCATATTTCCTTTTACTATCTTGTCAATTCAAAATATTATCTGTTTTCTATACTTGCCTTCAAAATTAGGAACATTCTATGTCGTACGAATCTGCATTCGAATTATAACACTCTCTGAAAATATATATTCAAATAAATAATTGTTTGAATAATGAAATTACCAAATAAAAAATTATTTAACTTAGTGGTCTGCCCAAATAAAAAAAAATGTAAACAACATATCTTTCGTTATTGTAATTTTCACAATTCTAGAATTTCTGGATATCAAATATTCCAAACTTTAGTCGTTCAAAAATTTTAGAACCCACCTTTAATTTCAATAAAAATTGCTTTTACAACAATCGTTTCCCTTGTCATTGAAACGTTGAAAATTATATGTCTTCAAGTACGAAATTAATATTGGTTAAGGTTGAAAAAAAAATTGAAGTAACAAAACAAATTTAATGCCGTTTCTCGCAGTTTTAACTATTCTTTATTCACTATTATATCAATCCCTATTACGGCATTTTTCAGTATGGCATTCCTTATAATAGAGTTCTTCATTTGGACATTCTCTATTCTACGTATCTGAGTTTTACTCAAACGGAATTCATATTTCCTTTTGCTATCTTGTCAATTCAAACCTCTGAGGCGCCGCATCCTGGTTTCTCGTTTTACCTTTGAATCGCAGCGCACATGTCGAAATTACGAATAGACCTCTGAGACGTAACAGTCCTGTTAAAAAATGATCTCACCACAAGTCCGAAATTAATATTCGCTGAAGATGACAAAAAAGTTGAAGAAACAAAACAAATTTTTCAAAAATCATTGCCTATTACTTGCCTTATAATAGAGTTTTTCATTCGTACATTCGTTATTATGTTCCTTCGCTATTCTATGTATCTAAATTTTACTCAAACGGAATTCGTATTCTCGTCATATTTCCTTTTGCTATATTGTCAATTCAAAATATTATCTGTTCTCTATAATTGCCTTCAAGATTAGGAACTTTCTGTGTCGTATGAATCTATATTCGACCCTCTGAAAATATATAATCAAATAAATGATTGTTTGAATAATGAAATTACGAAACAAAAAATTATTTCACTTAGTGGTCTGCCCAAATTTAAAAAAATGTAAACAACATATCTTTCGTTATTGTAATTTTCACAATTCTAGAATTTCTGGATATCAAATATTCCAAACTTTAGTCGTTCAAAAATTTTAGAACCCACCTTTAATTTCAATAAAAATTGCTTTTACAACAATCGTTTCCCTTGTCATTGAAACGTTGAAAATTACATGTCTTCAAGTACCAAATTAATATTGGTTAAGGTTGAAAAAAAAATTGAAGTAACAAAACAAATTTAATGCCGTTTCTCGCAGTTTTAACTATTCTTTATTCACTATTATATCATTCCCTATTACGGCATTTTTCAGTATGGCATTCCTTATAATAAAGTTCTTCATTTGGACATTCGCTATTTTATGTATCTGAGTTTTACTCAAACGGAATTCATATTTCCTTTTGCTATCTTGTCAATTCAAACCTCTGAGGCGCCGCATCCTCGTTTCTCGTTTTACCTTTGAATCGCAGCGCACATTTCGAAATTACGAATAGACCTCTGAGACGTAACAATCCTGTTAAAAAATTGTCTCACCGCATGGCTTCTCGATTTATTTTTCCAGATCCTAGAGGCCTTGGAGTCGGACGCGGGCTGTCGCAAGCTGCATCTAGCGCATAGACTCGAAAATGTTGCGTGCACGCTCGAGGGCGAAGAGACGAGTGCCTGCTGACAAAACCTACCAACTTGAAGACACGAAATGAAGGAAAGAAAGAAATAAAACCGTCGAATTATCCGAAAGAAAGAAGGAAAGAAAGAAAGAAAGAGAAAACATAAAAATAAAATAAAACAAACACTGACTAGTGCCTCGACTCCGCGCATCAGAAATACACCTCGTTTTCAACATGTACAAATATACACGCAATACCTCGAATACGAACCGTAGTCATCGCGATCCGTTGCCGCGAGAGACACGGTCCGTCCTCGTTAAGTGCATTGCAAAGACAGAACGTTTAGCAGAGAAATATATCGCTCAGATGAGATTCTCTTACGAATCATCACGGACTTTACGCGGTATTTTTTCTCGCTGACGTTCGCCTACGCTGCAATTATCTTTGCAACATCAACGGATCGCGCCTTTTACTATCGGCGCACTTGATTATCATCCAAACTACGTCCAGTCATGTGATTTGCGATCTGATCGTCAAGACGGTCGATGCGAGAGGAAATCCGTTCTGAAAGCTGCGCCTTCGCCCCACTTTCGTGTTCACGTTTGTCCACAACAGAGTAATAATCCTCTCGATAAAAATGGCCTTTCGTTAATTTATTCCTCAATTTAATATTGATTTTATGAGCATTGAAATAAAACGAAAAAACAAAACAAGCAAAAATAAGATACTTTTATCGAAAGTTCTTTTTTGCGTAATGATAGAACATAAAATAATATTAACACAATTGGGGAATAAATTGATTGATGTCCATTTTAAGGAGTTTAGAATGCTTGACACTGGTAAAATTATCGTTTTTTTTGTAGGCGTTTTCTGTAAAGTCTCGTACATTAAATAACAATAATGGAGAACAATTCACGTGTCCTAAAGCTAGGGAAATATTGAAATTCATGAATTTGCACGAATAATCATTTATGAACATTCATTTTCAATGGAGGTACGTTTTTGTTGAGTTTATTCACGAGATTAATCCGTAATTCAATGTCGATTTTAATGCGCAATTAATTATTTTCTTTCTCGAAAAATATTCTACCAATTGACCGCCTTAATATCGTATAGAGTTAATCGTTAAAAAAATTACTGTCTATTGTTTACCGAGCGAAATAAAAAAAAACGTTCATCAACAAAAGGCTATAATTAGTAAACGATTAATACTATAAAATAACTGGACCGTCAATTTGTAAGCGAAATCAAGAAAGCAAATCTCAAGATGCTCCAATAAAACCGACAAATCATTACAAATGATAACATCGAAAAAACTGAACGAGAAATCTCACCTCCTCGGAAATGAACGTTAATCAGTAAATATTTAAATAAATCCATGACTATCATTATCTCTCCGTCTTAAGGGAGTCTTCTAGTGTATATACCCATTTTCGAGGTAGTTTTTTGGGAATTAAATTTAGAAAAACGGTTAACTGTACTGTGTTAATATTTTACAGTTATATTAATACATGTTTGAAGCAACATCTTGAATTTTTTCAAACCATTTTATTCCAAATGAGAGAAGATATTTAATGTTGCGCAGGTCATGTCTCGAAAATTCTTTTTACTCGGGCGTTGAGATTGTGGCCGTCCTGGTCATCTGAAACAAACTTTCTTTTGTAAATTCTATTCTTTACGAATATGGTTATCGTTCGGCCCTCTAATAAAAAATTTTTATGAAGAATTAACAAAATGGAGGCGCTTCAAACACAATATTCTGATTTTCACCGCAAAATTTTCACTTCTCGTGGCCCGGAAAAATAGTAATTATAAAGCAATAATAAAAATGAATGGCTGAACGATAGCCCTATTCGTAAAGAATAGAATAAGAAAAAAAAAGTTTGTTTCAAATGACCAGAACGGCCACAATCTCAAAGCCCGACTAAAAACAATTTTCGCGACATGACCAGCGCAACATTAAATATCTCGTCTCATTTGGAACAAAACACTTCGAAAAAATTCCAGACGCTCCTTCAAACATGTATTAATATAACTGTAAATCATTAACCCTGTACATTTACCCGTTTTTCTAAATTTAATTCCCAAAGAAACACCTCGAAAATGGCTATATACACGCGAAAACTCCCTTAAGTACAAATGCCGGCACGTAAATTATGCCCGAAACTTTATCAATAATATTACCAAAAAAGAGGGTCTAATTTTTCTATTGTCAAGCTTGTTTAAATCTCCTTAAATTCGTCGATATCTCTCTGAAGCATATAAATCGTATACGATGAAACAAAAGCTTCGTCAATCATGAAAAAAGCAAAGCATGGAAAGCAAAACGACGTGTCAACACTTAAGTGGGGCTCGCACAGTGTAAAAATTCACACAAAAATCACACTCATACATTGAACACGTAAAAAAAACACAGAGAATGAGGGAAAAATAATGAATGAAAACGTAAAGTGTAAGTGAGAAAAGCCATAGTGTCCACCGGACTGTTTGTACAGAAAAAGGTACGGCAGCGAGTAGAGTCTGTGATCCGAGCACGCGTGGCTATGCCTACTATCTTCATTACGATATAATTATTAATATGTTATATATATATATATATATATACACACACACAGACACAACAGGTATATATATATATTGACATCGATAAGAATATATATATATATTATATATAAAACAAAAAATGCTGAGAATCTCGCGAAGCACCTCCATGGATTGTAGTGAACTAGTTAGAGAGGGACTATATATGTATTATAAATTGAAGGGCTGATGCGGCACTTCGTTAAGAGACCGAGTAAGCGGAAAGGAAAAAAAAAAGAAAGAAAGAAAAAAAGATGAATATTAAATTATAGGGTGATTGAGGAAATGTGAGAAGAACAAAAAAAAAGAGTTAAAACAAAAAAGAAAACGTAACGTTGAAGGTCAGTCGAAGCATCGCGAGAGTTTTGAGAGCAAATCTACTCTAGGCCTAGTTACGTACGCGCGATACGTAAATTTTCGTTCAACACATTTTTAAAATTTTTTTTAATAACGGTATATATATAATATGTATATGTATCTACACAAACGCAGGGCTTTTCGTTCGTTTACTTAGTTTCTATAGTTTTTACGACTTACTGTAGTAGCAATCGTATTTCTGATTTTTTTTTTTTTTTTTTTTTCTTTGTTTTTTTTTATGTTTCATCATTTTACGAGATCATGACTTTTGGGAATTGTTTATGAAGCATCTGCATTCAATTCTCGTAGAAATAATGTTGAGTTAAATTCACCGATATTCGCCATTCATCAATTAATATTGTCATAATAATGTCATTGTTATCATTATCGTCTATATTGAATCTCGCGTAGAATATAAAGAATTTCTATTGAGTCTCAGCAGAAGGCCTCTTAATGCACGAATCAATTAAAGTGTAATTAATGCAGTGCGACTTGATTAACGGGCTTTGAATGCGATTGAATGTCGTATTTAAAAAAAGAAAAAAAATACAGTTTCTTATTAGCTTAACGAATTGTGAGACGAAAGTGGCATTTATTTTTTACATTTTTTTTTCTTCTTTTATAATTTCACAAAGAGCAAACACGTGCCTCATAGCTCCTTGCAATTTTAATCGAGCGACTAAATGGCGAGACTTAATTGCCGGTGAATATTTAATGCATTTATATTAAAAAAAAAAAAAACTGATACTCAGCGTTGCAAAAATGCTATTTACTTTCCAATACTAACGAATACCCGAGAGACTGGTGAAAATATTTTGATTAAACAAATTTTGTTATCGTTTGTTCTTTTCTTTCGATAATATAAATATATATATTTTTTTTTATATTGTATACATATTTTTTCTTAATTATACAATATCGAAGCCTAGACGCGCATACGAATACCGATGGAATATCTCTCTCTCTCAGCGAGCACTGCCAAGGCTCTGCGCTTTATCCGAATATTAATTTAAAAAAAGAAAAGAAAAAAAAAAAGAAAAGAAGGAATTAAGGAAATTCAACGAGCAGCTAGATTCGTTATCTATTGATCGATCTAACGATATTCCGAACACGAAGCAAAGAAAGAAAAAGAAAAATATTTAAAATGCGAATAAACGAAAGAGTGAAATGTAAAATGATACTTCGAGAAAAACAGGTCGAGGGAGGCTGGGGACGTGCTCATAAAACTTGTACTTAAAACTAAACGCACTTAAAGGTGCACCTCGAACGTCAAATTCCAGGTTTCCAGCTTCCCTAGCTGCGTGATGACCACACAAAACAAACCTATGTATCTCTCTCTCTATATGTATTGTATTTATTTATACTACGAAGGAAGAAAAGGAAAGGGAAGAAAAAAACACATACACACACACACAAAACACAAAACACAACCGCTAGTTTGTATTGCGACAAGTGTACGTCAATCTGTGCGGTGATGCGACTTTTTTTAAGCGGCAGCCGTGCGTTAAATTTGTGGAAAAAAAAAGAAAAAGAGACGAAGAGATATATGAGCGTTAATCGATTCAGATTAAGATTTCTTTTTTTCCACGTGTGATTCGACAAAGTACCACTAGCGTGTACGTCTTCCTGATTGTAAAATATTGAGCACTATTCCCCACCCAATGTCTGTGGCAATCTTAGTAATATTAGTTTAATGAATTAAAAAAAAAAGTAAAAAGAATAGTTTAAAAAAAAAGATAACAATCCGACCGTTATAGTTATACTTTGTCGTTTTGGAAAACGGCCTCGTCGCTTTCCCTAATGCCATACTCGATACGTAATTAAGATATTTGATATTTTTTAAACATAATTATCCACGTGATTAGAGAATCTCTACGAAATCCCCATCGAATTCCCCATGTGTTAATCCCCCTAATTATTTCGTTGTATTATATACTTTTTTTTTTGCTCCTCAAGCATGCATTTTGATTTTGGGAGGCAATAAAAACGAACGATAATAGATGTTTAGCTTCACATGAATATTATTTTGTTTTTCATTTTTCCGATTCACATACACACACGAATATATAAGACATTCTCTGCCCATTCACTTTTTTTCATACTTCATAAATTTTTCAGAATTTACCAGATTTTACGATCACTTGTTAGTCATTTTTGTGGATTTTTTAATAGTATATTATGCAACAAGGGCGTAAAATGCGATTTTACACACGATCACACGAGTGGGTAAAACGTACGCCCGAGTCGCATACGATATTTTTTAGCATGACGTGCGTAAAATTCGCATTGTGTTTAGGGGAATACAACGAGGGGTTCCAGGGGCGAAGCCCCGGTGGGGTGCAGGGGTGAAGCCCCTGCTGGGGTCCAGGGGCGAAGCCCTGGTCGGGTGCAGGGGTGAAGCCCCTGCTGGGGTCCAGGGGCGAAGCCCCGGTGGGGGGTTGGGGGGGCGAGGCCCCCCTACTGAAGAGAGAAATAGATTTATTATGCATTCGCAAAAAAGACAGAACGTGTTTAATTGTGAGTAAACTTTGTTTATAATTATAATTACTTTATTTGGTAATATAATTATTAATTATTGCATATAACATATAACATCACAGAGAAAATGCGCTCAATAATACTGAATTTCTGATTTGAATTTCTGAGTTACATTTCACGAACTATTTCTTTTTTTGTAACTGTTATGGTAGTTTTCACTTTTTTGGAAGCTGGAGCATTATCTTCATCATTAATAGCGTCCGCGATTCTTTGAAAAACGTGGTAAAGAAAAGTAAAAGTAATTTTTTTATTTTACGCACACTGTTTCATAAAGTTGCATTTTACGCACTCATATGGGTGTGTAAAAACGAATTTTACGCACACTATGCTAAAAAATGATTTTTAAATCCATTTGGAAAAATGTTGAATTTTTTTTGGAGTCAATGTATCCCACAAATTTAAATCTAATACATCATTTTTCTCACAGAATTAACAGAAATTATTTTTTATAAAGAAAGTTTCTATTGCTCTGTAGAATTTGCAAAATATTCGTACTTTAGTATCGATTTATAAATAATATCGCTGGTAGTACCAATCGATTTTTTGGTGTAGAAAAAAAAAAAAAATCAAGAGGAATATGATATTTTTTAAATCTACAGAAGATCGAATATTTCCATTATCGTGATTTTTACCGAAACAACAATAACGTCTGAATATTCTGTACATTTTATAAAGCAATAAATACGACCTTCTTTTTTAGAAAAAATAATAATTTCTGCTTATTATGTGGATAAATAAAAATTAGCAATTTGATAAATAAAAACTTAAAAAATGTCATTGAAATTTGTTATGAAAGTAAAACTTTTATAAAAAATATGTGCGTTTTATAAAATAATGGATTAAAAAAATTTGTAACAATTCACAGAAAATATTATAGAGTAGTTGTAAAGTCTGATCAATTATGCAAAATATTTAAGGGAGTTGAAAAAAAAGACTGAATTGCCAGAGAATGTTTTATATATATACACACACACATATATACATATATATCAATATAATTACATATATAAACAGAGTTGGGAAAATGCATAATTTTTTAAATGCATTACTTTTTTAAATAAGTAATGGAACTCAAATCCATTACCCATTAAAAAGAATAATGGCCAATGGATCCGAATTTCATTATCCATTTTTTTTTTTTTTCGTAATAAATCATTATTTTCATATTAAAATTCTTCACAACTCTGTATATAAATATATTAATATTTATTTAAAATTGTAAGTACACAGATTGACGTACACATGAGTACGTGCGTGCGCACACATCCGTATCCTCTATTAATTTCGAATATTGTAAGAAAATAACGAAATTGAATGAAAAAAAAATGAAGAAAAAAAAAAGAAGTTTTTAAATAGTCTGTATATTTCAAGAGAGCGAAAAAAAAGGTCGCGACTTCAAGAGCGTTTTGCGGGAATTATTCGATTTTTGCGTCCAGTAGAGTTTTAAACAAAAAATAACAATTCGAAGGATTTGAACGACCGTCTGTTTCCATCCAACATTATAACGAAGATGCTCGTCAATTGCACTTGTAAAGTTTGTATTTTAATCGACGGGACGGTCGCGACATGTACCGGTCCATAAGTAATCACTCGTAGGATAGGATAAAACGAAAAAAACGAAAAAAACAAAAAACAACTAAAAACAGAACTGATGAAAAAAAAAACACAATTATCGTACACGTTTTAAGGCCGGAGTCAAAGTTGTAGAAAAACTTTATTTCTCGAGGGTGTTGCTTAGAAAGTCCCGGGTGAGATATTTAAAACATTAAGGCGAAAACCCCAGGTGAAAATTAATAAAAAAAAAAAAAAAAAAATTCGAAAAAAACTTCGTGAGATTTAAAAAAAAAATTCAAACATTTGAATCCAGTAAATTATAATTCCGCCTATAATTTCAAGTTAATCATGTACAGAAAAAAAATTAATTAAAAAGTAAATTAGAAAATAATAAAATAATAATTAATGATTAATAAAAAGAAATAATTTCATCAGAATTATTTTGAATTACTTGTAATTAACATTTCATAAAATTTAACGAAAATATTCATCTGGGGTTTTTATTGATGATAAAAAAAAGAAAAGAAAAAAAGTTTATCTGATCCGCGCAATCGACGAAAGGCTTTCGGTAACACGGAGCACCAAAAGGTGAATGTACTCCGTTAAAAATGACTAAAAAGTAATTGGCGTGTGTGAGCAGGCGCGGATTATATATATAAATATATATAAACTATACATATATATATATATATAAAACACACATACCCGTTTGCGTACGTCTATCCGTTTTGTACGCGTGTGTGCGCATGCAAATGTAATCCACGCGAATCCCATGTAAATAGATTCCAAAACTCATCTTCCCAATCGGCGCAACCCTTTTTCCCAGCTCCTTAACCCCTTCAAATTAGGTTGTAAGTCACACTCGAAAGAAAACGAAACGACTCTTGCCAAATTTTCAATGGGACGTAGAAACAAACAACTAAACATTTGAAAAAAAAAAATCGCAAAAATATATTGGTATTATAAACAATGATCGTTGTTGATTTGCTGTCTCTGTGTGCTTTTATTATTCCCTCGAGAATTCGTTAAAAAAAAAAAAAAAAAACGATTTTTTTCTGATTTTTTATTTCCATTGCTTAAATGGTTTATAAACTATACCAATATCGTTTATCGACAGAAAAACAAAGTTTATACTGATAATTATACAATTCGATGAGACAGAAGCTTTAAAAGTTTTTTAAATAAAAAATCTTCGCGCTTAACGTGATTTGATACACGGTTTTGTCGTTCTCTCTCACTCCAATGTGATCGCCTATAGCGATTTCTCACTCGCACTCACGACGACTCAGTCGGTAACAAAAACTGTAAAGCATTTTTCTCAGCCACGATTGATTTTCAGGATAAAATGCAAAATTGGCTGTCAGCGTGACAAAGTTCTGCGGTAAACTGTTTTCGTTTTTTTATCTTAATATTTAAGAGCATTTGAAATACCGCAGTCGGTAATAAAAACTGTAATCAACTTTTTTCACGCATACGGACATTTTACAGCTTCAAAAAGAGTTTTATCGAATGCTCCAGTGATATCCGCATTCGATGAAACTCTTTTTGAAGCTGTAAAATGTCAGTATGCATGAAAAAAGTTGATTACAGTTTTTGATACCGATTGAGATCGGAACGGTCGGGGGAAGGTGTTTCACATGCTCTTAAGATGATGTGCTACTGCTCGGTCGGTAACAAAAACTGTAAAGCGTTGTTCCTGGTTACAATTGATATTTCAGGCAAAATACGAGGAGTACTGAATGCATCTTGACACTCTGCAGTCAGTACTTCTCGACTTTTATTCGAAAAATCAACCGTGGCGAAGAATAACACTTCGAGAAGATTCAGCTATCTCTCTCGCACTTATGGCGATCTGAGAGAGACAGACGACATGTAGCACATCATCTTAACCGTTGTGAAGAAAAATATAGATGGTAAAAAGAGACCCTGAATTATCAGCTGCTGGTTATCGGATTGTTGTTGGTAAAGAGGTGATCTGGTAATAATGGGATCTGCATAAACTGCTGGGGTAAGTCAGATTCTTGTAATTATTGTGTGAAAAAAGTTTCTTTGAAATGAAATATCGAATTTTGGCCTTCAATACCTTTCGCAAGTCACATATTCTACCTCAGAAAATACCGGTTACGGTATTATTTTTTAAAAAATCACTATTTTCCGTTTCTAATCCTAGAATTCCCAGATCCGACTTCCGGTAGAAAAATCCAACCCAAACTTTTTTTCTTCAAGATATCGAATTTTGGACTTCAATATCGTTCTCAAGTCGCATATTTTACCTCAGAAAATACCGTTTACAACCTTTTTTGCCATGATTTAAAAAAAAAGTGACTTTTTTCCGTTTCTGATTCCAGATTTCATAGATCCGACTTCCGGCAGGAAAATCCAACCCAAATTTTTTTTCTTCAAGATATTGAATTTCGGACTTCACTATCGTTCTCAAGTCGCATATTCTACCTCA
Organism: Ephialtes manifestator; assembly: GCA_963970395.1. NCBI lineage: Eukaryota > Metazoa > Arthropoda > Insecta > Hymenoptera > Ichneumonidae > Ephialtes > Ephialtes manifestator. The sequence goes on along the minus strand of OZ019969.1, from coordinate 3,951,241 downwards.
GAAAATACCATTTAGAAGTCTTTTTACCATGATTTTTAAAAAAAGTGACTTATTTCCGTTTCTGATTCCAGAATTCACAGATCCGACTTCCGGTCGGAAAATCCAACCCAAATTTTTTTTCTTCAAGATATCGAATTTTGTACTTCACTATCGTTCTCAACATGGAGCCTAGAGGTAAGGAGTACGAACTCCTATGGAAATCGCGGTTGAGAATCGTTCGCCAAACCGTGGAAAATTCTTTTGGCGGGAACCGAAGTGAAGTGAGCGGCAAATTGGCGGGAACCGAAGTGAAGTAAGCGACAAGTTGGCGGAGACCGAAGTGGATTGGTCATGTTGTTGAACGCAGCCCTGCGGTTTTTGACGATGACACGTTGTTCCCGTTCAATAACGCCCATTTTGCGAGTAACCTGTATCAGAGATTGTTGTAATTGCGTCGTGCGTCAATTTTTGTTAATTTTCCGCCATTCATATCATCGCCAATATGGCTTCACTTTGGGGTGCGTTCGCTTCATTTTTATCGGCGGCTAACTTCATCTCGGTTCTCGTTGATATTCAGTGGTGCTCAGTCCACTAAAATTTTACACAGTTTCGCGAACGTTTTTTCAGCCTGAGTTCGTACTCCTTACCTCTAGGCTCCATGGTTCTCAAGTCGCATATTCTACCTCAGAAAATACCGGTTACAGTCCTTTTTACCATGGCTGCGTTCCGAATGACGAGGTGTTTTGTTGTTCGATGCGCATGCGCAATGGTTTTTGCCGAGATTTACGGTGAACTTTAAGAAGTATAATAAACGTGGAAACATAAAAAAACAATTGTTTTATTTATACTGGTACTGAAGTATGAATAATTAGATTTCTCATGGATTTGCCTATTTGTAAAGAATTCAAATATTATCCTCGTCTCCTGATCGGACGACAACTATTCACCCTACTCGCGAGGTACGGCAAAAAGTTGTTGTCCGATCGTGAGGTGGGGATAAAAAATGTTAATACTTTATAAATGGCTAATCCGTGAGAAATCGAAATTCCGATACTTTGGAATTAATAGAAACGAACAAACTGTTTCCCCTATCTTCAACTTTTACTATAATTCTTAAACTTCACCGTAAATCTTGACGGAGATTATTGCGCATGCGCATCGATCAACGAAACACCTCGTCATTCGGAACGCACCCCTTGATTTTAGAAAAAAGTGACTTTTTTCCGTTTCTGATCCCAGAATTTACAGATCCGACTTCCGATTCTGTAGAATTTGAGATGATACCTAAATACTGATACGAATCATTTGGGACCAGAAAAAATAGGTTTTTTAATGAGTTTCTAAAAATCTAGCTGCTTCTTTATCTTAAACTTTCTGAAGAAATAGGATAGTGTCGAGGTCAGATGCGTATCCCACTCATTCTCTCGACCATTGTCCTTTTATGCCTGGAAAACTTACGCATGGTAAGCCAAGAGGAACGCGTAGCGTTTCTGCGCTGTGAATATCTGCATGCATCACTTTGGTGGTTGGAGCAAACGGTCATGCATGCGAAGCTGTATCGTACATAATACAGTACCATTGTAGAGGGCGCAACATAGTCGTAGTAGTAGTAGTAGTAGTCGTAATACCGCCGTAGGTGGAAACTGCGGGTCTAATGACGAGCGTTGCAAAGCAAAGTCACAAAGCTGCAATATTCCGTGTTAAAGTCGTTGTGAAAGACTCGGTAAAAATAATGGATCTCTCGTTTACGATAAAAAAAAGAAAAAAAAGAAAAAAATTCGCAACGACATAGTTAAAAAAGAAAAAGAAAAATAAATAAAGCAAGATTCTATATAGAATCGCAATTAAAACATCCAACATCTACTCACGTGGAGTGTACATCAAAGCGTTGAAGATTCATAGCAAATCGCTTCAACGTTTCCCCCCCTCCGCCTCCCCTCTCCTATCGCCACTCTCGAAATTGATATCGCAGATTTATTGAGAAAAAAATATTGGAAGCCGCGACTCTCGGTACGGTATTGAACACGAGATTTCCGGATGTGGGTCGTATAGAGAATTTAGCGTACAGTGATGGCTTCACAGGTACGGGACGGGAAATGTGCCAATAAATGATAGCCAACCGGACTTTGAAGGGCCAGTCACTGTGCCTTATCATCTCCTAGTCATATGTGCGCCGATCGCACCTGCTGAAAGTTATATGCGATGGGATTTCATCCGATTGGTTCGCTCTCCGACTCGCGTCCCCAAAGGCCCATCTGAATTTTCAACTCTTTTGGGGGATCTCAGTGAGAGGCTTGGGATTAGATACTATTGCTCTTATGGAATCACTTTCGAGACATCGTAAACTTGCCAATTTTTCAAAAATTCATTACTCTCGTACGTAAACCTCATGATTTTTTCGCTAAGCCTCACACATAACCTCGTAAGTATTTCTGACAATATCAACACGAAATCCCCTCGAGAATATTTGTCAAATACTCGAGTCTTTTACAATTTTCCGCTCCTAGAGTTTAGATATTGCCTTTGACGTTTCATTCCAATAAAACATTTTTTTTTACTTTTAGTAAAATCACGCACTTTTCTCACATGTAGCATAATATATTATCAACCGAGTAGATAGACACGACAAGCTGGATAAATCATAAGTATAAGCAAAGAATATGGATGTACATAGAAGTGCAGATCCTATGCTCCTCCTGAAGCTGCGCAGAAACTGGAGTACTACGCATTTTCGTCATTTTTGGTGCGTACTTCAGTTTCTGCGCAGCTTCAGGCGAAACATAGGATCTGTACTTCTATGTACATCCATGTTTTTTTGTATAAGTCACCGAGCGAAAGCCGTGAGTAAGTAACGAAATTGACAATGTATGTACATCCAGATACTATTGTTCTTATGGAATCACTTTTGAGATATCGTAAACTTCCAAATTTTTCAAAAATTCATTACTCTCGTACGTAACCTCATGATGTTTTCGCTGAGTCCCTCAGATAACCTCGTAAGTATTTCTGACAATATCAACACGAAATAACGCCACGAAATCCCCTCGAAAATATTTGTCAAATACTCGAGTCTTTGACAATTTTCCGCTCGTAGAACCTAGATATTGCTTTTGACGTTTAATTCCAATAAAACGTTTTTTTTTCTTTTAAGTGAAATCACGCATTTTCCTCACTTGTAGCATAATATATTAAGGTAGTTCTGTCGTGAAGACAATCCAAACTCATATGCATGAATTTTTGACATGTTGTAATTTAGCTATCCAGTTTTACTTGCCCAAAATCTTGAAGGCTGTTACCGAGTATTTGAATGAACAATTAAAACTTGAAAATCGATCTTTTTACACGGCGCTCACGGGAGGGCTGGAAAAATTTATCTTTAAATCGAAAATTAACATACTTAGATCAAAGATAGAGAAAAAATAAAAAGTACTACGGATTCGCAAATCTTTCAGGAATTGATGCATCATGAAAAAAGGTGAAGTCTCCGGAATAATGTTTAATTCAACCAAGGTCAAAGTGCAAGATACCGGGTCAAATGACGTTTCCTAACCTAATTGTCGTAAAAATGAAGTCAAATCCGCACTAAATATATCAACTACTTACGAATAATCGTTTTTGTTTGATTACGACAATTTCGAAGGATTCTCGATTATTTTTTATATTATTATTGAGGCAGTCATAAATCGGATAAATCATAAATATAAGTCAGAGTGAAATCCGATGAGTAACTAACGAAATTGAAAATTTATGTACAGCCATGTACAAAAGTGGTTAGCGTCATCAGCATCTGTAAAGTCGAGTCACTCATTGCAGGGACTTACGCCAGGTAAGGTTAAAAGAAGCGCGTGATATACCGAGCGGTAATACGCAGTCAGTAATCGCGTGGCGGGCGCGTAAAGCGCGTTGGTGCTGCTTTTAGCTACGGTATGAAAAATTCTTGGTCGGTGTGGGAGGGAAAAGCCCTATGTGCCTGGTGACTTAAAACGTGACACGAGCTTTCGCAACGACGAAGAGGAATGAAGAGCGAGAGAGAAAGTGGCGCTGTGAGCGCGCGAGCGGGGGTCAAACCACTTTGCACCGACGGGGGCGTTAAGTCGCCTGAATTACCTTCAACCGCGGGCGCGGAAAACCCTCTTTGAGAAACAGGCCGTAATGCGACTGAGCACCCCTCACTCCCTTTTTCCGACGGTGGCGTTTGACGTCGCCGTGTTTTACGCAGTGTTGCGCGGTCGCGCTTACCATATGCATGTATAAAATATGGCACTATATCTTGTATATATTTTTACATATATACATATATATATATATACACACATTACATATATATATATATTTATACACACATTTACGAGTACGTAACACGTGCATAAGCGTAAGACGTAATTTAAATGGAGCAAAATTCATAAGTAACGGAAGGAGCTACTTATACGTTCGTCCCGAGCTGCAAAGCGAAACAGGCAAAGCCGGAAAGAGAGTGAGGTGCGAGAGTCCACAGTAGTAACGTGGGACGACGGAGAGCGAAAGCGCGCCCTGGTGCTTGCTACCGACGAGGTGTGTGCGCGGCCGTGTCGGGCATGGAATGAGACTCTGCACACAGCAGCAGTACCGGGTGTACAGGCGCCGCCGACGACGGGGGTCGACTTTGACTTTGACGTGCAATTAAAAGTGCATTTTCCGCTCGTCGAGCATTTCGTAGATTCAGTGCGCTCTTGGAAAACGCAGTTTCAACTGAGTCCGCGAGCCGCGCGAGAAGTATCAAGGGAGGGGAGTGAGAGGAGGGTTCCTCATTGTGACGCACAGCGCTCGTGCGCTCTTGAGTGGAAATTGAGAGCGAGAGAGAAGCGAGGGTAAAGCTTTCACTCATCGAAAACGTGTCGCTAAAGCGCCCAGCGTCTACACATTTAGTGGGCATCTAACCTCGCAGGGCTGTAAGTTAAATTGTGACATCAAGGGAATACGAGATTCTGGAAGAAATATCGTATTTCGATCTTCCTCTAAAAAATTAGTGGCGATTTTATATCGAAAATATAAATTTCGAAAATAAATATATTATTCTCTGTTTCATCGCACTAACTATGGTTACAATGAGCCGTTAACGAGAATGTTTCGGGATGGCAATGCGGCCTTCGTTTTGCTAGATTTTTTCATTTCTCCCATCCCGTTTTTTTGCGGGCTCTAAATCTGTACATAACCGTCACCGATACGTCGTAAGTATTTTTCTCCAATGTGTACGTTTTTTGTTAATTCTGTATTTTGTAATATGTTTTATGCGTCATGTAGGATCTGTTAAAATGTGTAATGTGTTTAATTTGCCATTATTATTAGTATTTCTCAAAGGACTTGTCCCGTTCACTGAAGAATAAATAAATAAATAAATAAATATCGAAATACATCACAATGCGAGATGGCCATTGTTGCCTTTTTTATTCAGACACACTGGACCAAGTTCATGCATTCAAAATTTTTGTTTAGGGAGCGTCCATTAATCACGTGACAATCTGGACGGGGGGGGGGGGGAGGTTCTGAAAATCATCATGAATGATCATCACATGGGGGAGGGAAGGGGTCTTGGGTCAAAGTCACGTACATTTCACGATACATTATTCTGTATTATTACCGAGTACATTCTATGATGATTCGAAATCGTTTCGCAGGTCCAAGAAATGCGGATTGTATTGCCCGAAACTACAGTCAAATCCTCAATTCCTCGCGGGTAGTACATGCCAAGAATGTGGGCAATTCTTTTGTACAAAAAAAGCCATTGCTGCCCACAAAACTCTGCACAAGAAAAATAAAAAAAGCATTGAACTGGTTAGTGACGAAGAGAACGATGAAGACGAGTTGGAGGACGTGCAGGTTGAAAGTAATACGTTGCATGATGAAATTTTTGTAAGCGTGTAAAGGAGTATCGAGAATCTGTGGGTAGCCGATGACTAGTGGTAAACTAGTGATTGCTTCTGTTGTGCCTAGAATTATTTAAGGAAATTGTTCGGTCGTTGACCGAACGCAATCGGCAATCGAACGATTTCGAAAGAACTCGCGCTTTGACTCAGCGCGGAGTCGGTATCGTTCGATGAAGCAATGTACGCGCACGGAAAGAAAAGCTTGGTTGAAACAACCAAGTGCTATGGTTATACATGCGCCAGACAATTAATTGGTTAGACCGACCAATTTCTTGGTTAGGCTAAAAATGTCTTGGTTAGCTAACCAAGTGACTTGGTAAGTTAACCAAGTGACTTGGTTAGACCAACCAAGAAATTGGTCACCTAACAAATTACTTGGTTGGTCTAACCAATTAATTGTCTGGCGCATATATAACCATAGCACTTGGTAGTTCCAACCAAGCTTTTTTTTCCGTGCGGAAGCAATAAATGCATACGCACCGATTTTAGGCAAATTGCTGGGAGTTAATCGGGAATAAGTTTAGTCTTCTATCGAACATCAAAGTGACCAGTCGGTCTTGGGTCAGACTCGCCCATAAGTAACGAAATCGAAACGAGCTCGATATTGTAATACACTATATTGTTATCTGTTTAAATAAATCTTAACTTCACGTTATTTACTTGAGTCCAACTCTTTATTGGCAGACGATCCCAATAAATAAAATATATGTTAAATTGACCCCCCTGCGGGCATAACCCTTCGGAGACTAGTCACTTATTTACTTTTAATATGAGATCTACCTGACGATACCAAAGTTAGTAATAAGTAGATGTGAAGGCAACATTAATTTCTTTTTTAACTTGGCGTCGAGTCGCTACCGCGACTCTTGATATTATATAAGCGGATTGTGAATTGTATACAACTAAAATATAATTAACACTGCATAAATTGCATGAGATATTTATTTTATATTTTATCCTTTTTACATCTGTCCAGTAACGAAAAAAGCACGTGATAACGAGCCAGGGGGGGAAGGGTCCGTCGAAATATGACGGCTGATCACGAACGGGGGGGAGGGGGTAAAAAAGATGATAAAAACGCATCACGTGATTAATGGACGCCCCCTTATGTCAAATGTCACAATTTATATAAAGAGACGCAGGTATTTAAGCGCCCGAGTCCGCTTAATCCTAGTTTCGTAAAAAGTTGATGGTCCGAGATATCGGGAGTATAAAAATATAATCGTAGCCCATTGGCATTGTTTTATTCGTGCTGTGATTGGTTGTTGGAATATTCATCAACTTTCCTTAGTGCCTGGATTGGTGATAACATTTTTCACTGGCTGTTATGGTGTACTCTTCTATTTGTATATTACACCTCCGAAAAGCCTGCACTTGATACGATTTTTTAACTTTATCATATACTAATTTCGCAAGTTAAGCACAGAAGTAAGAACACAATAAGACATCGGCGGGTGCTCGGTTGGTGTGTCACTACGGCGGTCTCCAAAGTCAAGCAGCATTTCTTGCGGCCATAACTTGGATGGGTGACCGTTTAGCCGCACATTGCCTTGCGCGCCAACTGCTGAGCCGGAGGCAGTTTTTCTGAGTTTCTAATGTATTCTCATACAGTAGAAAGTCAGTAAAAAAAAAGCCGCCTGTGTCGGCCAGGCTTTCCACAGTTACCCTCGTGCAAATGCGATACCGTAGTGCTTTAGATGGAGTGGCCGCGGGCAACACTCTAGAGGGTCTCTACGAAGGAACATAAGAGCCTGAATCAGGCATACGGAGGAATAAGCAAAAAAAAAAAAGAAATAAAAAATCCCAGCAAGAACAAAGCCACAAAATGGTGGCATCCGATACAACCTTAAAAGGCAACATAATTCCGAAAGTATGTGAATATTTGAGAGGCTTTGCGTATTTCGAAAGGTCGGGAACGGAAACAATTGAGAATTTAGAAGACATTTGTGAATTTGGAAATGCAAAAAATAAAAAATGTTTGTTATGCTTTTTCCCTTATTTTCAGCCATTTTTCAAAGCGATCTAACGGGCGCATAAATGTGGGTGCCATTTTTATATTGACGTCCGGCTCTTAATTTCGATAAGTTCATTCGAGCGAAAAATGAAAATGTAAAATCAATTAACCCGAAAAAAATATCATCAGTTGAAAGTTCGAAATTTTCGTGGAACTGCCCCGGGAGTTCGAAATCTGCCATATGTCGTATCATCGGTACGAATGGCACATACTATTCGAAGTATTTAATAACTCTCCCAACCAAAGTTTATCGATCAATTACAATTTTATCCTGAATCGTTAAATTCAGTATAAAGATCATCATAACTGGATTATTTTCGTAAATTTTACAACAACGATTGTGCGAAATGTAGTCCGTAATCTGTTATCGCAAAAATATGAATTGCCACCATTTTTTGCGAAATCTCTTGCAGGAGGATTTTGCAGATGTTATCTGTGTGGGATAATATTCCCCGTATCACAGTTGCCCTGATTCACCTTATTTATCGGTCACTGGGTGTTCGACGTGCAGTTTGATTTTCAAATCGTTGGTACGTTTGCTCTGTTAAACGTACCTGTGATGTGTTAATGATAGAAACGTTCAAAGCCTTCGAGTGTAAATTCACGTCGTAATAGCCGATAATGTATTGGCTCTGATAACGTAGCACTTTTGGGGGTAAATATGGCGAGGCAGTTGGACGAACCAGATAGTCACCGTCAGCTGTTCGCTGCGAGGAGCGTTGGAGCGATATATATCCCCCTTCTCCCTATTTCCCCGCTTCACTTCCTGCTTCCCTCGGTTCCTCGCGCACAGGATAGTCGGCCACCTGCGCTGAATGCACGGGGTCGTCCCTTCTGCCCGCTTTCACGGACTGTGCAATGCCTACTCTATACAGAACTCGATTGAAACGTCGAGGTCTGTGGGAGGGGAATGGATTGCGGCAGGTGGCTTCGCATAGAAAGGATCGCCACTCGTCGGTGGTGCTCGTTGCGGATGCTGCGGCACGGATAACTTGATCCGATGGGTCAGCGGGCTTCGTGCTACCTTTCGCGAATGCTCGAAGCCTCATCAACGGTTTGAAACTGCGGTAAAAGCTATTGGTAAAAGAGGAAGAGAGGAAGAAAGGTCCAAAGGAATTGCCGAGCGAGTTTGAGCGAACGATAGAAATGGGATTAGAGCTGTGCATAGACGAATCCAGTGGCCGGGGACTGTTCGCTTTTACAACTACCACAACGCCGCGTCATGGGTGCGTTGAAAACTAGATAGAGGACGTGAGAAAATGGCTGTAAATATATTTATATCAATGTATGACGTCGATTCGAAACCAATAAAGTATTTGTTGAAACAAAAACCGAGTCTCGAGATTTATTTTCTTTACTCTTGATCAATAATTTCTCGTATTACAAGTTCTGTATGTGATGAGAAAGTAAAAAGAGCCTTGTCATAAACGCAAGTAGTAATCGTGTGGCGCACGTGGTGGTAACTTCAGGAACTTAACGGATAACTTGATCGTATAGGTCAGTGGGCTTTGCGTTACCTTCCGCAAATTCTTAAACTCTCGTCAACCTTTTTGAAACTGCCGCAAAAGCTGAATGATGGTCAGCAAGAAAGGTCCAAAGGAATTTACGAGCACGTTTTTGCGATGGGATATAAACGGGGTTAGGGAGCTATGCATGAAAGATTCCGTAGTCGAGGACTGTTCACTTTGATAGCAGCCACAACGCTGCGTCGTGAGTGCGTTGAAGAGTAGATAGAGGGCGCGACAAAATTGTTAGTAAATATATTTGAATTTCAATGTATATCATCGATTCGAGACCAATAAAGTATGTTTTGAAGCAAAAACCGAAGCCTGAGATTTATTCCCTTTGCTCTTGATCAATAATTTCTCGTATTATAAGTTCTGTATGTGATGTAAAGGTAAAAAACAGGCTTGTCATATAAAAGTGCGGTAATACACGCAAGCAGTAATCATGTGGCGCACGGGGTGGTAACTTTAGGAACTTAACGGATAACTTGATCGTATAGGTCAGTGGGCTTCGCGTTACCTTCCGCAAATTCTTGAACTCTCATCAACCTTTTTGAAACTGCCACAAAAGCTGAAAGATGGTCAGCAAGAAAGGTCCAAAGAAATTTACGAGCACGTTTTTGCGATGGGATATAAACGGGGTTAGGGAGCTATGCATGAAAGATTCCGTAGTCGAGGACTGTTCACTTTGATAGCAACCAAAACGCTGCGTCGTGAGTGCGTTGAAGAGTAGATAGAGGGCGCGAAAAAATTGTCAGTAAATATATTCGAATATCATCGTATATCGATTCGAAACCAATAAAGTATTTGTTGAATCAAAAACCGAAGCCTGAGATTTATTCCCTTTACTCTTGATGAATAATTTCTCGTATTATAAGTTCCGTATGTGATGAGAAAGTAAAAAACAGGCTTGTGATATAAAAGAGCGGTAATACACGCAAGCAGTAATCATGTGGCGCACGGGGTGGTAACTTTAGGAACTTAACGGATAACTTGATCGTGTAGGTCAGTGGGCTTCGCGTTACCTTCCGCAAATTCTTGAACTCTCATCAACCTTTTTGAAACTGCCACAAAAGCTGAATGATGGTCAGCAAGAAAGGTCCAAAGCATTTTACGAGTACGTTTTTGCGATGGGATGTAAACGGATTTAGGGAGCTATGCATGAAAGATTCCGTGGTCGAGGACTGTTCACTTTGATAGCAGCCAAAACGCTGCAACGTGAGTGCGTTGAAGAGTAGATAGAGGGCGCGAAAAAATTGTCAGTAAATATATTCGAATATCATCGTATATCGATTCGAAACCAATAAAGTATTTGTTGAAGCAAAAACCGAAGCCTGAGATTTATTCCCTTTGCTCTTGATGAATAATTTCTCGTATTATAAGTTCCGTATGTGATGAGAAAGTAAAAAACAGGCTTGTGATATAAAAGAGCGGTAATACACGGAAGCAGTAATCGTGTGGCGCACGGGGTGGTAACTTTAGGAGCTTAACGGATAATTTGATCGTATGGGTCAGTGGGCTTCGCGTTACCTTCCGCAAATTCTTGAACTCTCATCAACCTTTTTGAAACTGCCACAAAAGCTGAAAGATGGTCAGCAAGAAAGGTCCAAAGAAATTTACGAGCACGTTTTTGCGATGGGATATAAACGGGGTTAGGGAGCTATGCATGAAAGATTCCGTAGTCGAGGACTGTTCACTTTGATAGCAACCAAAACGCTGCGTCGTGAGTGCGTTGAAGAGTAGATAGAGGGCGCGAAAAAATTGTCAGTAAATATATTCGAATATCATCGTATATCGATTCGAAACCAATAAAGTATTTGTTGAATCAAAAACCGAAGCCTGAGATTTATTCCCTTTACTCTTGATGAATAATTTCTCGTATTATAAGTTCCGTATGTGATGAGAAAGTAAAAAACAGGCTTGTGATATAAAAGAGCGGTAATACACGGAAGCAGTAATCGTGTGGCGCACGGGGTGGTAACTTTAGGAACTTAACGGATAACTTGATCGTATGGGTCAGTGGGCTTCGCGTTACCTTCCGCAAATTCTTGAACTCTCATCAACCTTTTTGAAACTGCCGCAAAAGCTGAAAGATGGTCAGCAAGAAAGGTCCAAAGAAATTTACGAGCACGTTTTTGCGATGGGATATAAACGGGGTTAGGGAGCTATGCATGAAAGATTCCGTAGTAGAGGACTGTTCACTTTGATAGCAACCAAAACGCTGCGTCGTGAGTGCGTTGAAGAGTAGATAGAGGGCGCGAAAAAATTGTCAGTAAATATATTCGAATATCATCGTATATCGATTCGAAACCAATAAAGTATTTGTTGAATCAAAAACCGAAGCCTGAGATTTATTCCCTTTACTCTTGATGAATAATTTCTCGTATTATAAGTTCCGTATGTGATGAGAAAGTAAAAAACAGGCTTGTGATATAAAAGAGCGGTAATACACGCAAGCAGTAATCATGTGGCGCACGGGGTGGTAACTTTAGGAACTTAACGGATAACTTGATCGTATAGGTCAGTGGGCTTCGCGTTACCTTCCGCAAATTCTTGAACTCTCATCAACCTTTTTGAAACTGCCACAAAAGCTGAATGATGGTCAGCAAGAAAGGTCCAAAGCAATTTACGAGTACGTTTTTGCGATGGGATATAAACGGGGTTAGGGAGCTATGCATGAAAGATTCCGTGGTCGAGGACTGTTCACTTTGATAGCAGCCAAAACGCTGCAACGTGAGTGCGTTGAAGAGTAGATAGAGGGCGCGAAAAAATTGTCAGTAAGTATATTCGAATATCATCGTATATCGATTCGGAACCAATAAAGTATTTGTTGAAGCAAAAACCGAAGCCTGAGATTTATTCCCTTTGCTCTTGATCAATAATTTCTCGTATTATAAGTTCCGTATGTGATGTAAAAATAAAAAACAGGTTTGTGATATAAAAGAACCTAAAGAACCTAAAAAGCGGTAATACACGCAAGCAGTAATCGTGTGGCGCACGGGGTGGTAACTTTAGGAACTTAACGGATAACTTGATCGTATAGGTCAGTGGGCTCCGCGTTACCTTCCGCAAATTCTTGAACTCTCATCAACCTTTTTGAAACTGCCACAAAAGCTGAATGATGGTCAGCAAGAAAGGTCCAAAGCAATTTACGAGTACGTTTTTGCGATGGGATGTAAACGGATTTAGGGAGCTATGCATGAAAGATTCCGTGGTCGAGGACTGTTCACTTTGATAGCAGCCAAAACGCTGCAACGTGAGTGCGTTGAAGAGTAGATAGAGGGCGCGAAAAAATTGTCAGTAAATATATTCGAATATCATCGTATATCGATTCGAAACCAATAAAGTATTTGTTGAAGCAAAAACCGAAGCCTGAGATTTATTCCCTTTGCTCTTGATCAATAATTTCTCGTATTATAAGTTCCGTATGTGATGTAAAAATAAAAAACAGGTGTGTGATATAAAAGAACCTAAAAAGCGGTAATACACGCAAGCAGTAATCGTGTGGCGCACGGGGTGGTAACTTTAGGAACTTAACGGATAACTTGATCGTATGGGTCAGTGGGCTTCGCGTTACCTTCCGCAAATTCTTGAACTCTCATCAACCTTTTTGAAACTGCCACAAAAGCTGAATGATGGTCAGCAAGAAAGGTCCAAACCAATTTACGAGTACGTTTTTGCGATGGGATGTAAACGGATTTAGGGAGCTATGCATGAAAGATTCCGTGGTCGAGGACTGTTCACTTTGATAGCAGCCAAAACGCTGCAACGTGAGTGCGTTGAACAGTAGATAGAGGGCGCGAAAAAATTGTCAGTAAATATATTCGAATATCATCGTATATCGATTCGGAACCAATAAAGTATTTGTTGAAGCAAAAACCGAAGCCTGAGATTTATTCCCTTTGCTCTTGATCAATAATTTCTCGTATTATAAGTTCCGTATGTGATGTAAAAATAAAAAACAGGTTTGTGATATAAAAGAACCTAAAGAACCTAAAAAGCGGTAATACACGCAAGCAGTAATCGTGTGGCGCACGGGGTGGTAACTTTAGGAACTTAACGGATAACTTGATCGTATAGGTCAGTGGGCTCCGCGTTACCTTCCGCAAATTCTTGAACTCTCATCAACCTTTTTGAAACTACCACAAAAGCTGAATGATGGTCAGCAAGAAAGGTCCAAAGGAATTTACGAGCGGGTTTGTGCGCCGGATATAAACGGGGTTAGGGAGCTATGCATGAAAGATTCCGTGGTCGAGGACTGTCCGCTTTGATAGCGGCCACAACGCCGCACCGGCGTGTGCGTAGAGGGGTGGATAGGGGGCGCGAGAAAGCGGCGGCAACTGCGGACGGACGAGCGCGAGGGACTTCGGAGAGTGAACCGTAGCGTTACGGCTCACAGTTAGGTTCGGGCACCGCTTCGCGATAGTGGCGTGTGGATGCGCGCGGGAAACGTGGTGTCGTTTTTTCTCCCCACGGGACCGGCAAAAAAGCTAAAAAAAAAAAAAAAAACAATTTTTCCCCCAATCGTAGTAGATAACTGAGCTTTTTTTTCGCTCAGTCTTAAGTGAAAATACAAAGTGTAAATTAACCGCCTGACACAAGAAATACACACAAGAAGAAGCTTATTGTTATTTATCGAGGTGACAGATAATTTAACTTAATAAATTTAAGTGCTGTGGATGTTACATCATTTTGATACACGTTATAACTCTCGTGGGCTGATAACTGCTGAAATATACGACGATTATTATTTTTCCGCAATCAACAGTTGAAAGTTTGAGTTATTTTAAGTGTATTGTTAAAATAAGTTTGGTTGTCTGGTTTTTTGTTCGTTGATTATTGTTATCACACAATGGGGTCGAAGTTCGCGAGTGTTAGATCTGTGCTTCGCGGTGATTTAGCGACAATCAAGAAGCTCGATTTCGTAATGGGCAGATCAACGTGTTTGCTCGTCTGCTGCTTGTTGCTGATTGGTCAGGTTCAAGGTCAGTAAAGATCCGGGGCGCTTCGAGTCTGCTGTGCAGATGTATATGTCTTTCTTTTATTGCACATAGGAATGTGTGTGTTGTCAATCTGAGAATATAGTGCCTTATTTCACTGTAGGATGCACAGTAAAACAGTGAAAAAGGTTTTTGACTCTGGGATCTCTGGGATCCTGCAAGATTTCTTCGCGTTGAAGCTTTCAGTCTCCATGAATTTTTTATTCCGAGATAGACGAGAGGATACGTTTCCGCTGAGGGATGAAAGTCAAAGCTTGACGCCGCTACTGTCGAGATTTCTCGGAATTCTCACTCGCAGTGAAAAACCGTCACGTTTAATATGGGCGTTCAATCCAATCTTATATTCGATTGGTTGTAGAATAGAATTCGTTCGATAAAAACCTTTGCGATGTCGTTTTTTATATCTTATTATTTTAATTATGTTGAATACAAATATCTTCAATTTAATATAATCATAATACTAGTAATACTAGTTTTTATATTCGATTCTTTACAAATTCTCATTTTTCGCTTTTTATTCAATGTTTACGAGAATCATCTATTCTTAACATAAACAAACGCGAATTCCTGAAAATATGTTTTTCGTCTTTTTTTTTCTTTTTCGCTTTTTATTTAATGTTTATGAGAATCATCTATTCTTAACATAAACAAACGCGAATTCCTGAAAAGATGTTTTTCGTCTTTTTCCCCCCCTGAAGAATAAACAATAGTATTGATCCCATGATGATGAATGATAGTTCATTTTGTTTATTGGAAGGTACTGCATTGATTGAATACCCATATTCTTTTTCCTACGAATTGTACATTTTCAAATTTCACTCCCCAACTCTCATAATTATACATTATTGACAGTCGATTTATATTTTGAAAACTTGACTGTAAATATGTTTATAATATCAAGAACATATCAAGAACACATCTGCCACTGCTGAAATAATCTTCGTAAACAGGAAATAAATTAAATCCCGTGATAATTCGTTTATCGATTTATAATTAAAGGATTGAAAGGTACAAAAGCCAGGCAGGGTGTTAGCCAACGATTGTTTAGCGAATCAATTGGGGGGACCCTTCTTGGAGAGTTTAACGTATTTCCCGGGCGTGAATTCCAAGAGAACGTTAAATACATCCAATCACCACTCTCCTCCCTCCCCCTCATTCGCATCGCGTCAATTTCAGTAGCTTTTAATTTAATTCTTGATTCAATTATCGTGCCTTTGCAAACCTTCGCCTCATATACATATATATATATATATATATATATATATATATATATATACGAAACTATGGTGGAATATCTTTCGCGGTAGTTACGAATAAGAGATATATATATATATATATAGTTGACGAAGAGCTGGAGGGAGAGGGGGATTATAAATTCAATTAAGTCAGCAGATTATTCCAGGAGACGGGAATAGGGAGAGCCGAAATTCCCCAGGGGAGCCTTAATTAGCCCGCGATACATCATCGGATATTTTAGATATGCTAACCGCAGCGAATAGACGCACCGTCGCGCGTCTGGCTTCGCCGATAGTCTCTCGCTTTCGGTCATTCGGCGTATCCAAGCCAGTGTTGTAGTATATTTAATACTATAGCGTTTGGGTGTGTACCGCTGCGCTGATCTCGCGCTCTCCAACGTGCAACACACACGTGCTCTAGGGAGCACAAATTGTTCGTGTCCGGTGTATGCGTACTAAATAAAACGTGTTTTATCAGGCCCGTTGTCGCGTACATTCGTCAGCTCGTTTTTTTTTCTTTACTCGCTGTTTTTCGACGTCGATTGTTTAATTTTTTTAAACGAACCCCACGAATGGCCGAAAAAAGTGAATAAATGGGAGATAAATAATGGCTGTTATTATCGTAGCTTTCGTGCTACAATTTCATTGTTCCCAAATTCTAACTAAAAGTCACTACGTTTTATTATGAACTTAGTGACCTTTTAGTTTGTTTATATATTTCTAGTGACTAAATTAATTTCTAGGTCTTCTTCTGATTACAAAACCTGGAAAAGTGCTGAGAAATTTTCGAAATTTGTTACGAAGAATAAACTATTTATGTTCTTTGTTGGTGAGTTTTTTTTTTTAGAAGTACTTTCTTTTATTTTCCTGTCCCATTTTTTTGTTTGTTTCTGTAGGTGGATTTTCACGCGCTCCAGTTTACACTTCCGTATTATAATATTCTGTCTGCGTGATGTCACGATTCCCCGAATATTCCGTGTCGACGCCAATAGCGATGCGTCTGTCGGTTATTTTCGAGCGTCGAGGATCCAGAACACGCGGGTCTAGAGGCACAGCGAGTTTTCTGTAACAGGGCGAGGCTCTCGGCATCGTTTTGTAAATGGACAGGCCTCCCGCATTCTTCTCTATATATACATATATACTAGGGGTTATTGTCTCGCGCGCCCGCATTGCCGTTTTTCTTATTAGTCTCACAAAGTAATTAGAAAAATCGGATCTTGGGACCCAATAAGGTACTTACAAAATTCCAGGCTTCGGGGGCCCTTGGAGTACTTAGAAAAATCTAAGGTTTGGGGCCCCATAAGGGAAGTAAAAAATTCCAGGCTTCGAGGGCTCTTGGAGGACTTAACAAAATTCGGGTTTCGGGGACCCTAGAGGGACTTACAAAATCGCGGGCTTCAGGGGCCCTTGGGGGACTTATTAAAAATTCGACCTTCGCGGACCCTTGGGGGTCTTAGAAAAATTCGGCCTTCAGGGGGCCTTTGGGAGACTTACAAAAATCCGAGGTTTGGGGCCCCATAAGGGAATTAAAAAATTCCAGGCTTCGAGGTCTCTTGGGGGACTGAGAAAAATCAGGGATTCGGAGAGCCTAGGGGGACTTAGAAAATCCCGGGTTTCAGGGGCCCTTGAGGGACTTACAAAAATTCGACCTTCGCGGACCCTTGGGGGTCTTAGAAAAATCCGGCCTTCGGGGGGTCTTTGGGAGACTTACAAAAATCCGAGGTTTGGGACCCCATAAGGGAATTAAAAAATTCCAGGCTTCGAGGTTTCTTGGGGGACTGAGAAAAATCAGGGATTCGGAGACCCTAGGGGGACTTAGAAAATCCCGGGTTTCAGGGGCCCTTGAGGGACTTACAAAAATTCGACCTTCGCGGACCCTTGGGGGTCTTAGAAAAATCCGGCCTTCGGGGGGTCTTTGGGAGACTTACAAAAATCCGAGGTTTGGGACCCCATAAGGGAATTTAAAAAATCCAGACTTCGAGGTCTCTTGGGGGACTTAGAAAAATCCGGGTTTCGGGAACCCTAGGGGGACTTCGAAAATCCCGGGCTAGGGGCCCTTGGGGGACTTACAAAAATTCGACCTTCGGGAGCTTAAAAAAATCCGGCCCTTGGCGGACTTCCAAAAATCCGAGATTTGGGGGCCGTGGGGGGTCTTAGAAAAATCCAAGCTTTGCGGGCCGTAGGGGGTCTTAGAAAAATCGAATCTTTGGGGGCCGTAGGGGGTCTTAGAAAAATCCAAGCTTTGGGTGCCGTAGGGGGTCTTAGAAAAATCCAAGCTTTGGGGGCCGTAGGGGGTCTTAGAAAATTCCGGGTTTCGGGGGCCCTAGGGGGACTTAGAAGAATCTGGGCTTCAGGGGCCCTAGGGGGACTTAGAAGAATCTGGGCTTCAGGGGCCCTCGGGGCTCTTAGAAAAATCCAAGCTTTGGGGGTCGTAGGGGGTCTTAGAAAAATCCAAGCTTTGGGGGCCGTAGGGGGTCTTAGAAAATTCCGGGTTTCGGGGACCCTAGGCGGACATAGAAGAATCCGCGCTTCGGGGGCCCTTGGTGCTCTTAGAAAAATCCGGACTTCGAGGGCCCTTGGGGGGCTTAGAAAAAAATTCGTCCTTGGGTGTGTCATTTGACCCCGGCCTGCTCGATTATCGTACACGGTGGCGGCGAGATCTTTTTATAATATAGAGGGACATACATACATATAAATGCATAATTGCACGTAGCGTTTGTCGGGTACATGAGATTCTGTATATTATACTATAGATTATGTTCTATTTATGCTAAAGATATGCGGTGTATCTAGTTTCCACGGTGGATTATTGTGGGATCGATTGTTGAAACGAGAAACCCGATTATTATCACAAACACTCACGAGTGTCGTCTGCCGTCGTGACATATACGCGTTTCATATTGCCGTGTACATACCATGTACGATATCAGCGTATAACGGCAGATATGTTACAATAATGTCGCAACAAATATGCACTGTATATATGTACGTTGTACACTCTATACACATCGCGGTGTGGACGAACATTTCCCGAGTGTAGTGAACAGCGCGGAAGCGGCGAGCTTCGAAACGAGTCAAAGAAGAGAGCTTTATTAAATGCCAGTGTACACACACACATATATACACATATACTTAAATACTTAATCACGAAGTATTGCATTTTTTTGTGGATGAAACTTTGCAGAAAACGTATGCATCGCCTTACCATAAAAGTCTGTCTAAAGTCGAGGAGTTTGTGGATGTACAATCTAGCGAAATGAGCACATTCCTGTTTCCACATTTTAAAAAATGTTCTTGAAAGCATTTTCTTTTTTTACTGTTAGACAAATGAGATTCTTCGATATTAATCTTAGTCATCCACAATATTAACCTACACGTTTAGCTACAAAGTCTTGCGTTTATGATAAAGAAATTTTGAAGGGATTTCGAATTGTCAAGGCAATTTTGAATTTTATTTGCAGACTCTTCCAAATATTTTTTACGCTAATTTAGACGCAGATTTTTTTTACTTTAGCTAAACAATAAATAATTTTTTTTAATTAAAAAAATTAACTTTTACGATGTTTTAATCACTCGATCGAATCTCAGCAAGGTTTATGATAGGGTAGAAGTACCGGTTGTGACCACCCCTACACTTAGATACGTTTTTCGTGGCTATTTTAATTCTGTACCTGTATTTAATCATAATTTTTCATAACGTTGTGTATTTTGGAAACATTTATCGTCATTTTGACGTCCGTTCGTCTCCATTACAAAAAGTACTGTGTCAGTAATTAAAGTATCATCAGCTGATTCATCAAATTGTCAACTCCTTACGGAATTCGACAAGATTTTGACGAAAGCTCTAGATACATATTGGGATTATATAGTTGGCGAATTGCATGCAGTTTTGCACATATCAATCTTAAGAGTCATCACTGCAAATATTGATGCACTAAAAGTTTGAAATGAAGCTATACATTTATAAAAAATACGATGGTCACAACTGGTACATGGAATAAGCATGTTGCCCCGGATATGGCCATGATAATATAATCATTAATTTTTCGTTAATTATTACACAATCAATTCATAAATTCGTAAAGAAGAAACAAAAAAACGAAAAAACGCTAAGAAAAATATATCCTTAGAAATGTATAGTAAAAAAGAAGGTAAAGCGGTGGAACACCTTTCATGTTGAAGATTCCCATCATTATGCAATGCGAAAATCTACTTTCGGAAAGAACTCTGGTAAAAGTAAAAATAAAAGTGTAAAGAGTAAGACATTAATATAATGTATGACTATTTGTGACAAAGAAAGCTGCTACGAAAAAGTGCAAAACGAAGGAGACGAATGTCAAAAAAGGTTAGTTAGGTTCACAGATGGCATCTGTGCTTTAAAGACATTTTCGTGTAGAGGAATTGGATGCTTTCATAAGAATACGATTTTGATTTATTAAACACACCTTAAAAAATGTTTCAAGTGTAATGAATATTGAGTTATTCTAATTTTAAGCATGGCCAAAACCGGTACATTACTGTGGCCAAAACCGGTGCATACCCGACTAGAAATTCAGTTATGGGGAATATCAGGGCCGGACCTGGTAACCGGATTCTAAATCCAAGGCCCCTGTCTGGCTACCTTATACGGCCCTGATTGGAAATGTAACGCTTTGGCACATCCGGGCCAGGTCAAGTTTACCACATAAGGACCTGATAAAAATAACGATTTAAGGGCCTGATAAAGATTGCAAACTAAGGGCCTGATAAATATAATCATTG
This sequence comes from Ephialtes manifestator, assembly GCA_963970395.1. Classification (NCBI taxonomy): domain Eukaryota; kingdom Metazoa; phylum Arthropoda; class Insecta; order Hymenoptera; family Ichneumonidae; genus Ephialtes; species Ephialtes manifestator. The sequence goes on along the minus strand of OZ019969.1, from coordinate 3,930,844 downwards.
ATATAAATACATATACTTATCTTTATATTAAATTAAAAAATTAATTATTAATTTTAGGGCATTATGCCGCAATATCAACAATAATATTCTATTAATATTACAAAAAAAAAAAAAAACAATTCGTCTTCAGATACGGTTTTTCGTAACTTCATTCGAGAAGTGATGGATGCGGGATTTGAACCTAAGACCTACGGGACCTACCTATTTACCTAACTACCTAACCGAGCACGCTAACCACTAGACCAAACCGACTATGTGGATATCTCGTACAGTATTTCCATAATAGTTCAATTTACTATTTATTTAAAATAATAGTTCAGTTTTTAATGTAGCTAGTTACGAATTTGAACTTAAAATTTGTAAATTCAAAATGACGGGTTTAAAATGAAAAACATATTGAATGCGATATTTTGATTTTATAAATGATATTTTTAATTCCACCAATATTTCGATCGGGTCTACCTTATCTATGCCAGATCTGGGCCTGAATATGGAATGCCTTATCAGGTCTATCTTAATTTTTCCCGATCTGGCCCTGAATAAGATACACCTTATCAGGTCTACCTTAATATTTCCCGATCTGGCCCTGAATAAGATACACCTTATCAGGTCAACTTCCCTTTGCCAGATCCGGTCCTATTAAGGTACACCTGGGGTGGGATCCTGAGTTAACGATACGTTAACGTTACGGTAACCGATACGATAAAACGCCCTATACGGTAAGTGAGGCGAGCGGGACTTCAGACAATTCGTCTGCGGTACCGTCTCGCGAATGCTGAGTCGTCTGCTCGGTCGTCGTTCTGTCAGAGTTTCCAGGTTATGGAAATTAACCTGATAATCTCTGTAAAAAATAATTTCTCCTAATATAGCTGACTGCCACCAACTTTTTAGACGGGGATTTTCGAGAGATCAATCGACCAACGCTTCATGTTTGAACAATAATAAATAAAAGACAGAAATACATTTTATTGTGTTATTTATTATGCAAGTTGTAGGGAAAATTACATATGTATTATAAAAAAAAAACATTTTTTCCTTCAATTTGTGGTCGCGATTACATTGAGTTTTTTTTCGGCAAACTCGCGGTCGCGATTACTTGGAGTTTTTTCGGCAAACACGCGGTCGCGATGGACTTTTTTTCGGTAAACTCGCGGTCGCGATTACATGGAGTTTTATACATATGGGGCATTATACACCGATCGGACCACCTTTTACCATGACCGTCGTCCATATAGTTGATTATTTTTTTAATCATTCAGCCTAATGAATGGAACTTGCTCCATTTTTTTCAAAATTTTCATTGCATATTTCGCATACTTGTGAATTTCTAAAAACTGCTCTAAAAATTGCGTTTAAAAACTTTCGAATGCACGTATCTTCTCGGATATAAGTCGTATCGTAAAAAAAACTACATAAAAGTTTTTCATTTTGGAGTATACTTTTATGACAATTTATTTTAAAAATTCTTTAACTCCTCCGAAGCATTGATTTTTCATTAATAAACATAAAAATCGATTTTTCACAAACTTGCACATTTTTTATTTTTTCCGAAAAAATTTCTAAGATACTACTCATAAAGATGAACATTTTAAGCCTAGACGAGAAGTGAGACAATCCTTTTTTCGAATTTGAATGAGAGTTTAAAAGTTAAATAAAAATGAAAACTCTCATAAAAAATCGGAAAAAGTTGACTCACTACCAACTTTTTGTCCTAAAGTAGGACAATTTTTTTCCGATTTTTTATGAGAGTTTTCATTTTTTATTAATCTTCTAAACTCTCATAAAAATTCGAAAAAAGGATTGTCCCACTTCCGGTTCAGGCTTAAAATGTTCGTCTTCATCAGTAGTATTTTAGAGATTTTTTCGAAAAAAATAAAAAATGTCAAAGTTTTTGAAAAATCGATTTTTATGTTTATTAATTAAAAATCAATGCTTCGGAGGGGTTGAAGAATTTTTTAAATAAATTTGCATAAAAGTATAATTCAAAATGAAAAGCTTTTATATATGTCTTTTTACGATACGATTTATATCCAAAAAGATACGTGCATTCGAAAGTTTTTAGACGCAATTATTCGAGCAATTTTTAGAAATTCACAAGTATGCGAAATATCCAATGAAAATTTTGAAAAAAATGGAGCAAGCTCCATTCATTAGGGTGATTGATTAAAAAAAATAATCAACTATATCGACGACGGTCATGGTAAAAGGTGGTCCGATCAGTGTATAATGCCCCATATGTATAAAACTCCATGTAATCGCGACCGCGACTTTACCGAAAAGAAGTCCATCGCGACCGCGAGTTTGCCGAAAAAAGTCTGTGTAATCGCGACCACAAATTGAAGGAAAAAATGTTTTTTTTTTATAATACATATGTAATTTTCCCTAAAACTTACATAATAAATAACACAATAAAATGTATTTCTGTCTTTTATTTATTATTCCAAAATTTATTATTGTTCAAACATGAAGCGTTGGTCGATTGATCTCTCGAAAATCCCCGTCTAAAAAGTTGGTGGCAGTTAGCTATATTACGAAAAATTATTTTTTACAGAGATTACCAGGTTAATTTCCATAACCTGGAAACTCTGACAGAGCGACGACCCAGCAGACGACTCAGCATTCGCGAGACGGTGCCGCAGACGAATTGTCTGAAGTTCCGCTCGCCTCGCTTACCGTATCGGGCGTTTTATCGTATCGGTTACGGTAACGTTAACGTATCGTTAACTCAGGATCCCACCCCTTATCAGGTCTACCTTATCTATGCCAGATCTGGACCTGAATATCTAATACCTTATCAGGTCAACCTTCCCTATGCCAGATCCGGTCCTAATACGGTACACCTTATCAGGTCAAACTTATCCATGCCAGATCAGCCCATATGTGACGGCAGGGCTGCCCTACCAGATTTCTAGTCGGTTAGGTGACCAGAACTGGTGAAATGGCTATGCTCCTACTTTTTTCTATTTTCCAGTGTTTTCTCGATACATATGAAGATTTTAATGCTAGAAATCTGAAATTATATTCTTCTCAGATATGAAAAGTATAGGTCCAAAACAGTTTTATGATATTTGGTCCCAATCACAAGTACTTGAAAATGGGAAAATTCTTAAAGTGGCCACAACCGGTACTTCTACCCTAATCATTATTCAATTTTACACTATTTTCAGTATGAAAATATTAAAAGCAAATTTTTACGAAAAAAAAGTGAAAAAAAAGTTCGCCTAGACTGTACTGCTGAAAACTGCTTGACGTATTCATCATCTGCTTGAGGCAGCGGGAGGTAAGCTCTATCCGTTCGAATATAAGCTCCGTTGGATACACCTGTAAGATGAATGAATGAATATGTACATACAGCGTCGGGGCAAGGTTGTACAGTATATTTTCGAGGATACAGCTTCTCTCTTACATTATCTAGCCTTATATATATGTATACAGGTACATTATATGCCCAAGGAAAGCGTTTTCATCCCTTATAAGCGAAACGTCAAGTAATAATGTACCTAACGTGCTATACACGAAGGCTCAGCTCTCTCTCCTCCAGTTTACTAGCGTATGCCCGAAAAGTAGAAGCCAAGGTTCCTCCTCTCGCCACTCGTCTGACCGTAAGTGTGGCGCGCGCGTTTAGCTTGTACTATTTTTAGAAGACTTCCATTCGTTTCCAACGTGCAGTGCTGTTCGTCGTGGTTGTCGGCGTTTGGGAATTGCAAACCGTCTATAAAGATACTAACACTGCAACTATAGCCATAGTCTCAATGCACTTGCTGCGGTATTTCAGCGTGAAAATTTCCTGACAGAAATAACACGAACAAGACTCGGCGCCCTCCTGCGGCGGCTTTCCGCATTAGCCCAAGAGAACCTTCCGAATCGCACGTATAATATTATTCCCTCTGTCGTCGCGGCCTAGTTACAGTTATGGTGGTTATATATACACGTATATATATCGCCTATACACGTAAGTATAAAGATAAGCACGTACGTTACTACGGGTTACGTGATCCTGTGCTTGAAGTGCCCACAGAATATAATTATTCATGGGCTGGGACGAGCGGAAGGTGAGATTTCAACGAGAACGAAAATTCACAGAGCCGACGACGCACGACGGTAGCGCTGCTGGCGTTCTGCGCGGAGAGAGACGGAGATAAAAAGTCGGGCGAAAGAATGACACTGGAAACAGACAGATAGAGGCAACTTTTGCGGGTCGAGTTAACCTCCATAGTTGAAGTTATTCTTATTGCACACCTTGCTACTTTATACACTGTGAGCTTATATTGCAGCTTTGCAGATGGAGTTTCTTTAAGGATCCGTGACTAAATATCTAATAAGAAAATATGTAAATTCTGAATGTAGTATCTACACCGAGAGGCCATTCACTAGGGAAATCACCGAAGCACCTCATATGAAATCAAGAACCAAATCTTAAAGTAGTATGAGCGGAGTACCTAGTCAATAGAAAGTCCATATTTTTTATTATGGGGAAAAGGCGAAGTATCACACATTTCGCTATTTTAAAAATCACAATATAAAGAGAGAAAAATTATGAAGTGTGTGTGATGATAAGGTGTGTATATTTATAAAACGGTAGTAGTTTAAATAAGAGTGTCATTTGATTCAGATTGTCCAGCCGGCCGCCATTTGGCCAATCAAGGAACGCGTGGCTACGCTATAGTCAACTGTTTTCCGGCAGTTTGATGCCGGTTCGCGAAAACTCGTCAATTTAATCGATGATATCTATTCGAAATATTCGGTAACATATATTTTTTAAGGGACGTACGTGTTCGTGGCAGTTTTCTCGGTATTTCGAGCTTTTATTTACGGAGGTGTCTGAATTTGAAGAATGGTTATTTCGGTCTCAAAGTGTTATCAGGGCAATTTCCGTATATAACATGTACTAAATTTCCCAATTTTGCACATTAACTATTATTGTAAATGGTCGGTAAAATGGTTTGAAATTTTACAGACAGCATCCTCTGAACCTATTCTATAGCATACTAAAAAATCACTTTTCTCTATGATCGTGAGGTTTGTGCTCATACTACCTTAAGAAGTCGCCCGGAAATCATTGATTTAGGTTTTCCTCGAAATCACATTGAAATCATATGAATGCACGAAATTGGAATCACATTACAATCATATGCATTCGCGAAATCGAAATCACATTGAAATCATATGAATGCACGAAATTGGAATCATATTACAATCATATGAATTCACGAAATCGAAATCACATTGAAATCATATGAATGCACGAAAGTGGAATCACATTACAATCATATGAATTCGCGAAATCGAAGTCACATTGAAATCATATAAATTCTCGAAATTAAAGAAATTCCAGTTTTTAACCAATATCCAGTATAGAGTAGTGGTTGATGATAATTTAGTTGACCGATGAAGCCCGCAAATAGTCATCGTCAGTAACCGTTATTCGATTCCAATACCATATTACTATTTCTCCTCTGGACATAACGACAAAAGGTTTGGCTATAAATGATGTTAACTTTAAGAAAATAAAAAGCCGTTTATAAGCTTCAAGTGTGTTTTTTTAAGACGCCATATTGAGGACTCTGCAAAAGTACTTTTCTATTGAGTTTTCCGAAAATGGAAGCGATTTCTTACTGATTTCCACTGGTATGAAATCATAATTCGAAAAAAGTAAAATCTTGTGAAATCACCCGATATATTAGTTTTGTGTAATCACGAAATCAGTTTTTGAAATCACTGAAATCATACAGGAAATCGCATGAAATCAGATACTCATTGAAATCTTGTGTGCATCTAAATGGGAAGTGAATGGCCCCTCGATCTACACCCTAGTTCTGTCATCGCATAAAAAAAAAAAAAACTGCAAAAATCATCTCAGTGTTCTCTGCACTTTACCGCAAAACCACTAACTGTTTTTTTTATCTAGCTAACTAACTTGGTGGTTTTGCTGTATCGATCACAGTAAAAACACCGATGTCAATTTCGAAATTTCGTAATATTTTGTAATTTGTATAAATAATGGTAGAAATCACGAACCGAATCACGGCTTAAATCACGGCAGATTTCACGTCACCGTGAAGCCAGTTAAATGCTGTTACCGTCAATATTTAATTTTTGGTTGTAATATGTATAACATTTGACACTCTGAAGAGAAAACAACATCGTCCTTTCTCGTTCCACATTTCTAAATGGCTAGGCCATTTCTGTCAAATAGTTAGGACATTTCCAAAACGTGGTCCTTCAGTTATACGAAAGCACAGTTACTTGCGATAGCTACGTGTTTATATGCACGAAAGGATGAACAATCGCTTGCGAGAAACGTTTCAAGTCGTTGGCCATCTAGCGGAGTTAAGCGGAGCTAAGTGCACGTGCACCCGAAGTTAGCCCGCTAGATGGCGGACCGAGCCGAAACGTTTCTCGCAAGTGAGTGTCGCCGTTCGGTGTATAAGTACGGGCGATCGTAAGTTAATTTCCGCCCATGTACTGACGTGGGTCATTTTTACTGTTGTTTATCAGTGACAAGACGGATTCTGCGAATTACCATGGCACTGAAAATTCCGTCGAGCCGTGATTTCTCCCGTTATTTATATAAATTACAAAACATTGCGAAACTCCGGAATTTTTTAAATTTACATCGGTGTTTTTGAGGTGAGCAAAACCACCGACGCTAAAAAAAAACGCTCAGCGGCTTTGCGGTGAATTGTTGTGCAGAAAAGTGCAGAAAACACTCAAGTGATTTTTGCAGTTTTTTGCGGTAATTTCAACCTGAATCCACGGTGGTCGAACCCACTAGGGGAATGGGGGAAAAAATTTAATGGGTAATGTAATTATTAATAAACAAAATTATTGTTACTTCTAATTTAACAATTTTTTTTTATTTCGTTTCCAACTGGTTTATTTCTTATTGTAAATTTGTCAGAAAAAAGTTCATTTCAGATATTTTGTTTGTAGATTTTTTAGTCGTGCTTTTCTTTTGTGCTGTGAACACGAGTGAAGATTATAGAATGTCACAAAGAGACATTCCGCTATTCTCTGAATAGCCACGTATGCGCTTTATGTTGAAATCTCTCTGCAGCTTCTCTGTACAGTCAATATATATTTATCCAGATGTATATAGAGGGTAGAGACTGTTGAGGATTTCCGAAAAGACGTTGATCAATGGTTGGGTTCGGCCATTCAATCAAGCGCAGTCGAGAGGTGCAGAACGACTCGAGACGACCAAGCTTTCGCGTCAGGTGGTCGTTCTCCACTTGCTGGCTTAGCATGTTGCTGCTTCTATGCTATCCGTCTCTTACATTCTCGCCGTGAATCTATTCGCACAGATACAAACGGAAATTCTCACGTGCTGCTAATTTCGAAGCTGACGCTCGGTGGTTGCTCGCAGTGAATTTCGTGAATACCTGATATTCTCATTAATTGAATTGGATGCTTGTAATTTAATCTGTTATTTAATTTATAGAATGTCTATGGAGGATCGTGCGTGTTATTCCCATGCAATATGGTTGAAGTTAGTATTCTATGAAGCAAGCTACGCAGTTTCACAAAATTTGTGTTGTTAGAGTTGTAGAGAAATTTTATTAAATATAGATAATAGATGATAGAAATTTTATACCATCGCAGTATTAACATATATTTCATTTAAAGCGTATCGTGCATTACGATTTTATATTTAGATCTATATTTATTACTTCTTTAATATTTGTCAAAATAAAGAAAAAGGCTTTTATTTTTTTTTTTTTTTTATTTTCGTGACAATTTTTTTTTCGAGATTTTCATGCCAGTGCACTCAGAAAGTCATAAAACGTCGAGAAAAGTGGTTTTTACGAAATGTCTGTATGTGTGTGTGTGCGTATGTGCAGATTTCATTGGTCGCGCGATAACTGTCGTAATTTTCATTGGATGTTCTTCAAATTTGGCACGCGAGTGGGCTATCATAGAATACTGTTTGGGATTGTAGTTGACGCAAATCGGTTCGAAAATTTAGATTTTACAGCATTTTGAAAATTTTGAAAAAATCGTTTTCACGCTATAACTTCCATAAATTGAGATATATCGGACTGAAATTTTGTACGTAAATAGACTACCATCAAACCATGATCTGAACCAAATTTGGAGAAAATCGGTAAAGCGGTTCCAATGTTATTGCAATTTCAATTAAAAAAAAAATGTCTTCAAAGACTCTGTAAAATCTGAGATATTCGGCTGCAATTTTCGACATGATTTCACGATTATTGATTGTTAATAATGAATTTAGTCAAAGGAACTATCGATATGTCGGTAAACTTCGATTTTGGTGAATATGAAAAAAAAATGCCGGCACGAAAAAAAAAAATTTGAAATTTTGCACAGATTTATCTTAAATTTTGTTCATATATGGACTATTATCGAAAAATATTTAAGTACAAATTTGACGCAGATCTGTCCAGCCATTCAAATTTTCTGGCATTTTGAATTTTTCGAAAAATCTCATTCTCGCACTGGCTCGTGCAAATTCCGAGATACCGGGTTCTAATTTGGCCCACATATGGACTACTATGGGACAAGGTTTTAGTACAAATTTGAAAAAAATCGGTTGCACGGTTAAAATTCTTCGACACTTTGAATTTTTAGAAAAAAGTCTAGAGCATAAACAAGCTTGCAAAGTAGAACCTTGCAAATTGCTTCCTCATTATTTCTCGCTTTTTACAAAGCTTCCTCTATGAGGAAGCCAAAATTGATCAACATACTTACTTATAGAGGTAGCTTTGTCAAAAGTGTAAAATACTGAGGAAGCAATTTGCAAGGTTCTACTTTGCAGGCTTTTTTGTATTGTGTATGTTATTATATAATGGCCCACATATATATTAATATCAATGCAACGACAGTATAATTATTATTTTAATAAAAATAATTATAATATAATATTATAATTGGCAATACGTCGTTTCTACAGAATCCGATTCTACACATCACCGACTCAACACCACCGACTCTACACAACGGCAATTCGACACATGCCTCGATTCAACACAACAGCAACTGTAAACATCACCAACTCGACACGTCACCAACTGGACACATGCCTCAATTCGACACAACCCCAATTGTACACAGCCCCGATTCTACACAGTCACAACTGTCACGAGCCAAATGCACAACGGCAACACTCTACACAGTCCCGATTCTACACAGGCGCGAATGTCACGAGCTAAATTCACAACGGCAATACTCGACACAGCTCCGATTCTACACAGGCACAACTGTCACGTGCTGAATTCACCAAAGTCCCGATTCAACACATCACCGATTCTACACCGTCACCAACTCACATCCAATCATAGTGCGCCGATAAGTTGGAATGCTTGAACGACATACGCTGATTGGATGTGAGTTGGTGACGGTGTAGAATCGGTGATGTGTTGAATCGGGACTTTGGTGAATTTAGCTCGTGACAGTTGTGCCTGTATAGAATCGGGGCTGTGTAGAGTATTGCCGTTGTGAATTTAGCTCGTGAAATTTGTGCCTGTGCAGAATCGGGGCTGTGTAGAGTATTGTCGTTGTGCATTTGGCTCGTGACAGTTGTGACTGTGTAGAATCGGGGCTGTGTAGAATTGGGGTTGTGTCGAATTGAGGCATGTGTCGAGTTGGCGATGTGTCGAGTTGGTGATGTGTATAGTTGCTGTTGTGTTGAATCGAGGCATGTGTCGAATTGCCGTTGTGTAGAGTTGGTGGTGTTGAGTCGGTGATGTGTAGAATCGGGTTCTGTAGAAACGACGTATTGCCTTATAATTTTATATCTATAATATAAATATAATTTTATTAAATAATTATGATATAATACTATATTATAATTATTCGAAAATTCGAAACCGGTAATAACTTGATGAATTTTGTTCGAAATATTGCTCGTAGCGCCAAACAAAAAAATACGTGTCTTGTCTTTTTCAAAATACTTTTTGATAAAAAATTGTCACAATTATTGTCAGGGTCAGAGCATGAAAAATTCAGCTGGAATTTCCCGTACATATATATATATATATATATATATATACTGACAATATATATATATATATATATTTATAAATATGTGGAGAGTATAACACAGAACGTCGAGTATGTAGCGCCAATTTCACGAATCATTTGCGAGAGAGTGCGTACTATGTAGGTCGGTGGTTGGTGAAGTAGGAGGTAGAGTCGGCGCCCACATGCGGAGATGTGGACACACCAGGGCCACAGCCAGTCTGACCATTAGCCATGATAAAATATAATAGACCGTAGCCTCAGAGGCATTTGTGTGGTACAGCAAGCGAGTAAAGTTCTCGGGTTGAAGCCAGACCTTGCCCCGCATATTGTCATCAGTCCGCACCTCTATTGTATCCGATTACATACTGCATACACTGCACCAACTGACCCCATAACATATAACATGGTACAACTCCAATGATATTATATATCCACAAATTTTCCCCAAATTACGAAATTAAATAAATAAATATTTGATTGACAACGTAAATATTCGATGCCATTTTGTTTTTCCATTTTTATTAAATTCATCTCAAGTCGATAAAGTGGATTAATCTTCTATGAGGATTTCAATTATTCCGAAAATTAACGTTATTTCAATAATTTATACGACGCTTGGAATGACGAGTTCAAATTTACATGAATTAAGGTATTTCTGTCGGTACGCCGGAGTCATAAATCTCAGAGTCTATATGACATTAAACAATAATCATATGCATCACTTTGACTGCCTCCATAATAATATCAAAAATAATCGAGAATCCTTCGAGATTTTCGTAATCAAGTTAAAAGAATTATTTGTAAATAGTTGATATGTTTAGTGCGGATTTGACTTCATTTTTACGATAATTAGGTTAGGAAACGTCATTTGGCCCGGTATCGTGCACTTTGACCTTGGTTCAATTAAACATTATTCCGGAGACTTCACCTTTTTTCATGATCCATCAATTCCTGAATGATTTGCGAATCTGTAGTACTATTTATTTTTTCTCTATCTTTGATCTAAGTATGTTAATTTTCGATTTAAAGATCAATTTTTCCAGCCCTCCCGTTGGCGCCGTGTAAAAAGATCGATTTTCAAGTTTTAATTGTTCATTCAAATACTCGGTAAGAGCCTTCAAGATTTTGTGTAAGTAAAATTGAATAGCTAAATTACAACATGTCAAAAATTCATGCATGTGAGTTTGGATTGCCTTCACGATAGAACTACCTTAAATAACCTTCATTCTCCCATATTTCAAAGCTTCTGGTTAGAATCAGAATTTGTGCGTCCAGTCACTGGAACATGTCCAGCCATTGGGACGTTTACTTTGCATTCTTTTGCTTCCCCATAGAGAAAGCTTTGTTTTCGTAAAAAAAAATTTTCGAAAATTTCATGTCAGGACACTCAAAATGGTCCAAAACGTCGAGAAAAGTGGTTTAGAAAAAAATGTCCGGATGTATGTGAGTCATTCTTCGTCAATTCAGCCACTTTTTTTCGAACATTTTTGATTAGTCCCATAATTGGACACATTGTAGTACTTGAAAGTACGCTCTCCTAATTTTTTCAGATTTTTAAATCCAATATTACGGAACATGGGCTATTTCTTTAAAGTCAATATATCTTGAAAAATTAAAGTCATAGAAAAAAATAGTTTCAACATAAATGTTGTAGTTTCATGTGAACTTTTCAATGAAATTTTCCAAATAATTTTGTCGGCCCGATAACAATGCTTTTTCGCTAAAATATATAATATATAATATAATATATTAGGGCGTTTTATAGATAGCTTTATTTATTTATAACTCAAAAATTTCGAACATTTTTCAGTTCGAAGAATAACATACAAAACTGTGGCTAAAAAAAAAAGTTGAGGTTCAGCCGTTAACCGAGGTGGCATGGAATGCCCCATACGCACAATATTATGTGCACAATGTTATGTGCACAATATTGTGTGTACGATGTTTTGGGCGTTTGTTATTGAGAACACAATTGTGTGCACAATAATGATTATTAATTATTATTTTCGTGCACGTTTCTAATGAAGATGTGTAAAACTATAATTCATTTGTGATGTGTAAGAAAAAATTGTGTACATCTTTATTGAAAGAATTATTTCATGTGAACAATATTTGTGATTAACAGATTTTTTTTCATGTGTGTACAAAGATTTCATACACAAATTATGCAATGTGCATGACATTTTTTCACTGAATATTACTTTTAATATCAATGTGTACATTTGAAACTTTCATGTGCACGTTTTATTGGATTTTTCCCAATGTGCACAAACCTCACTGTGTACAATTCTTATGTGCATGAATCATATCCTGTCATAGAGACGGCGTTGCGAAAGATAAAAATTAAGGAGGAAGCAATGTGCAAAGTTCCACTTTTCATCCTTTTTATGTTTCGATAGAAAGTATAAGAAATTTTTTTTTATATCGCTGATTTTTTTTTAAAATATAAATCTTGCCGATATTAATGTTCATTGAATTGTCAAATTGGATTGCGACTTTCCAAATATTTTTTTTTTTAAATCTTATTTTGTCGGAACCCGTTCCAGGTTTCCAGGGATTTTCAGTCTCGACGATATGTTCAATATAGCATTACACGGGGGATTAAAGTTGTACGGGTGTTAACCAGCAGTTCCATCTGCACACAATAGCTGTAGAGTCTTAAGCCTCGTGTATACAGGTTGAAATAAGCAAGTGTTGGGTAAACGAACGCGAAAACAGCGCGTTGGTTCGATTTAGTGCTAGCCGTAATTCGGCATTACCCGGGAAAACTATACAACGAAAGGGGGGTGAGGTGGTAAAGGATTCTCGGAGCTCGATAGGGTTTCTTATTGCTGGCCTCATGGCACAAAGAAATTACTCTGCTTCCGAATACCCACAAGAGATTCAGATTTGTTTTCTCCTGTTTCTTGTGTCTTTTAATACCAAAAGTAACAATGTAAACTTCTAAACTACCTACCACAACAATCAGGCTTTTACAGTCTTTAATTAACAAGTTCGTAAAAAAAAGTAATTGGTTTTCTTTAATGATGAAAGAACATTAACGTGTCCTAAAAAAAAACCGCATCATATAAAAGAGGTTGTAGGTAATCATATCGGCGGTAAATTTTTATGAGCATATCTGTAAAATTTGGGCAATAAATAACAGTAGACGAGCATTATTTGTATTTTATGACGTGCCATTAAATTTTTAATTGACAGCGTGGCATATTTGTTATCTTTGAGGATTAAAAATTCCTCGGAATATAATCGTTAATCTTGATCCGAAAATTTTGGAAAAATTTGATAAAAAGTAGAATTTTGTTAGAAATATATCCTACATTTTTATTTCAAGAATTAGAATTAGGCGCTCAACTATTGAAATTTCTTTTTGTTGAAATAAAATTAATTCTGGGGAATGTAGAACACTTTTTTAAAATTATAACAATGGAAAAACAGCAAAGTCCATTTTTATTTCACGAAGTAAAAAATGTAGAATGCATTAACAATGGAGTTTGTATGCACCGTAAAAAAAAATCTACTGGAAATTTAACGTACAAGTTTTTATGCATAAACTGGTATACTAAATATAATATCCAAGTACGATATAAAATAAATGTACGATATAATAATTTCAATAATTTATTTAAGTTTTACTGAAAAAGTAATTTAATTTTTATAATTTTTTCTAATTTTACTGCAAAAGTACATTAATATTATGGATGGCTGTCAAAATAGCGAATAGCTGATATAGCGAATGGCTGAAATAGCGAATGGCTGAAATAGCGAATAGCTGAAATAGCAAATGGCTGAATAGCGAAGGGCTGAAATGGCGAATGGCTGAAATAGCGAATAGCTGAAATAGCGAATGGCTGAAATAGCGAATGGCTAAATAGCGAAGGGCTGAAATGGCGAATGGCTGAAATAGCGAATGGCTGAAATAGCGAATGGCTAAAATGGCAAATGGCTGAAATAGCTAATGGCTGAAATAGCGAGGGCTGAAATGGCGAATGGCTAAAATGGCAAATGGCTGAAATAGCTAATGGCTGAAATAGCGAGGGCTGAAATGGCGAATTGCTGAAATGGCGAATGGCTGAAATAGCGAATGGCTGAAATGGCAAATGATTGAAATAGCGAATGGCTGAAATAGCGAATGGCTGAAACGGCGAATGGCTGAAATAGCGAATGGCTAAAATAGCGAATGGCTGAAATAGCGAATGCCTGAAATAGCGAATGGCTGAAAGAGCGAATAGCTGAAATAGCGAATAGCTGAAATAGCGAATAGCTGAAATAGCGAATGGCTGAATAGTGAAGCGCTGAAATAGCGAATGGCTGAAACAGCGAATGGCTGAAATAGCGAATGGCTGAATAGCGAAGGGCTGAAATGGCGAATGGCTGAAATAGCGAATAGCTGAAATAGCGAATAGCTGAAATAGCGAATAGCTGAAATAGCGAAGGGCTGAAATAGCAAAGGGCTGAAATAGCGAAGGGCTGAAATAGCGAATGGCTGAAATGGCGAATGGCTGAAATAGCGAATGGCTGAAACGCCGAATGGCTGAAATAGCGAATAGCTGAAATAGCGAATAGCTGAAATAGCGAATGGCTGAAATGGCGAAGGCTGAAATAGTGAATGGCTGAAATAGCGAATGGCTGAAATAGCGAATAGCTGAATAGCGAATGGCTGGAATGGCGAATAGCTGAAATAGCGAATGGCTGAAATGGCGAATGGCTGAATAGCCAATGGCTGAAATGGCGAAGGCTGAAATAGTGAATGGCTGAAATAGCGAATGGCTGAAATAGCGAATAGCTGAAATAGCGAATGGCTGAAATAGCGAATGGCTGAAATAGCGAATAGCTGAAATAGCGAATGGCTGAAATAGCGAATAGCTGAAATAGCGAATAGCTGAAATAGCGAATGGCTGAAATAGCGAATAGCTGAAATAGCGAATGGCTGAAATAGCGAATGCTTGTAATGGCGAATGGCTGAAATGGCGAATGGCTGAATAGTGAAGCGCTGAAATAGCGAATGGCTGAAACAGCGAATGGCTGAAATAGCGAATGGCTGAATAGCGAAGGGCTGAAATGGCGAATGACTGAAATAGCGAATGGCTGAAATGGCGAATGGCTGAAATAGCGAATGGTTGAAATAGCGAATGGCTGAAATAGCGAATGGCTGAAATAGCGAATGCCTGAAATAGCGAATAGCTGAAATAGCGAATGGCTGAAATAGCGAATAGCTGAAATAGCGAATCGCTGAAATAGCGAATCGCTGAAATAGCGAATTGCTGTAATAGCGAATGGCTGAAATAGCGAATTTAAATATAATGAACGTCCGAATCTAGAATGGCCATTATTATTGAATTCGCTATTTTAGCCATTCGCTATTTTGATCATTCGTTATCTTGAACCCCACCCAATATTATAACACAATTGTACATTAAATTTAATTGACGAGTTTATGCATAAATATTTTCTGCCAGTATAAAATTTCCAGAATTTTATTTATCAAAATAAAAAAAAACATCAAACCATTAATTTGATGCACGAAACTTTACGGTAAAGCTTACAAAACTTTATCACCGATTTGACTAGCGTGAGACGCACCAACCTCCCTAAGATTTAATCCACGTGGAAGCCTCTCAATTCCAAAGTATATTCAGCACGAGCCTGATAGCTATCAGTTTGAAAAGCAGTGACTGTAAAGACTCCCGAGGGTGATACTCGATCGCAAAAGACTGAAACCTCAAGACGCTCAGCTCAGCCAATCTGTGCATCCGGTATTTCGGTGCGACGCGTGTCAAAGAGTCGACTTAAAGGGGGTATCATTTTTCCGGAGATTATAAACACTTTTGTCGTTTGGAGGAAGGAAGGAAGCTATAGTTTTCGATTATACGGGTCGCAGATGTTACTTTGGTGGTTAAAAAAGAAAAAAATTAATAATTTTGACAGAATTTCCGATAGGAAATATACCACAAAGCTATAAATAAAGCAACTCGCAGTTCACTCTCGTGTTTTTGCTGGAAATTGAATATCGAATTTGCGAAATAATTCATACACGGAGACAGGAGATTTTAATACATCAGAACTCTCGATTCTATATAGAAAATATGATGTATTATATATTTATAGGATATACATGTCAATTGTGGAAGAGTTTTATGGCTTCAGACAAGAAGAACAACGATACCTTGGCCATATGGTGCCCGCCTATACGATAAAGTATAGGTCCGTAGTACAACAACCGACGTGTAGGTATAACACTCTGCGGTTTGGATCTCTCATTCCACTGACCTTCCTCCCTGCATCGTCAACATGTTATTCTCACGCTTTTCTTCCCAGCTCCTCATGCCACTTTTCTCTTTCAATGACATCAACCGAGGAAACGGTCAAAGTCTACAAGGCCTTTGCAATTTTTATACATTTATGGCGAAAAATTGCAGCGCATTTTTTTTTTAATATACCAGTATGAGAATTTAAATTGAAATTTTTCAAATATTGCACTGTTTAAAAGCTGAATAAAAATAAATATAATAAACAAATAAATGAATATATAATTTACGTATTTATTATATTTATTTATTTATTTATATATTCATTTATTTGTTTATTATATTTATTTTTATTCAGCTTTTAAACAGTGCAATATTAGAAAAATTTCAATTTAAATTCTCATACTGGTATATTAAAAAAAAATGCGCTGCAATTTTTCGTATATATATATATATATATATATATATATATATATATATATAATAAAATTATTTTATTAGCAAATAAATTAATTTTTAGAGTTGACTCTGGTTGGAATGAATTTTTAATAGGGGTAAATTTAATTACGTATATTAAATTATTATTTAGATAATTTTATATTTTCACAGTTTTCTGTAAACTATTAAAAAAAATATCATTACCATTGCTGGAATTATATATTCGTTAACTAATTTATTAAATATGATAATACAAATGTGTATATAAATATAAAAATATTTAAATTTTATACCATATTTGCATATTAAATTTAATATTTTTAACAGAGTTATTAAAAAAGAAAAATTTGCGAAAAATTGCAGCGCATTTTTTTTTTTAAATATACCAGTATGAGAATTTAAATTGAAATTTTTCAAATATTGCACTGTTTAAAAACCGAATAAAAATAAATATAATAAATACGTAAATATATATATATATATATATTTGAAATGAGAAAATTTTATATTTTCACAGTTTCCTGTAAACTATTTAAAAAAATATCATTACCATTGCTGGAATTATATATTTGTCAACTAATTTATTAAATATGATAATACAAATGTGTATATAAATATAAAAGTATAAAAATTTTATACCATATTTGCATATTGAATTTAATATTTTTAACAGTGTTATTAAAAAAAGAAAATTTTGCGAAAAATTGCAGCGCACTTTTTTTTTTTAAATATACCAGTATGAGAATTTAAATTGAAATTTTTCAAATATTGCACTATTTAAAAAGTGAATAAAAATAAATATAATAAATAAATAAATATTACAAATACGTAAATATATATGATATTAAATATTATAAATACGTAAATATATATGATATAAAATAATGCAAAGTAGAAACTTGCACATTGCTTCCCATCGCCATTTTTTTATTATTTGAATAATACTCTTAAAAATATTAAATTTAATAAGCAAATATGATATAAAATTTAAATACTTATAAAAGTATTCAAA
Source organism: Ephialtes manifestator (assembly GCA_963970395.1). Taxonomy (NCBI): domain Eukaryota; kingdom Metazoa; phylum Arthropoda; class Insecta; order Hymenoptera; family Ichneumonidae; genus Ephialtes; species Ephialtes manifestator. The sequence continues at coordinate 3,913,165 of OZ019969.1, read as the reverse complement.
TTATATATCATATTTGCTTATTAAATTTAATATTTTTAAAAATATTAACTGTTAAAAATACTGTTAAAAATATTAAATTTAATAAGCAAATATGATATATAATTTAAATACTTTTATAAGTATTAAAATTTTATATCATATTTGCTTATTAAATTTAATATTTTTAACAGTATTTTTAACAGTTAATATTTTTTAAAATATTAAATTAAAAATAAAAATAAAAATATTAAATTTAATAAGCAAATATGATATAAAATTTAAATACTTATAAAAGTATTTAAATTATATATCATATTTGCTTATTAAATTTAATATTTTTAACAGTGTTATTCAAAAAATAAAAAAATAGCGATGGGAAGCAATGTGCAAGTTTCTACTTTTCATTATTTTTTTTTTTTCACAACATAAAATTGTGTGAATTTTAACTCTCGCGAATAATTTGGGTGAATAAATTCGATGAATTTTCCCGTGTGCGACACTACGGGACACGCGATACGTGACTACGGAGTAAAGTTAGTAGTTTCGGATAAAAATAAAGCAGAACGATGTGGGAATGATGCTGCGGCAAACGTGAAAAGTAAAAATTATCGTGTCTGGGTCCTCGGCGTAGAGTTGCAATGGTGGCACGCGCGATTATCTTTCCCCGGAACCGGAAGTACCCTCGGCTGCTCACCCACCTGGTGTTTCGTTCGTTCGTTCGAAACTCTCTTAGTCGAACGAGCTAGAAGAGTGAGAGAGAAAAAGAGAGCCCCGATGCTTTTTAACGTTGGGGAAACACACATGCAATGTGCACCGAGCGCGATCAGCGAAGCGTGATCTTCAGACAGTCCAACCACCGTCGTCATCGTACTGGTCGTCGTCATTTTCCTCTCCATATCGCAGTTTCTACGCTTGTTGCGATTAGAAAAGTGTGCGACTTTAAAAGATAAGAATTCGCGAGGTTATTGATCTATAGACTAAAAAAAAATGTTGGAAATAATTGTTCGTAATTATTAATAAATGTTCAAAAGTAGAGGTCATTAATAATGTTCATAATTATTAATAAATGTTCAAAATTAGAAGTCATTAATAATGTTCATCTTTTAAAAAAGACATGACACATTGAAAATCGAAATATCGAAAACTGAAACCAGTTTTCAAACGTTCTGATTGGTCGTCGATGGCTTTGATATAAAGCCAACTTCAGACTGTTATGATCGCTGCAGAGTTACGCGCGCGCTTTTTGAATGGCTGTATTTTTCGCAGTTGTGGAATAGAATACATTTTTCTTCGCGTAAAAAAAAAAAAAAGACATGGTACAACGAAAGTCGATTATATCGAAATACTGAAGCAAAAATAGAGTCGACGATAGTATGATTCATATGCTCAAAATAATTTTTTATAATTATTAATAGATGCAAATCTTTATTCATATTTAAACAATTCCATAATTATTATTGTTATTGTTATTTATATATTTAAATTAATTAACTTCTATTACTTCTATAAATATTGCACATAATCATAAATACACATACTCATTCCATTATGAAAAAAAAAAAATTTTCAAATGTTTTAATCATTAAAGGTAATAAATTATTGCCATTTGTTTCAATATTCGTTTTTCTGCTGAACAATAATTTTGTACATTGTTGCAATTTTCTTTCCTTCTATTTTCAAAACGAGGATAATGCAGCAATATTTTAATGTATTATTATATTTTTTTAAAGTCATAAATTATTGGCATTTTTTTTAATATTAATTTTTTTTCCGAACAATAATTTTGTATATTGTTGCAATTTTTTTTCCTTCTATTTTCAAAACCAGGATAATGCAGCATTATTTTAACGTAGTATTATAATTTTTTTAAGTCATAAACTATTGGCATTTTTTTCAATATTCGTGTTTTTTTCTGAACAATAATTTTGTACATTGTTGCAATTTTTTTCCTTCTATTTTCAAAACGAGGATAATGCAGCAATATTTTAACGTAGTATTATAATTTTTTTAAGTCATAAACTATTGGAATTTTTTTCAATATTCGTGTTTTTTTCTGAACAATAATTTTCTACATTGTTGCAATTTTTTTTCCTTCTATTTTTAAAACGAGGATAATGCAGCTATATTTTCGACAATAATACGTAACTTAGTATTATAATTTTTGAAGGCATAAATTATTGGTATTTTTTTTCTGAATAATAATTTTGTACGTGGTTGGAATTTTTTTTCCTTCTGTTTTCAAAACGAGGATAACGCAGCAATATTTTCGGCAATAATACATAACGTAGTATTATAATTTTGGCCTGGGCTCGAGGCCAAAGTGAAGCTTTAGCGTGGTATTATGTGGCTACCGGTGGAGTGGATCTGCTTTTAAGAGAGACAGAGAGAGTGAGGAAGGAAGGGGTAAGAGACGGATAACCTAAACGCAGAAGGTAGCCACAGATAGATATGTATTATTATTACATCTGTGCTCGGAGAGCCATTATCGTACGTAACGAAGCGAGCAGGCACGGGCCGTTCAGGATGTGCCCTGCGCGCGCTCATCCAATGAAATATATTATACTACGTATAGAACACATACAACATAGCCAGTGTATTCGGAATTCATTAGAGCGTTGCCCTCGGCGCTCCTACGAAGATACACGATCATCAGGACAAAGCCACATGCAAAATGTCACATAATATATTCCATGTATCATTACTAATAAATTATTCATTATTATCATGATTTAAAATTTTTTTTCTATAGTTATCCCATTTATTCCATTATAGTTGATAGTTTTATTTCCAATGTATGGCTTCTCGCCTTTTACATTTTCCCTTCTACTTCTTTTTGATTATACAATATTTCCACATCCGCCTTCATAAAAACATTCCATACTTAAGCATATAAAAAAAAAACAAAAAAAAAACATTTCCATACAATAATTCCACGTTCGCCTTTATACGAACATTCCATACTTTAACATATCCAAAATCATTTCTGATAAAACCATTTCCCTACAATGTTTCCACGAATAATCACATCCCTACAAAGTCATTTCCATTAAATTCCTTCGTTTTAATCGGCTACGCTTCATATAAACACCCCGCTCGTATCTGTGAATATCCCTCAAATGTCTTTGGTCCACATTCCCACGTTTGGTAACTTCCCGATTTCAGCTATCTCGTTCTTCCTCGAAATATCTGCAGTTGGCTTCCTCTCCTTGTCACACCAAATAATCCATGCTCGTCGCACTCGTCCAGCGACTTAATTTTTACACGAAAAATGATGTTTACGAAGATTCCAGACAATTTTGCATGTCTCCCCAATTTTGACTTCTCACTCCTCCATTTCTTTCCTAGTACCTCGTGTTTCAATCACTTTGAATCATTTTCCACATATTTTCCGTCAACACTCAGACCATTATACCTAAAAAAATGACGAGCCTTCCTTCGACACGTCCATGGAGACTAGAGGTAAGGAGTACGAACGACTATGGGAAATGCGGTTCTCAACTGTTCGCCGAATCGTGGAAAATTCTTTCGGCGCGGACCGAAGTGAAGTGAGCGGAAAGTTGGCTGGAACCAATTAAATGAGCTCGAGCAGCAGCGCCCCCCATTTATTCCATTACAATTTTTATTATTGTTACGGCTTATTTCAGATTATTAAAAACTTAAGAAAACAAACAATTAAATATTATAAAAAACTTTCCGATATTATTATTATTATTTTAATAAGTAAAAATAATATAATAACGATAAATTTAAATTTAATTTTTTTTTAAACACCCAGTAGCGCTTCTCTCTGCTGGATGGGGACATTTTTGATCAGCATTCTCACCAGCGTGGTTGAGTCGCCAAATATTTCCAAATCTTTGTTTTTGAGTAAGACTTCATATAGAAGTCAAACTCGCTAATCGTTAATAATGTAGATATTTTAAACCTCAAACCAGCATAAAAACAAAATTGTGACATTTTAATTAAGTGATTATTAATAAATTTAAACATGTTTAAGAGAAGAAGCAAGAGGAATTATCAATGGAGTTCCATCAAAGTGGGGGAGGAAATTAAAGAAAGCGATGGAAGATGTGGGACTAGGTGGAATAGGGAATGTAATCCGAAATGGCAACGTTGAGGAATTAGAAAAGATAATAGAGAGAGGGTATAGAATAAAGCGAGACCAAGAAATACAGGGTGATTGGGAAAAAATCGAAAAATCGGGGTTTTGTAAAGAATATAAATATCTAAAAGTAAATGCAGGTTTGGAAAGATACTGGGAAGACAAAGAGATTGGAGGACAAGTCAAGGAAACGTGGGCAAGAATGAGATGCGGAAGTATAGGCAGAGGGGAAAGAAGGGGGTATATAAATACGAAATGTAGAATGGCGGAGAAGATGACGAAACACTAGAACATATCGCGGAATGTAAGAAAGTTAAAGAAGAGATGAAAGAAGAGTTGGTAAAAAGTATGGAGAATTGGAGAAAAGGAGTCGGAGGAGAGATGCTAAGAATGAAGTGGATAAGATACTTTGATCAGCATTCTCACCAGCGTGGTTGAGTCGCCAAATATTTCCAAATCTTTGTTTTTGAGTAAGACTTCATATAGAAGTCAAACTCGCTAATCGTTAATAATGTAGATATTTTAAACCTCAAACCAGCATAAAAACAAAATTGAGACATTTTAATTAAGTAATTATTAATAAATTTAAACATGTTTAAGAGAAGAAGCAAGAGGAATTATCAATGGAGTTCCATCAAAGTGGGGGAGGGAATTAAAGAAAGCGATGGAAGATGTGGGACAAGGTGGAATAGGGAATGTAATCCGAAATGGCAACGTTGAGGAATTAGAAAAGATAATAGAGAGAGGGTATAGAATAAAGCGAGACCAAGAAATACAGGGTGATTGGAAAAAAATCGAAAAATCGGGGTTTTGTAAAGAATATAAATATCTAAAAGTAAATGCAGGTTTGGAAAGATACTGGGAAGACAAAGAGATTGGAGGACAAGTCAAGGAAACGTGGGCAAGACTGAGATGCGGAAGTATGGGCAGAGAGGAAAGAAGGGGGTATATAAATACGAAATGTAGAATGACGGAGAAGATGACGAAACACTAGAACATATCGCGGAATGTAAGAAAGTTAAAGAAGAGATGAAAGAAGAGTTGGTAAAAAGTATGGAGAATTGGAGAAAGGGAGTCGGAGGAGAGATGCTAAGAATGAAGTGGATAAGATGCCTAAAAGAGAAACCAATTGTAGAACTATGCATTTATATACAAGAATTTGAGAGACTAGCAAAAAACAAAGAGGGAAAAGAAGGGAGAGATAGGCAATAAAGGGAAATGAAGGAAATGTAAGAATGGACTTGATTGAGTGAGAATGAATGCAACTAAAATTGGATTAAGAGAAAATGTAAATCTATAACACATGTAAAAACCCGAAAGGGCATACTTGAGAAATAAACAATATATATTAATAAATTTAAACAGTGTAGAAACAAAAATTGTGAAACTTTATTCATCTATCATTAATAAATTTAAATATTATAAAATACCAAACCAGTGTATAACTTAAAAAACATGTGAAACTTCGACTCGTCACCTAATTGACAATAAATTTTATTGTTTATTGTTGAAAAAAGTGCATCAGATCAGAAAGTTTATTTATTTATCATAAAATTTAATCACCGGACACCGGATTCGATCCCTGGCCGGCACATTCATGGAGACTTTACCAAATCCATGATGTAACATTATAGTTTATGACCCATGAGCATTGAGACTTCGAAACTATTTAAGGGGTTATACGCATTCAGAATTTTTCAAAAATCATTTTTCAAATTTATTTTCTTTCCGTAATGTACGAACATTTCGTAATCTTAAAAAAATTGAGTTCGTCGGTTTCAAATTAATACACAAGATTTATAAATATATTTTTCAGTTCTTAATCGAAGTTTTTTGCTCGTCGATAAATATTTTCCATTTTATGAACAATTTGAGACGAAATTTTGTATGGAAAAATGATTTTTTTTGCGAAGCCGCCATTTTGTTAAGAATCAATATTTCGCTTATTCCTTGGATTAAAGACCAGATAGTACCTTATATTAACTAAATCTTTTTTTTGTTTTCATTTCGAATGATTCAGTCTAAAGATATTCTGCTTTTTTTAGAGGTAGTATAGCAGCTTTAAAAATCATTATTTTCAAAAATAAAAAATATCCGAATAAAGTTGAATGTCACCCCAATGTGTATATAAATTTTTATATTAATAAATTGAAACATCTTTTAATGAAAAATTCTTGAAAAATCGTTTTTTTACAGAATTCTGAAAATCGACATTAATTCCAATAGCTTATTTTCAAGTAAAATTAAAGTAAATTATTCTATATGCATACATTAATTTTACATCAATTTTTACATTTGCATATTAAATTTAATATATCAGTTTATGCATAAAAATTTCCAGTACTTGTACCTTAAGGACGATCAGTGACGACTGTCAAAGTCAAATCAGAGATAAATTTTTGTAATCGATTCTTTAAAGTTTAATGCATTACATAATAGCTGTGGAGGGTGATTTGTATTGAAGCATGTAGACTTAATCCAGAGAAAGATTAATAGTGACGGATTTGCATAAATATTAACTGAGTAACGTTTCTTTTCAATGGGATACATTTTCGTTCAGTTTTTTTCAAGTATAATCTGTAATTCTTGACCGATTTGAATGAGTGACAGCTCATTCTCTACCTTAAAAGATACTCTACGCATTGACCGCCTAGATATTTCATAGTGTTAATTGTTTAATAATTCTAGACTGTTGTTTAACAGAAATTAAAATACTTTCATAAACAACAGGCTATAATTACAAAACGATGAACACTATGAAATATCTAGGAGGTCAATTCGTAGAGTATCTTTTAAGAAAAACAATGAACTATGGTTCATAAAAATCGGCAAAGAATTAAAGATAATACTTGGAAAAAACTGAACGAAAATATATCACACTGAAAAGAAACGTTAATCAGTTAATCTTTATGCAAATCCGTGACTATTAATCTTTCTCTGGATTAAGTCTACATGCTTCAATACAAATCACCCTCCACTGTTATTATTTAATGCATTAAACTGTAAAGAATCGATCGCGAAAATTTATCTCTGATTTGACTTTGGGAGTCGCCACCGATCCTCCTTAAATTTCACGTAGATTTTTTTTACAGTGTATATATAGCTAATGACACTTCGTGTATTATGATATTGCTAATAGACGTCAGAATTGTGACCTGATTTATTTGCTCGTCTGTCAATAACCATTTATACCTTATCGTGCATCACGATAATGCTGACATACACGTGATAGACTTGACTCGAGTACTATTCTATTCTTAGTCTAATTTCATCGTCACCCGGAGGCACATACGGCACATACAATGCGCTCGCTAACGAAGAAGCCGTGCAGATGTGCACCCGAGCTTATCGCTTCGCCTCCCTTGTCTTCTCGACGCCGTATAAACAAAAGATAGAAATCCAATCAATAGCATCGATACCGGAGGCCCGGAAGGGCGTCACCGTTGCACCGGATGTGTAATACACATATCTGCCTCTATTGTACGATACACTTGTACACAACAGCAAATAACATTAAGGGATGTTAGCAATCGACCTGATTAAGTATTGTCCACTTAAATATTTGAATAAACACACTTAATACACTCAGGTCTCGCCAAAATTTCTTATATTTTTTATTACTACTTCAAGGTATTTAAAAAAAAAATTTCCAATTTTTTTATTCCACAAAATAGTAAGCTGCTTTTTTTTATAGTGAAAGAAAATAAATAAAAGTAATGACAAAGACGTTTAAGCCACAATATTCTTGTTATTGGTCGATTTATTTTTGTTTATTAAATATAGTTAATAGTTAATTAATATTTAATAGTTAAATTAACAGTTAATAAATAAATATTTAATAGTATTAAATATAGTTGCACTTTATTACTTTGTTTAAAACAACCAATTTGATTTATAACAAAAAAATTAACTAATATCGAAAGGTAATAAAAAATTGAATTTTTCGCCTTGTATTTTTTTTCTACTAAGATTGTAAGATGAAGAAAAAAAGTTTAATTTGTGAAAAAATAAGAAGAAAGTATTTTGAAGTGCCAGAGTAATTTAGCCATTTATTGGTAATTTTTAATGGGGCCGAAAAAAAATGGGACAGACTATGAAGATGAATAAAAAAACGTTCAACTTGTGAAAAAATAAGTAGAAAGTATTTTTAAGTGGCAGAGTAAGGGCGAGCCATTTATTAGTAATTTTTAATGGGGCCGATAAAAAAAGGGACTGACAGAGAATCTCCCATATATATATACTTTTACACACAGACGTGCAAGTACCAATTCGAAACTAAGATATGTACTGGCATAGGGCAAAGTGCAAATCAATGTAACGTGGAAAGATGTTACATTGTAGACATCGGCACTTAAATGTATGTTGAATACTGCGTTGGAGAATTCGTAGACGTTACTGAAGCATTTCCAGCTCTTCTATTATTCTGTAACAGAGAACGACGAGAATATATAACTAGAACTTTGGGCTGGAGAGACGAGATTATAATATTACTTCGAACATTTTGTCGATTGGATTACATTTTTAATGGACATTTTATCGGCATAGAAGATTTTATCGTCAAATAGCAATTTATTTTTGTTTTATAATCATATATATATTAAAGAAGAATAAATTAATTGGTAAAATGAAAAATGAATATAGACAGTTTTTTGGAGAGCAGGATTCACGATTTTACTAGTAAATTATCTGTTGATGTCTTTTTTTTAATCAATTGTAAATAAAGAAGAAGATCTATTATTTAAGAATATTTTACACATAAATTCCCAGTCAGGAATTTACTTTGATATACATAAAAAAAATAGAACGAAAAGTCAACGTCGAATTAAAATTATTGACTGTGAATAATAATAATAATAATGATAATTATAATAATAGTGGTAGAAAGATTATTAACAAAATGGTTTTGAGAACTTTTGGAAATTAGAACTTTGAGAAGTTCAACGAACTTTTAGAAATTATTTGATTGACTTTGGAATTCAATTTTTTAAATTATTTTAACAATTCATCAATTTTGAAAACTCATTAAAATCGTACGAATGTTATTTAAACAATCTGTGAATTAATTTTCCACGAAAAAATTCAAGTTTCCAAAAATATTTGTTAAACGATTTTCTTTCAATTAGCCTAATTGATTAATTTAACATAGTTATAATTATTTTTCAAAATAAATATTCTCCACGTATGACGTTATTTTTTTGTTATTCCTGAAGTAATGAAATTCTAATAAAATCAAATTTTAGTCCTGACCAAAATTTGATTGTGCCAAAAGCTTTCAAAAAATGTTTGTTAAACTATTTGTTAAACTAGCCTAATTGCTTAATTTAACATAGTTATTATTATTTTTCAAACTCAATATTCTCAACGAATGACTTTGATTATTTTTTCCTCTATTCTTGAAGTACTGAAATTCTAATAAAATGAAATTTTTTGTGGGGAACCCTTAAGGACTGCTAAGAGCTTCATTGTTAAAAAAGATTGGAAGTTTTTATGCCTAAACTCATCGATTAAATTCAGTTTCAATTTGTGATATAAAATAAATGTACTTTTACAACAAATTAAATGGAAATTATTAAAATTAATATATTTTTACAGTAAAATTGAAGTAAATTATTGAAATTACTATAATAAATTTAGTGTACCAGTTTGTGCATAAAAATTTCCAGCACTTTTACATTAAATTTCAAGTAGATTTTTTTTTACAGTATTGCTTTACATAAGATTACATATGTTAGGCCGATAATGAATTAGATCTTGCAGAAATGTTGAAATTTCATTTCCACTCTAATTAACGCAATAACTTAATCTTTGTACCAAGTTATTTGGTAGCATGCACATCCATAATATATGTAAACTAGACTTTCCCGCTTACGTTGATCATCGATGCACGCAAGGTACTCGGGCGTGGAGCTCGCCACAAGCGTAGAGAGACACGTAGACACATAAGTTGCGAGTTTCCTTTGTGCTCTATAGATACGCTCCGCTGTGCACTTATCCTACGTACGCGTTTCAATTCACGGTGCACAGGCTCAAATTTCACTCTATAACTGGTGGGCGACGTGGAGTTTCCCCGGTAAGGTAATAATTCGATAGTGGGATAACCATCGGAGCATTAATTTAGTCATGCAAGTAACTTCCGGTTGGCAATCAAAATCAGAAGAATTTCTCACTTTATTTCGTACAATTTCTACCGGATGTTGTACCACGAAATTTCCATTCCATGTGTTTTCCTCAAAATTTGAATTTTTCTAAATTCAAGTCAATCTCAATTTTTCTATAATTAAAAAAATGTATAACTCATTTCTCGAAATTATTAAATTACTCGTGCAAAATAAACTAAATCGAAAATTGAAATTAAATGGCACCACGAAATTTCCATTCCATGTGTTTTTTTCAAAATTTGAATTTTTGTAAATTCATGTCAATCTCAATTTTTCTATAATTAAAAAAAATGTATAACTCATTTCTCGAAATTATTAAATTGCTCGTGCAAAATAAACTAAATCGAAAATTGAAATTAAATGGCACGCGATGTATTTTTCAAATAGAAATTCTAAAAGATTATAAATGTTTTTTTTTTAATTTCACTCTATAATTGGTGGGCGACTCGGAGTTTACCCGGTAAGGTAATAATTCGATAGTGGGATAACCATCGGAGCATTAATTTAGTCATGCAAGTAACTTCCGGTTGGCAATCAAAATCAGAAGAATTTCTCACTTTATTTCGTACAATTTCTACCGGATGTTGTACCACGAAATTTCCATTCCATGTGTTGTCCTCAAAATTTGAATTTTTCTAAATTCAAGTCAATCTCAATTTTTCTATAATTAAAAAAAATGTATAACTCATTTTTCGAAATTATTAAATTACTCGTGCAAAATAAACTAAATCGAAAATTGAAATTAAATGGCACCACGAAATTTCCATTCCATGTGTTTTTTTCAAAATTTGAATTTTTGTAAATTCAAGTCAATCTCAATTTTTCTATAATTAAAAAAAATGTATAACTCATTTCTCGAAATTATTAAATTACTCGTGCAAAATAAACTAAATCGAAAATTGAAATTAAATGGCACCACGAAATTTCCATTCCGTGTGTTTTTTTCAAAATTTGAATTTTTGTAAATTCATGTCAATTTCAATTTTTCTATAATTAAAAAAAAATGTATAACTCATTTCTCGAAATTATTAAATTACTCGTGCAAAATAAACTAAATCGAAAATTGAAATTAAATGGCACGCGATGTATTTTTCAAATGGAAATTCTAAAAGTTTATAAATGTTTTTTTTAAATTTCACTCTATAATTGGTGGGCGACTCGGAGTTTACCCGGTAAGGTAATAATTCGATAGTGGGATAACCATTGGAGCATTAATTTAGTCATGCAAGTAACTTCCAGTTGGCAATCAAAATCAGAAGAATTTCTCACTTTATTTCGTACAATTTCTACCGGATGTTGTACCACGAAATTTCCATTCCATGTGTTTTCCTCAAAATTTGAATTTTTCTAAATTCAAGTCAATCTCAATTTTTCTATAATTAAAAAAAATGTATAACTCATTTCTCGAAATTATTAAATTACTCGTGCAAAATAAACTAAATCGAAAATTGAAATTAAATGGCACCACGAAATTTCCATTCCATGTGTTTTTTTCAAAATTTGAATTTTTGTAAATTCATGTCAATTTCAATTTTTCTATAATTAAAAAAAATGTATAACTCATTTCTCGAAATTATTAAATTACTCGTGCAAAATAAACTAAATCGAAAATTGAAATTAAATGGCACGCGATGTATTTTTCAAATAGAAATTCTAAAAGTTTATAAATGTTTTTTTGTTTTTATTTCACTCTATAACTGGTGGGCGACTCGGAGTTTCCCCGGTAAGGTAATAATTCGATAGTGGGATAACCATTGGAGCATAATTTAGTCATGCAAGTAACTTCCGGTTGGCAATCAAAATCAGAAGAATTTCTCACTTTATTTCGTACAATTTCTATCGGATGTTGTACCACGAAATTTCCATTCCATGTGTTTTCCTCAAAATTTGAATTTTTCTAAATTCAAGTCAATCTCAATTTTTCTATAATTAAAAAAAATGTATAACTCATTTCTCGAAATTATTAAATTACTCGTGCAAAATAAACTAAATCGAAAATTGAAATTAAATGGCACCACGAAATTTCCATTCCATGTGTTTTTTTCAAAATTTGAATTTTTGTAAATTCATGTCAATTTCAATTTTTCTATAATTAAAAAAAATGTATAACTCATTTCTCGAAATTATTAAATTACTCGTGCAAAATAAACTGAATCGAAAATTGAAATTAAATGGCACGCGATGTATTTTTCAAATAGAAATTCTAAAAGTTTATAAATGTTTTTTTTTTATTTCACTCTATAATTGGTGGGCGACTCGGAGTTTACCCGGTAAGGTAATAATTCGATAGTGGGATAACCATCGGAGCATTAATTTAGTCATGCAAGTAACTTCCGGTTGGCAATCAAAATCAGAAGAATTTCTCACTTTATTTCGTAAAATTTCTACCGGATGTTGTAGCACGAAATTTCCATTCCATGTGTTTTCCTCAAAATTTGAATTTTTCTAAATTCAAGTCAATGTCAATTTTTCTATAATTAAAAAAAATGTATAACTCATTTCTCGAAATTATTAAATTACTCGTGCAAAATAAACTAAATCGAAAATTGAAATTAAATGGCACCACGAAATTTCCATTCCATGTGTTTTTTTCAAAATTTGAATTTTTGTAAATTCATGTCAATTTCAATTTTTCTATAATTAAAAAAAATGTATAACTCATTTCTCGAAATTATTAAATTACTCGTGCAAAATAAACTAAATCGAAAATTGAAATTAAATGGCACGCGATGTATTTTTCAAATAGAAATTCTAAAAGTTTATAAATGTTTTTTTTTTTTAATTTCACTCTATAACTGGTGGGCCACTCGGAGTTTCCCCGGTAAGGTAATAATTCGATAGTGGGATAACCATCGGAGCATTAATTTAGTCATGCAAGTAACTTCCGGTTGGCAATCAAAATCAGAAGAATTTCTCACTTTATTTCGTACAATTCCTATCGGATGTTGTACCACGAAATTTCCATTCCATGTGTTTTCCTCAAAATTTGAATTTTTCTAAATTCAAGTCAATCTCAATTTTTCTATAATTAAAAAAAAATGTATAACTCATTTCTCGAAATTATTAAATTACTCGTGCAAAATAAACTAAATCGAAAATTGAAATTAAATGGCACGCAATGTATTTTTCAAATAGAAATTTAAAAAATTTATATACATTTTTTAAATTTATTTTGAAGTTTCTTGAATTGAAGACAAATTCTTCGAATAAATTAAATTAGAAAATTAAAATACATAAAAAATGTTTGTCATCTATAATTCAAAAACTTGCTAAAGAATTTTTGTAAATTCATGTCAATTTCAATTTTTCTATAATTAAAAAAATATGTGTATATCATTTCTCGATTATTATTAAATTACTCGTACAAAATAAAGTAAATCGAAAATTGAAATTAAGTGCCACGCAAAATATTTTTCAAATAGAAATTTTTAAAGTTTATGAATTTTATTTCTAATTGATTTCTAATTTAAATTTGTAATTGAATAAATTAAATTAGAAAATTAATAATACATAAAAAATGTTTATCAACTGTAATTACAAAGCTTGCTAAAGAATTTTTGAAAATTCATGTCAATTTGATCTTTTCTATCTACTTTTTTTGTGTACTAGTTTCTCAAAATAATAAAATTACACTTGCAAAATGAAAATTTGTTAAACACACTAAATCAGAATTTGAAGACGGAAAATTTTTTAAAAATAAAAATGAAAAAATTGTATAAACATTTTGTTTTGTTTATTTCGAAGTCACGAATTTATTATACTTGCAAAAGGAGAAATTCTTTGAATAAATTAAATTAGAAAATTAATAATACATAAAAAATGTTTGTCAACTGTAATTCAAAAACTTGCCAAAGAATTTTTTTTTTTTTTTTTTTACTTGGGTATCGTCCGCTCGACACTGCACAATAAGGCAACGAATACTGTAGTGGTCTTGTATAAATTATATCGCAGCGGTGGAAGCGATAGTGAGAACAAGAAAAGCAAACGAGGACGCAAAGAGAAAACGAGCGAGAGATCAAGTTTTAATTAGTTCTATACTATTTCCAGAGGAGAGAGAAGGAGAGATGATGCTAAGTACTTCTGGATGAAGTTTCATTCACGTTATCATCACCGTCAAGCGTGAGTCTACAGTACCACCCCCTCCTCCCTCCCTCCCCTCTTCCCCTCATCGTTGTGGAATCTAAATTTACGAAGCAGTTTCACACCGGCGATCGTCGAGTCTGTTCGAGCTTGGCTCTATTAACTCGTTAATTGTTTCGATTTCACCAAGAGTTAGTTTAAATATTTTGATATGCATTTGCACGTTCGTAACGAGCATATGTTTCCTGCTAAATAAGTACGAACATCAGAATTGTTAATTAATATTGTTCGGTCATCTCGGAGTGAAATATAGCAGTATAATTAGGGGTAGAAAATATATTTTCTATATAGAAAAATCTTTTTTTTATTATCCTCCCAAAATTTGCTTTACAGATAATTTTTTTGTGGCTTTTAACAATTTATAAATAATACAGAGAGAAAAAATTTGGACGTTACACGAAGTTTATTATTGTAACGATAATATTGATATATTGTTAATTAAAAAAATAAGCAGTCAACATCAGAATTTGGTTAAGAAAGAATTTTGTAGCGTCGCTAATAATCCTGGAATTTGATAAGGCCTTAAATATGAATTAAACAAAAAAAATTGTTACTGCAATAAATTTGTTTGCTAATTAATTAGCAAAATTAGTTAGAGTAATTTTAATAATAATAATTGGCTGTTTAATATTTACACCAGTAAAAATAAGTTGTATCAGAAAAACCTCAGAAACGTGGTTTCTGAGGGTTCCCAATAAAAATTCTTGATTCCTGTGATAGGTAAGGGACGATCACTGTCACGAGTGAATTTACGCGCGTTCATTACGAAAGCTGCGCGCGTGCCGAGTACCAAGGACGTTTTCCACGTCTCCAGGACGTTCGCCATTCGCATGGAGGACGATCTGCTTTACGACTCATACGTGACTCAGTGAGAGGTAGGTAATATCGCGAGGAGAGAGAGTGAGATAAAAGTATCGAAAAATCCACAGTAGAGGTTCTCTGGAATAGGGAAGTTGCGAAAAGTGGGTAAAGAAAGGCTGTAACTATTGGTAAAAGCGTTGGAAACATATAGAAAGGTGTTCGAGCAATGAAGTGAGTGGAAAAGGGCTCCGAAATGAAGGTATAAGGTACATCCAAGTGGCTCAAGTCGATGAATCAACGAGAAATTAGATTTCTCTCGGGGAGAGGCTGAAGGGTGGACGATGAACGAGGGTTGCGCAATTCGGCACACCCTTCACGACTTCCTCTTTTCTCCTGAAGAAATTCCTCTTTACTCGTGTCCAAGCCAAGGCATGAATAACGATAATAAAACGTCGCTTCGGGCGCCAACCATTCTAATATTCTATATATAGAAGAAGACACCACCTTACTTTTCGTCCATTAAATTCAGTTGATTCCCACTGTCAAATATCACGTGATTCGGAATTTTTTCAAATTGCTGTGGATGATACCTATTAGTGCCCTGATCAAAGTTACTTAACAGTTTTTCGAAATACCCAATAGTTGTTTAATAACAATCATTATAAATTTGAATATCTGCATGGACCAATCACAGTAGCTTATTTTCCCGCGCCAGGCGTCGGGGTAGGGGGAGCGAGCTCGCTATTGGCTACGATTGGCCCGCTCTGATTGGTGCATTTATTTAAACTTATAATCCTTATAACTAAATAATTATTGGGAATTTCGACAAACGGTTTGGTATTTAAACTCGTGGCATGATTATCTATATTACCCACCGTTTAATTTTTCAAAATCATTCTGTATCGCTCTGTATACTATACTCGCGTTTTACCACGCTTGAGTTCACAGGAAACGTATTATATTATATATCAGTATCTTCTTGTTACATTTTATCTCTTTCTTTGTGCTCGTTGGTATACGGAAATGTAATCACACTAGATTCGTTGCAGAGAAGGGGAAGAGGAGAGTGATAGCCATAGTGAATTCGGTCGTAGGGTGCAAGAGAGACTCCCACTTCGAGTAACGAACAAGTATTAGCTGCGGAATCTAGGAATTGCGTTCCGGGACGAGCATCGCAAGCAACGGCTCTGATAGTCGATTATCGGGTGTTTCCGAATCTTTCCAAATTCCGGTGGGTGATACCTATTAGTACCCTGATCAAAGTTACTTAACAGTTTTTCGAAATACCCAATAGTTATTTAATAACAATCATTATAAATTTGAATATTTGTATGGACCAATCACAGTAGCTTATTTTCCCGCGTCAGGCGTCGGGGTGGGGGGAGCGAGCTCGCCATTGGCTAGGATTGGTCCGCTCTGATTGGCGCATTTATTTAAACTTATAATCCTTATGACTAAATAACTATTGCAAATTTCGACAAACGGTTTGGTATTTAAACTCGTGGCATGATTATCTATGTTATCCACCGTTTAATTTTTCAAAATCATTCTGTATCACTCTGTATACTATATTCGCGTTTTACCACGCTTGAGTTCACAGGAAACGTATTATATTATATATCAGTGTCTTCTTGTTACATTTTATCTCTTTCTTTGTGCTCGTTGGTATACGGGAATGTAATCACACTAGATTCGTTGCGGAGAAGGGGAAGAGGAGAGTGATAGCCATAGTGAAGTCAGTCGTAGGGTGCAAGAGAAACTCCCACTTCGAGTAACGAATAAGTATTAGTTGTGGAATCTAGGAATTGCGTTCCGGGACGAGCATCGCAAGCAACGGTACTGATAGTCGATTATCGGGTGTTTCCGAATCTTTCCAAATTCCGGTGGGTGATACCTATTAGTACCCTGATCAAAGTTACTTAACAGTTTTTCGAAATACCCAATAGTTATTTAATAACAATCATTATAAATTTGAATATTCGTATGGACCAATCACAGTAGTTCATTTTCCCGCGCCGGACGTCGTGGGGGGGGAGCGAGCTCGCCATTGGCTAGGATTGGCCCGCTCTGATTGGTGCATTTATTTAAACTTATAATCCTTTTATCTAAATAACTATTGCGAATTTCGACAAACGGTTTGGTATTTAAACTCGTGGCATGATTATCTATGTTACCCACCGTTTAATTTTTCAAAATCATTTTGTATCACTCTGTATACTATACTCGCGTTTTAACACGCTTGAGTTCACAGGAAACGTATTATATTATATATCAGTGTCTTCTTGTAACATTTTATCTCTTTCTTTGTGCTCGTTGGTACACGGGAATGTAATCACACTAGATTCGTTGCGGAGAATGGGAAGAGGAGAGTCATAGCCATAGTGAAGTCGGTCGTAGGGTGCGAGAGAGACTCCCACTTCGAGTAACAAATAAGTATTAGTTGTGGAATCTAGGAATTGCGTTCCAGGACGAGCATCGCAACTAACGGCTTTGCTAGTCGATTATCGGGTGTTTCCGAATCTTTCCAAATTCCAGTGGGCGATACCTATTAGTACCCTGATCAAAGTTACTTAACAGTTTTTCGAAATACCCAATAGTTGTTTAATAACAATCATTATAAATTTGAATATCTGCATGGACCAATCACAGTAGCTTATTTTCCCGCGCCAGGCGTCGGGGTGGGGGGAGCGAGCTCGCTATTGGCTACGATTGGCCCGCTTTGATTGGTGCATTTATTTAAACTTATAATCCTTATAACTAAATAATTATGGGGAATTTCGACAAACGGTTTGGTATTTAAACTCGTGGCATGATTATCTATGTTACCCACCGTTTAATTTTTCAAAATCATTCTGTATCACTCTGTATACTATACTCGCGTTTTACCACGCTTGAGTTCACAGGAAACGTATTATATTATATATCAGTGTCTTCTTGTTACATTTTATCTCTTTCTTTGTGCTCGTTGGTATACGGGAATGTAATCACACTAGATTCGTTGCGGAAAAGGGGAAGAGGAGAGTCATAGCCATAGTGAAGTCGGTCGTAGGGTGCAAGAGAGACTCCCACTTCGAGTAACGAATAAGTATTAGCTGTGGAATCTAGGAATTGAGTTCCGGGTCGAGCATCGCAAGCAATGGCTCTGATAATCGATTACCGGGTGTTTCCGAATCTTTCCAAATTCCGGTGGGTGATACCTATTAGTACCCTGATCAAAGTTACTTAACAGTTTTTCGAAATACCCAATAGTTATTTAATAACAATCATTATAAATTTGAATATTCGTATGGACCAATCACAGTAGTTCATTTTCCCGCGCCGGACGTCGTGGTGGGGGGAGCGAGCTCGCCATTGGCTAGGATTGGCCCGCTCTGATTGGTGCATTTATTTAAACTTATAATCCTTATAACTAAATAACTATTGCGAATTTCGACAAACGGTTTGGTATTTAAACTCGTGGCATGATTATCTATGTTACCCACCGTTTAATTTTTCAAAATCATTCTGTATCACTCTGTATACTATACTCGCGTTTTACCACACTTGAGTTCACAGGAAACGTATTATATTATATATCAGTGTCTTCTTGTTACATTTTATCTCTTTCTTTGTGCTCGTTGGTATACGGGAATGTAATCACACTAGATTCGTTGCGGAAAAGGGGAAGAGGAGAGTCATAGCCATAGTGAAGTCGGTCGTAGGGTGCGAGAGAGACTCCCACTTCGAGTAACAAATAAGTATTGGTTGTGGAATCTAGGAATTGCGTTCCAGGACGAGCATCGCAACTAACGGCTTTGCTAGTCGATTATCGGGTGTTTCCGAATCTTTCCAAATTCCAGTGGGTGATACCTATTAGTACCCTGATCAAAGTTACTTAACAGTTTTTTGAAATACCCAATAGTTGTTTAATAACAATCATTATAAATTTGAATATCTGCATGGACCAATCACAGTAGCTTATTTTCCCGCGCCAGGCGTCGGGGTGGGGGGAGCGAGCTCGCTATTGGCTACGATTGGCCCGCTCTGATTGGTGCATTTATTTAAACTTATAATCCTTATAACTAAATAATTATTGGGAATTTCGACAAACGGTTTGGTATTTAAACTCGTGGCATGATTATCTATGTTACCCACCGTTTAATTTTTCAAAATCATTCTGTATCACTCTGTATACTATACTCGCGTTTTACCACGCTTGAGTTCACAGGAAACGTATTATATTATATATCAGTGTCTTCTTGTTACATTTTATCTCTTTCTTTGTGCTCGTTGGTATACGGGAATGTAATCACACTAGATTCGTTGCGGAAAAGGGGAAGAGGAGAGTCATAGCCATAGTGAAGTCGGTCGTAGGGTGCAAGAGAGACTCCCACTTCGAGTAACGAATAAGTATTAGCTGTGGAATCTAGGAATTGAGTTCCGGGTCGAGCATCGCAAGCAGCGGCCCCGACAGTCGATTACCAGCGGTAATATCGTCGATCCCGAAAAGGGAGTCGGGTTCGCTAGCTCGACGCTCTCGAGAGTTTAAAGACATTATACTGAAAATGGCTATAGACAAGCGCGGGAATGGAAGGAGAGGTCGACAAGCCAACGAAAGAAAGATAGGAGAATGGTGAATAAAATGTTGAATGGAACGAGGAAAAAAAAGAGGACGGACAGGGGAAGGGGGAAGAGGCAGCTGAAAGACTTTCAGAATAAAATTACTGTCGGGGGGGAGGAGAATAAGAGTGGCAGATATCTGATGGATATTGGAAAGCTTCCTTCGTGTACATAGGAAAATTGGACATGAGGAATATGCAGAATTTTCAAGGATTTTTACATCATATATTTTCGGACTTCAAGCAAATTGAGTTTTTTTATTAAATATTTTATTTGTAGCGCCTACTTTACTGAATTATGTTTAATAACAACAATGCCATAAAGTTATTAACCGAATTAGTAAAAAAAAATTGTGCAACTGCTTCGATGAAAAATTATGATTTTTTTCCCATTCTAAATAAATTCCACGATTTTCGAACATACGTGATTTTTTCTCATTTTGGAATACCCATTTTCAAGTATTTTTTAAGGCTGATTTTTATAACGATATTTTTCACTAATTTATTAATCTATTTGGATTTCTTATAATCAAGAATCAACGCTGAAATTTTGGTCAAACAATTTTTAATCTAAGGAAATGTACGTGCTTAATCATTGTCGATAATCATAACAAAGACCTTGCACTTAAAAAAACAGTAATTACCTCCTGGGACGTTTAATTACGACCCTCATGTTCATTTCGAATTGTATTCTGTAAACTGCACAACAAATGGAATAAATGGAAGTGTGGGTTAAACGGTTCAGAATCGCTAGAGAGAGAAAGACAGAGAATATCTCTTGTCGAATTCGTAATGCAAGGAAAGCATCCACAGAGCTCGTGTGGACGAGGATGTTAATACCTACAATTTGGGGCGAAGTAGCAACAACGGTAATAGGCATTGATCTGCTGGAATGCTACGTTGTAGAGTTACATTAACAGCCCATCGTTTTCCTGCGGTTTGCCCTATCCGACAACCCTTTACGTATTTCCCTCCCTTAGTCTGTTCCTATGTGTAGTACATAAACCTTTTAAACATATGGATCATTCCATACCAAGTGGACCATTGATTTACCATCGCGCCAATTTTTTCTGTAGTTTGTAAGCATAATAATGAAAATTCTATGAAATTTTGAGAAAAATCGAATTGATCTGTCTCAACGAAAAAAAATTTCTTTTCTTTGTCAAAAAAATGGCGGACATTTTTTTTATTGAAATTTCATTCAGGTACAAATCTTTTGCATGTTCGGTAATTTTGAATTTACTTCGTCCATTAAATGCAGTTGATTGCCACTGTCATTTATCACGTGATACCGAATCTTTTCAAATTCCAGTGGATGATACCTATTAATACCCTGAACAAAGTTACTTAACAGTTTTTCGAAATACCCAATAGTTATTTAATAACAAGCATTATAAATTTGAATATTTGAATGGACCAATTACAGTAGTTTAATTTCCCGCGCTGGGCGTCAAGGTAGGGGGAGCGAGCTCGCCATTGGCTAGGATTGGCCCGCTCTGATTGGTGCATTTTTTGAAACTTATAATCCTTACAACTAAATAACTATTGCGAATTTCGACAAACGGCTTGGCATTTAAACTCGAAGCACGATTAGCTATGTTACTCACTGTTTAACATTGACATTATTTTATTGAAATTTCATTCAGGTACAAATCTTTTGCATGTTCGGTAATTTTGAATTTACCCGAATTGAAAAAAAAATAGTTATTATATTTTCTAGTTTGTAAGCATAATGACGGAAATTCTGTGAAATTTTTTGAAAAATCGGATTGTTCTGTCTCAGCGAAAAAAAAAATTATTACTTCATTTTGTCAAAAAATGGCGGAAATTTTTTTCAGCATCTATGGATATTTTTTTAATTGAAAAGTACATTCAAAAACTTAAATTTCATATAGGTACAAATTTTCCAAACGACCGGTAATTTTGAATATACAGCAAATTGAAAAAAATAAAAATGAAATAACCAAAATTGGTAATTAAATTACGGGCAAACCACAGGTGCTAAAATTCTGAAATAATTTATGGATGTTCGTGATACTCTAAACAACTTTTGAAAAAATTATAAACCCTTTTTGCGATAATACCAAATTTCGGTGGCTCATTTGGTATGGAATCTCCCATATACGATTCTTCTTTATACCTGTAACTTATTGCAGTGGCTATTACATCGCATAGCTCACTATGCTTTGGCATATGGAAGAGAAAGAGAGAAAGATAGAAAGAGAAAAAGACAGAAAGAGAGAAAGAAAGAGAGAGAAAAAGAGAGAAAAAGAGAAAGAGAGTATAATGGCTAAATTCACGCGAACGTTCGTTCGATCAGTGAGGCTCGTGACGTGAGCTCAGAAATACGACTTATATCTATACCCATGGCTTTATATCTTGGGTTTTGTAGCACCAAGTGCTTGTTATTTTTTTATTTTTGTGTTTTACTAATACATGCAGACAGTCTTAACGACCAGCATCGTATATATCTTAATGTCGTTGTGTGCAAAAGGTGCAGCTTAAGACTTTCATACTCAAGAGCTTCCCTTCGGACTCACACCCTTTAAGATACACTCGAAAGAAAACGGAGCGACGAAGCGTGCTGTGCACAAGCTGCACCACCTTCTGTGCTTCTATAACTTCGCTGTTGCCAACAAAGTCATGCAGCACGTGACCACTTGTCACGTCTTATTAAGTGACACACGAGACTCGATGGTTATCGCCCTTAGAGTAGGTACCCACCTTCTTCTTGACGTCTTTCCTTTCTTCGTGAAAGAAACTTTCTTTTTTTTTCCCTTTTGCCACAAGTCACAATTTAATTTGACGTATTACTTTGCAGTAGACAGTGTGAGCTCACTGAGTCTTTGAAATGTGGAATGTGAAATGTATTTTCCGTAGGTAAGACAGTTATTTCAAAACTCTTTGGTTTGTCGAGAAAATGGCAAATTGGAGTGTCACTTTAATGTTCAGAAAACTTTTGGAACTTTACTTTTAGAAATCCCTGGGATTTCTGAAGTGTATTTTTTTTGTAGATAAGAATTTTAAATTCTTCGAGTTATGGATGCTGCAATTAAGTCAATCTAATGATACGATCTGAAATTATAATATGGTTAAATATTTTTGAAAATAATTTTATTAATTTTGCTCTATTTAAGGTAAACGCCTCAATAGCCGGCCATCTTAGAGAACAGGAAACTGTAAAGTTATGTTTCTTATACTAAAATGACCTTTCTATAATTGTAACCATAACTAATGCAAAGCTTAGCTTTTCTACTTTTCGAAAAGCATCCATTAATTCATGTCAGGGGTATAGTTTTTTGTTAAAGTTAGGAAACAATTGAGAAAGTCGATGAACTAGTGCCCGACCACCGATTTCAGGTAATGTCTAAATACCCGACCAAGCATGCCCCTATTCGCAACCACCCGCCGATACGAGGCTATGCGATTCGTTGAAACTTCATTTTATTTCTTAAATTACACGCAACGTTTGGGATAATTTATGATAAATAATAACTAATAAAAAGGCTCACCGTGACGTGCAACCGGCATCAACTTGCCATAGAGGTTATGTTCGCTGAGTTTGTGTTGGCCGGGAATAGGCCGCGGTTGGATATCGGTACAGCATACTGCGGATGCGCCCCAATAGCCAACCATGGAAATTGACGACTTAGCAGTGGTTTTTCGCAAATTTTAATGGAAGATTTATAAAGTCTATTTATTCGCGAATACCACAAGCCACGAATTATTGTGGAAATCGTGAAAATAACAGCGTCATAAGCTTAACAACGTTCCCGACTAGAAATTCAGTTATGGGGAATATCAGGGCCGGACCTGGTAACCGGATTCTAAATCCAAGGCCCCTGTCTGGCTACCTTATACGGCCCTGATTGGAAATGTAACGCTTTGGCACATCAGGGCCAGTTCAAGTTTACCACATAAGGACCTGATAAAAATAACCATTTAAGGGCCTAATAAATATAATCATAGATATATAAATACATATACTTATCTTTATATTAAATTAAAAAATTAATTATTAATTTCCGCGCATTATGCCGCAATATGAACAATAATATTCTATTAATATTACAAAAAAAAAAAAAAAAAACAAGTCGTCTTCAGATACGGTTTTTCGTAACATCATTCGGGAAGTGATGCACGCGGGATTTGAACCTAAGACCTACGGGACCTACCTATTTACCTAACTACCTAACCGAGCACGCTAACCACTAGACCAAACCGACTATGTGGATATCTCGTACAGTATTTCCATAATAGTTCAATTTACTATTTATTTAAATAATAGTTCGGTTTTTAACGTAACTAATTAGGAATTTGAACTTAAAATTTGTAAATTCAAAATGACGGGTTTAAAATTAAAAACATATTGAATGCGACATTTTGATTTTATAAATGATATTCTTAATTCCGCCAATATTTCGATCAGGTCTACCTTATCTATGCCAGGTCTGAACCTGAATATGGAATACCTTGTCAGGTCTACCTTAATTTTTCCCGATCTGGCCCTGAATAAGATTCACCTTATTAGGTCTACCTTAATATTTCCCGATCTGGCCCTGAATAAGATACACCTTATCAGGTCAACCTTCCCTTTGCCAGATCCGGTCCTATTAAGGTACATCTTATCAGGTCTACCTTATCTATGCCAGATCTGGACCTGAATAGGGAATACCTTATCAGGTCAACCTTTCCTATGCCAGGTCCGGTCCTAATAAGGTGCACCTTATCAGGGCAACCTTTCCAATGCCAGATCCGGTTCTAATAAGGTACACCTTATCAGGTCAAACTTATCCATGCCAGATCAGGCCCAAATGTGACGGCAGGGCTGCCCTACCAGATTTCTAGTCGGGTTACGCCAATTCTTAACGAACTGGCTAAAAGATAGGCGCTGATCCTCTGAGCGGCGTCTGCAGCGCACAATATCTTTAAAAAACGTCAACAAAAAAATTAATGACTATTTTTATTATTGGCCTATGCAGACATAAAGAATTGCAAAAATGGTAGCACTAGTTATTTATTTATTTCATATTCATAATTTCTTAATTTTAGTCAATATTTGTGTCAGTGGTTGGAGACTGGTACATGGTTGGGTACCGGGGCGTTTATCTTAAGGATTTTGTTGTTCATTCTTAATTTCTCATTTATCTCTGGCATATTGTTCATGTATTTTTAGTAGGTAAAGCAGAATTTTTAAAATCCTTTGAATTATGGATGCCTTAATTAAGTCAATCTAATGATACGATCTTAAATTATAACGTGGTTAAATATCTTTTAAATAGTTTGGTCCATTTTCCTCTATTTTGGAATTTCATTATTCATTTGCTGATACTTAAGTTTTCCTTTCTTTGCCTTTAACGAATCCTCTATGTACTTTTGGTAGGTAAAACAGGACTTTGACTACTTCACTGACGTCAATACAAAAGTTTGTTAGCACGAAACAGAATAAAATTCATCGAGTTATAAACATTGCTGTCACTTTAGTGTCATATTACGAATTATCTTTCGAATAACGGTCTATTTTGCCTTATTAGGTAATTTGATAATTTAATTGGATAATTCTTAATTATACGTTGCGCTGGATTTACGTTTTCGTTGTTTTATTTTTGGGCTAAACTACATGTATTTTCAGCAGGTTATATTACTAAAACCTTCAAGAGATTAACGTTGTAGTTATTGTAATGTCAGATTTGGTATTTGACCTGACGTTTATAACTGTTTTTGCGAGACTCGTATCGTTAAATATATAAAAGATAAAACGAATGTCCATTTTTGTCGCATTTTATATGTAGATTTATTTTTATTGGCTGATTCTGCGATTTATATTGTGTGCAGGCTTTTAAGGTCTCCTTTTCCTATTTATAGAGTCCTTCTCGAGTGTCGCGTTTCTACTACGGTAATGGGAAACAGTTCTTATATGAAGTCCTTGAGGAGAACTTGTTATCTGAAGTGTAAGATGATTAAAATTATCTTGGAAATGCACCTTCGAAATGTTGCGAATTGATAGAAAACAACCACGAAGGATACCAACAAATCAGTAAAAATATACGAACAACACCAGTAAACATTTTTTTTTTCAATTTTTAACTTGTAGTTTGCATAAATAAACTGAAATGGCTTTGTGGTTTTATCAAGTAATAATTTATAATCAATTTTCGTAATTTTTTTCGCAAGTTTACGCAATATTATTTCCATGATTTGAACAACTCAGCGAGTGAGTTCCAGCGACTCAGCAAGTGAGTTCCAGCGACTCGCCAACTGAGTTCCAGCACCTCGCCAAGTGAGTTTCAGCAACTCGCCAGGTGAGTTCCAGCAACTCGCCAAGTGAGTTCCAGTAACTCGCCAGGTGAGTTCCAGCAATTCGCCAAGTGAGTTTCAGCAACTCGCCAAGTGAGTTCCAGCAACTTGCCAAATGAGTTCCAGCAACTCGCCGAATGAGTTCCAGCAACTCGTCGAGTGAGTTCCAACAACTCGCCAAGTGAGTTCCAGCGACTCGCCAAGTGAGTTCCAGCAATTCGCCAATGAGTTCCAGCAACTCGCCAAATGAGTTCCAGCAACTCGCCAAGTGAGTTCCAGCAACTCGTGAAGTAAATTCTACCAATTCGCTAAATGAGTTCCAGCAACTTGCCGAATGAGTTCCAGCAACTCGTCGAATGAGTTCCAGCAACTCGCCAAGTGAGTTCCAGTCACTCGCCAAGTGAGTTCCAACAACTCGCCAAATGAGTTCCAGCAACTCGCCAAGTGAGTTCCAGCAACTCGCCAAGTGAATTCCAGCAAATCGTCAAGTGAGTTGCAGAAATTCTCCAAGTGAGTTCCAGAAATTCGCCAAGTGAGTTCCAGCAATTCGCCAAATGAGTTCCAGCAACTCGCCAAATGCGTTCCAGTATCTCGTCAAATGAGTTCCAGCAACTCGCCAAGTGAGTTCCAGCAACTCGCCAAGTGAGTTCCAGCAACTCGCCAAGTGAGTTCCAGGAACTCGCCAAATGAGTTCCAGCAACTCGCCAAATGAGTTCCAGTAACTCGCCAAATAAGTTCCAACTACTCACCAAGTGAGTTCCATTAACTCACCAAATAAGTGCCAACTACTCACCAGTGAGTTCTCCTAACTCACTACGCGTTAGCAAACTTCTAACGAATCATGAATATCATCTCTTTTATTTATCGTGCTCATATCGAAGTGTAAGCAGCGGTGATTTTACGATCAATAGTTTTCGGTGAATTGATGTCCTATAGTTGTTACATCACTAACTACGTTTAGTTTACTTGAAGAGTTCCTACACCCACTTTTTAGCTCTACATAATCATCTTTTTTCCGTGTATAATTAGAAACTTAAAAAAAAAAATGTTTTAAGCTTTGTCGATATTCCGGCCGCGATAAGACGCGAAGAAACAACGTTATTATCCCTCTAACCGACACCTCTCACGTACAGCACCGGCAAGAAGCGTTATACTCGCTTTTCTTCGCTTCGTCTCGCCTCGCGTCTCGTTACGGGACAATATTCGCGTGACGACAAGTCCCTCGTGGCGCCCCCGGCGGATATTCAGCAAGGTAAGCGCGCGGCAAAATATCACATGGGGGACACCTGTCAGCGGTGTGGGCGAAGAGAGAGAGAGAGAGCCGATCTCCTTGCACACGTAGTATAATAAGCGTGCAAACGTCACTCAATTTTCCTGAGCTCACCTACGAAATACGAATTTTCGTTGGAACGCGAAAAATCTAACCAGAGGGATTTCGAAATGTTCTGCATTTAAATTCGTGAATTATTATCAACGTCGGCTTGCATAAAAAAAAAAAATGTATCCTATTGTCTCGAGTACTCGGAGTATCGATTTCTCTTGCTTGTATGTGGTTATTTTTTTTTTTGTTTTTTTTTCCTCCCTTCTTTCCTTCTATTCTAGAAGAGATACACGAGTAGGAAGAGCTCGGGCTTGCACGTTCCAATAACTGGTACTGTCGATCGAGAAGATCTTGAGAACACACGAGAGCTATTTTGTCCATATGCCAACGACACTGCTCGCAGTGGATAGTCGTAGGGGACAGTTTCGTTCAGACTAAGACAAATACAACGGAAACGAAAGGGAGCTCACTCTTCAGTAACAATACGAAGGAGAAACAGGAGTCCCTCTCGACGAATACGTGACCGTGCTGCCAGAGACCTGGTACGTGTTATATACCTGCGTATTTCCGAGGCTCCTGGCGGTATTGCATTCGCAATACTCACGGTGTCGTATATCTTGCAGAAAAATAATAACGTTGACTGCAACACACATTTTCGTCAAATACGTATTTGTGAACCCTTACAAAGGTTAATCATATTTCTTTGTATCTACCAGCAAATAATGTGTATATGCATTTTTTTATTATAACCCGCGTAGAAAAAAAGAATCTTGTGAAGAATCTTTTAAAGAATCTTAAAAAACGTCTTGAAAGAATCTTTAAAGGAATCTTGAAAAGAATCACGTATAGGATCCGGAGCAAGATTCTTTATAGGATTCTTTTCAAGATTCTTTCACTTGCGAGAAACGCTTCGACCACTCGCCATCTAGTGGCATCGTACGAAACACTGATATTCAATACTCCGCTAGATGGCGGTGCATTTTTTATTATAACCCGCGGAGAAAAAAAGAATCTTGTGAAGAATCTTTTAAAGAATCTTAAAGAAAGTCTTGAAAGAATCTTTAAAGGAATCTTGAAAAGAATCGCGTATAGGATCCGGAGCAAGATTCTTTCAAGATTCTTTCTATGCGAAAGCGTTCTAAGAATCTTTCAAAGAATCTTGAAAAGCGTCTTTAAGAGAATCGTGAAAAGATTCCGTCCATTAAACAGAAAAATCTTTGAAAAAATCTTAATGAAATTCTTCAGAGGAATCGAGCAAAACCTGTTGTTGCTTTCCCTTGGTGTCGAGACAGTACATTTCGGTACGTGAACGAAGGGTAAACCCCTTGTGTATAGTCGAACTCAGAACAGCTTTGCAGTCTTATATACGTGCAGGCTTCAAGTCACTTGCGAGAAACGCTTCGACCACTCGCCATCTTGTGGCATCGTACGAAACACTGATATTCAATACTCCGCTAGATGGCGGCGCATTTTTTATTATAACCCGCGGAGAAAAAAAGAATCTTGTGAAGAATTTTTTAAAGAATCTTAAAGAAAGTCTTGAAAGAATCTTTAAAGGAATCTTGAAAAGAATCACGTATAGGATCCGGAGCAAGATTCTTTTCAAGATTCTTTCTATCCGAAAGCGTTCTGAGAATCTTTCAAAGAATCTTCGAAAGAATCTTGAAAAGCGTCTTCAAGAGAATCGTGAAAAGATTCCGTCCATTAAACAGAAAAATCTTTGAAAAAATCTTAATGAAATTCTTCAGAGGAATCGAGCAAAACCAGTTGTTGCTTTCCCTTGGTGTCGAGACAGTACATTTCGGTACGTGAACGAAGGGTAAACCCCTTGTGTATAGTCGAACTCAGAACAGCTTTGCAGTCTTACATACGTGCAGGCTTCAAGTCACTTGCGAGAAACGCTTCGACCACTCGCCATCTTGTGGCATCGTACGAAACACTGATATTCAATACTCCGCTAGATGGCGGCGCATTTTTTATTATAACCCGCGGAGAAAAAAAGAATCTTGTGAAGAATCTTTTAAAGAATCTTAAAAAAAGTCTTGAAAGAATCTTTAAAGGAATCTTGAAAAGAATCACGTATAGGATTCGGAGCAAGATTCTTTTCAAGATTCTTTCTATCTGAAAGTGTTCTGAGAATCTTTCAAAGAATCTTCGAAAGAATCTTGAAAAGCGTCTTTAATATTTTTTCAACGATTTTTCTGATTAATGGACGGAATCTTTTCACGATTCTCTTAAAGACGTTTTTCAAGATTCTTTCGAAGATTCTTTGAAAGATTCTCAGAACGCTTTCGGATAGAAAGAATCTTGAAAAGAATTCTGGAAAGAATCTTGCTCCGGATCCTATACGTGATTCTTTTCAAGATTCCTTTAAAGATTTTTTCAAAGATTCTTTCGAAGATTCTTTGAAAGATTCTCAGAACGCTTTCGGATAGAAAGAATCTTGAAAAGAATGCTGGAAAGAATCTTGCTCCGGATCCTATACGTGATTATTTTCAAGATTCCTTTAAAGATTTTTTCAAAGATTCTTTCAAGACTTTTTTTAAGATTCTTTAAAAGATTCTTCACAAGATTCTTTTTTTCTACGTGGGAACTCTTTCATTAGTGCAATATACATATTATATAATTAAAACAATTTATGGACTTACAAGTTGGTAATGTTATTGAAGTACAAAAAAGTTACTAAATGAAAGGACAATTCTTTTAATATCGCGGTCATGTTATGCTATGCTATGCTATGCTATGCTATGCTATGCTATGCTATGCTATTCTATGCTATTCTATTCTTTGTTATGCTATGCTATGCTATGCTATGCTATGCTATGCTATGCTATGCTATGCTATGCTATGCTATGCTATGCTATGCTATGCTATGCTATGCTATGCTATGCTATGCTATGCTATGCTATGCTATGCTATGCTATGCTATGCTATGCTATGCTATGCTATGCTATTCTTTGTTATGCTATGCTATGCTATGCTATTCTATGCTATGCTATGTTATGCAATACAATTTATTATAGAAAAATAAAAATATAATTAAATAATTTTTTGCGTAAATTCTTGTGAAACTCTGTTACACAACATCTACTATTTTATAGATTATATATTTTATTCTGGCGCGTATTCGTTCATCGATAGCATCTGGTCGTACAGGTGAACGTCGCACGTGTATAGCACGACCTCCTCTCAAACACACCAGAGCAGTTCGTGCTCGATCGGTTATTCGTGCAGCATCTCGCTGAGAAGAAGGTAAAAAAAAAACTTTGGGTTTTCCAACGTGCTCGACCCCATTTACCCTCACAACTCTCACTCAGTCCAACGACTCCCGCTCCCCCCCCCTCCCCCTCCACCTGGAGTCACCCTTACGAGGCACCTGCGCCTTTAGGAAAGAAAAAAAAATAAAATTGTGTTTATTATCATGATATAAAAAGTCGCTCGCGTGGTTGCTGTCGGCCTTATCGCTTACTAACCCCTTCTCTATAATATATCCAATGTACACGTACGTGTATCTGTGTACAAGCTGTAAATAACTTTTTGTAGTCGCGTGTCTAAATTTACAGGGAAGCACATACCGAACGACACGCATATATGCTCACACACGTGACTCTCCTTATTAGCATGTAGTCTGACGCCAACACGTATATCTCGACACTGCGTACCATAGGAGGTGAGATTTAATCAGGGACCATTTGCACGGACAGTGACCGCCCCCTTTGGTCGGCTGGACGTATCTCGATGAGGAAAAATCCATCCTCATATTCGCAAAACATAATACGATTGTAACATTATAATAAAACTTTTTATCTTTTCTTTTTTGCCCTCCGAAAGCAAGCATTATTTTTTTTTTTCACAATTTTACGTAGGTCTGAGGGAAGCTTAGATATTTAGGAGACTCTGTGACTTTATGGAAATCCCTAAATATTTGTAGCCCGGCGTTTCTCACGACTGGGACACAGTGCGAGCTCTCGAACCCCAACGACCCGAGCGAATAACCTAAACCCACCTGTTCCAGAATTTTTATTAATTTACGTGCTTCCCCCGCTGATCGCACTATTGACCACCATGGGAACTTGAAATGTTCCAGGGCTAAGTCGACCCTTAATGCGAACCTGAATAATTATAAATTAAGGGGCTTATAACAGAATATAACATAGTATAGCATAAGATAGCATAGCATGGCATAATATAGAATAGCATAGAATAGCATAGCATAGCGTACCATAGCAGAGCATAGCATAGCATAGCATAGCATAGCATAGCATAGCATAGCATAGCATAGCATAGCATAGCATAGCATAGCATAGCATAGCATAGCATAGCATAGCATAGCATAGCATAGCATAGCATAGCATAGCATAGCATAGCATAGCATAGCATAGCATAGAATAGCATAGCATGGCATGGCATGGCATGGCATGGCATAGAATAGCATAGCATAGCATAGCATAGCATAGCATAGCATAGCATAGCATAGCATAGCATAGAATAGAATAGAATAGCATAGCATAGCATGGCATGGCATGGCATGGCATAGAATAGAATAGCATAGCATAGCATGGCATGGCATGGCATGGCATAGCATAGCATAGCATAGCATAGCATAGCATAGCATAGCAGAGCATAGCATAGCATAGCATAGCATAGCATAGCATAGCATAGCATAGTATAACATAGCATAGCTTAGCATAGCATAGCATAGCATAGCATAGCATAGCATAGCATAGCATAGCATGGCAAAGCATAGCATAGCATAGCATAGCATAGCATAGCATAGCATAGCATAGCATAGCATATAATAGAATAGCATAGCATATCACAGTATAACATAGCATAGCATAGCATAGCATAGCATGGAATGGCATAGCATAGCATAGCATAGCATAGCATAGCATAGCATAGCATAGCATATAATAGAATAGCATAGCATATCACAGTATAACATAGCATAGCATAGCATAGCATAGCATAGCATAGCATAGCATAGCATAGCATAGCATAGCATAGCATAGCATAGCATAGCATAGCATGGAATGGCATAGCATAGCATAGCATAGCATAGCATGGAATGGCATAGCATAGCATAGCATAGAATAGAATAGAATAGAATAGAATAGAATAGAATAGCATAGCATAGCGTAGCATAGCATAGCATAGCATAGCATAGCATAGAATAGCATAGAATAGGATAGATTTATTTATTTGTAACAAATAAATAGGTAGATAGAGCTAAGGCCCTACCAGGGCCTTATCATCGCCCCGTTCAAGGCCCGTTTTGTGCCTGATGAACGCTAACACGTGCGATTTTTTTTTAAACATTCATATGTGTAATCTTCGAAAGCTAAAACTAAGTCAATATCTCATCAGTCTTAAGATACATTGAGAAAACCGGTGTAAACTCATTGTACCCCTTCTTAATCTATTTAGAGGTTAATTAGGACGAAATCCGAAATTACTTTTTTACGTATTTATACAGTCAACCTGTGGAAGCAAAAATCAATTGGATATCTCATTGGGTTTAAAAAGCTGTCGAGGAATCGGTGAAAATAAATTCGCTTGTGTCATCAGGAAAAGGGTCAAAGGGCACAAATACTCCGTTTGACCCTTTTCATGATGACACGAACGAACTTCGAAATTCCTTCTAGTCGATGCTTGGAACTTCGGGATATTTTTTTTTTTGCAGCTATAGATAGAAATTTTTTTTATCATGTATCATCTATAAGAAGAGAGAAGAAAATATTGATGAGCGAACATTGCTCGAATTCCTCAGGGAACTCCAATAATAAATGCGATGAACTGTGTGAAGTCAATTGGGAGCTCGAGAGCTAGTCTTATGAACGTCTTTTGAGATCAAAAGCTCGGGGAGAGCTCGTAATCGAATTTTAATCATTAGGAGCTGCCGCGTTGGGAATATGGGATTTGCCGCATTGCTTCTGATGCGGTGTAGATTTATATATATATATATACAAGGTAGTGGTTATATTGGCGCGAGAGTAAAGTCTGTTGTGGTGAAGATAAAGGGAAGAAGATGAGGAAAAGACGTAGAAATATCTCCGGCAATTTATCGATAATCTACGTTTCCTGTGGAGAGAACAAACCTTTTCATCCCCGAGTGAGCGCGTTGGTAGTTATGGGATAGACCAACTACAGTAAAACTTGTCTAAAAGATCAGGCTTCGAATTAATCTTCTCATACCTTTCTTAATTGGACGTCCAGAGAAAGCCATGGATTCTAGACGTATTAAGGTAGTTCTGACCCTGTATAACTTAATCACAAAATATAACCAACATTTTTGGTTGGTTTTTCCGGCCGGAAGTCGGATCTGTGAATTCTGAAATCTGAAATGGACAAAAGACACTTTGTTTAAAATCACAGTAAAAAGGTTTGAAATGGGTGTTTTCTATGATGGAATATACTACTTGAGAATGATAGTGAAGATTAAAATTCGATAGCTTAAAGAAAAAAAATTTAGGTTGGTTTTTCCGACCGGAAGTCAGATCTGTGAATTTTTAAATCAGAAACGGACAAAAGACACTTTTTTTTAAATGACACTAAAAAGGTTTGAAATGGGTGTTTTCCGTGATGGAATATGTCACTTGAGAACGATAGTGAAGGCCAAAATTCGATAGCTTTAAGAAAAAAAATTTAGGTTGGATTTTTCGACCGAAAGTCAGATCTGCAAGTTCTGAAATCAGAAACGGACAAAAGTCACTTTTTTTTTCTAAATCACAGTAAAAAGGTTTGAAACGGGTGTTTTCCATGATGGAATATGCCACTTGAGAATGATAGTGAAGGTTAAAATTCGGTGTCTCGAAGAGAAAAAAAATTTGGATTTTCCGACCGGAAGTCAGATCTGTGAATTTTTTCATCAGAAACGGACAAAAGACACTTTTTTTTTAAATCTTAGTAAAAAGGTTTGAAATAGGTGTTTTCCATGATGGAATATACCACTTGAGAATGATAGTGAAGATTAAAATTCGATGTCTCGAAGAGAAAAAAATTTAGGTTGGATTTGCCGACCGAAAGTCAGATCTACGAATTCTGAAATCAGAAACGGACAAAAGTCACTTTTATTTTTAAAAGACAGTAAAAAGAATTGAAATGGGTGTTTTCCACGATGGAATATGTCACTTGAGAATGATAGCGAAGGTTAAAATTCGATGTCCCGAAGGGAAAAAATTTGGGTTGGATTTTCCACAATACAAACTTCATTCTTTTTTCTCTCACTTTCTTTTCGAAAAAAAAAAAAAAAAATTCTCCATCCGCTACTTTACCTGCCAACATTTCCTCCTTACCAATTTTTATTTCCTAACAACACAAATCAAAACTCACAGCTTGCCAAAATTCAATTTCCAACATGCAAAAATATTAAACCTCATAGAACGAATAAGTAAAGTAAACAAAAAAAAATTCTTATAAATTTCCATTGAATTCACGGAGAACGCGAATGACTTGACAAAAGATTATCGATATTTCCAAAAAAACCTCAGCGCGATGGTCAGCCTCTCTAGCAGTTACCACTTATCAAAGACTTATACTGTAGTAGTAGTTGGTAAGCAGTATTAGTATTAGTAGTTCTACAACTACTAGTAGTAGCAGCAGCAGCAGCAGCAGCAGCCAAAGGAGAAAAGATGGATACAAGTTGAATTGGTTGTGTAAGGAGTTACTACAACGTGGCAGTTGTAGTATAACGGAAAAGTGGCTGGCCAAAATGGGGGAAAGGGGGTTGGATGGGCAGCAGGGCAACTCAATTACAGTTCTCTTCGCGAAAAGCGAGCAGCGTAAAAGAGAAAGAGAAAATACATGGAGAAAGAGAAAATACTATATGAGAGAAGGCGAAGGGCGGAGTCTTCTCGAACAGATGAAGACGTAGGTGGTATAGCGGGGGTAACTATGTAATCACAGCTCGCTCGTGCTCGCATAGGGTTGTAGGAGGGTGAGATGTGAGCGTCGACGGACGTACGGCAGCAGCTAACATCCACGTGGAGGGTTGGAGCTGCACCTGTACCTACCCTCAACCCCCTTCTGCAAAACTACAGAGTATACTACAGTATAAGTATATAGTGGATGTATATAGTATTATACAAAAGCGGTAGCCCTCTCGTACGCCCTCTTTGCTGGGTCTCCGCTGGTTCTGTAAGCCAGGAGAGACCGGGGTTTCGTGTATCAGGGTCAGGGTTAAAAAAAAGAAAAAGAGTTGCAAAGTTGAACCTTGCACATTGCTTCGCTCATTCATTTTTTGTTAATGAGAGAACCTCTATAAGCTTGTTTATTCATTTTTGGTTCCTCATAGAGGAAGATTTGGAAACAAATGAAAATTAATGAGGCAACAATGTGCAAAGTTCTACTTTGCTACTTTTTTTTTGTTGCCTATGTAGTTCTTGAAAAATTCAAAATCGCATAAATTCGAAACCGCTTTACCGATCGCGACCATTTTTGGTAGGTAATAGTGGTTAATGTTATTTTTCGTGTGTAGAAAATTTCAGTTGATTTGGTGGGATTTGACGTGAGTTAGAGCAAAACGAATATTTTTTGGAAAATTCAAAATCACGTAAAATTGAAACCGCTTTACCGATCACCACCAAATTTGGTAGGTAGTAGCGTTGAATGTTATTTTTCATCTGGAGAAAATTTCAGATGATTTGGTGAGATTTAACGTGAGTTAGAGCAAAACGAATATTTTTGGAAAAATTCGAAAGCACGTAAAATCGAAACCGCTTTACCGATCACAACCAAGTTTGGAAGGTAGTAGCCTTGAATGTTATTTTTTCATCTGTAGAAAATTTCAGTTGATTGGGTGAGATTTGACGTGAGTTAGAGCAAAACCAAAATTTTTTGAAAAATTCAAAATCACGTGAAATCGAAACCGCTTTACCGATCACGACCAAATTTGGTAGGTAGTTGCGTTGAATGTTATTTTTCATCTGGAGAAAGTTTCAGTTTATTGGGTGAGATTTGACGTAAGTTAGAGCAAAACCAATATTTTTTGAAAAATTTAAGATCACGTAAAATCGAAACCGCTTTACCGATCACAACCAAGTTTGGAAAGTAGTAGCGTTGAATGTTATTTTTCATCTGTAGAAAATTTCAGTTGATTAGGTGGGATTTGACGTGAGTTAGAGCAAAACCAAAATTTTTCGAAAAATTCAAAATCACGTAAAATCGAAACTGCTTTATCGATCACGACCAATTTTGGTAGGAAGTAGCGATGAATGGTATTTTTCATCTGTAAAAAATTTCAGTTGATTGGGTGAGATTTGACGTGAGTTAGAGCAAAACCAACATTTTTTGAAAAATTCAAAATCACGTAAAATCGAAACTGCTTTACCGATCACGACCAATTTTGGTAGGAAATAGCGATGAATGGTATTTTTCATCTGTAAAAAATGTCAGTTGATTGGGTGAGATTTGACGTGAGTTAGAGCAAAACCAACATTTTTTGAAAAATTCAAAATCACGTAAAATCCAAACCGCTTTACCGATCACGACCAAATTTGGTAGGTAGTAGCGTTGAATATTATGTTTTATCTGAAGAAAATTTCAGTTGTTTTAGTGAGATGTGACGTGAGTTAAAGCAAAACGAATATTTCTTGAAAAACTCAAAATCCCATTAAAACCGAACTTTTCTTTCCACATTCCTTCCAAATTCAATACCGATCTTCCTTTAACATAGCTTTATTCATAAAAAATTATTTAGCTCAATAGTTAAAAATTTGCGGATGCTAGAGAGCGTGCAGACATTTTTCAAAAATTGCAAAGTCGAATAAAATTTGAACATATGTTTGAATTTTTTTGAAAATCGTCATAAACAAAGGCGCCGGCCTGCTTCCCATGTTTGCTAAATTTCAGCTCGATTTTTACAGCAGTTCTTGAGATATGTAAGTTTGAATTTTGAGTGACGGCCACACACACATACACACACACGCACATCCATCTGTCCATTTTTTCTAAACCACTTTTCTCGACCTTTTAGACAATTCTTAGCTTCCTCTATGAGGAACCAAAAGTGATTTTCACCAAGTGACAGTACCAGAAAAAAAAAATATTCTGGAACCGAAATTGGTGCAATTGGCCCCGGTATTTCGTGTGCGGGGATTACAACACCAGGAAACTACAGAAAAGCTAGCTGGTTCTGTGTGCCATACCTACTGTTACTACTCGTCTATGCTCTGTGCTCTGTTCTACTCCGACTGGTGGTTTTACTACTACATCATATATATACATACATACATACGGTACTGCGATGTGGTATATATGAGAGGCATTGCACCACCAGTAGCAGCAGCACTAGCGCCGGCTGGTAGCAGTAGGAGTAACGCTCTTTTCACATGCCACCTCGTGAATTGTAGCTATGACGCCTCGCGACCCTTATAATTTCGACCGTTAACCGAGAGCGATCTATAGCTAGATCCTGCCGCGTTAGCCGTCTCATTTCTCGACTCCTGGTGCCCCTACTGCTCTTTCCGCACGTTTCCAAGAGAGCAGAGAGTCGAGGGAGCATATAGAACTCGTGTGGCAGCAGACTGTTGGCTCCGCGTGTGAGAAACACGCCCAGGTACCTGCTCTTTCGCGGCTAATATAACCGGTGCGGTATGTATTAAGGCATAGGTACAGGCCACATGAAGCTCTGTTCAATCTGTGTTTGTATGTGTGTGTTGAAAACATGAGAGCTTCGAGTCATGACTCTTGGTAGCTCGAAAGCTATTGCCAGCACGAAATCCTTAAACGTCGCCTAAATAGTGTAACACCTTGTACGCAACCGTGCTGACCTACCCCAACGTTTACTTTTTTTTTTATTATTATTTTGGCGCCATGCTATTAGGAAGTATTAGTTAGGTAGTGATTTCATAATCTCGACCCTCTTTGTATGGAAAAATAAAACATATTTATTATCCTTTCCTTTATTATCGTAACTAAATATACAGTATTTTTGTAAGATTATAATTTTATCATTGACTGATATCAATACTATAAAATTACTATTTTTTCTTCTGTTATACAGAAGCATTAAAAAATGATATAAAATTTTTGTATATATAATAACACACGGAAAAAAATGCTTGGTTATATGTACGCCAGCCGATTAATTAGTTAGACCAACCAAGTTATTGGTCAGCGCCACCAAGCGCATTGTAATACAACCAATAACTTGGTTGGTATAACCAACAATCTGATTAGTCCAACCAAGAAATTGGTTGGCATAACCAACAATCTGATTGGTCTAACCAAGAAATTGATTGGCATAACCAACAATCTGATTGGTCTAACCAAGAAATTGATTGGCATAACCAACAATCTGATTGGTCTAACCAAGAAATTGGTTGGCATAACCAACAATCTGATTGGTCTAACCAAT
Organism: Ephialtes manifestator; assembly: GCA_963970395.1. Taxonomy (NCBI): domain Eukaryota; kingdom Metazoa; phylum Arthropoda; class Insecta; order Hymenoptera; family Ichneumonidae; genus Ephialtes; species Ephialtes manifestator. The sequence goes on along the minus strand of OZ019969.1, from coordinate 3,874,413 downwards.
AAATTGGTTGGCATAACCAACAATCTGATTGGTCTAACCAATAAATTGGTTGGCATAACCAACAATCTGATTGGTCTAACCAAGAAATTGGTTGGCATAACCAACAATCTGATTGGTCTAACCAAGAAATTGGTTGGCATAACCAACAATCTGATTGGTCCAACCAAGAAATTGGTTTGCATGACCAACAATCTGATTGGTCTAACCAAGAAATTGGTTGGCATAACCAACAATCTGATTGGTCTAACCAAGAAATTGGTTGACATAACCAACAATCTGATTGGTCTAACCAAGAAATTGGTTGGCATAACCAATAATCTTATTGGTCTAACCAAGAAATTGGTTGGCATAACCAACAATCTGATTGGTCTAACCAAGAAATTGGTTGGCATGACCAACAATCTGATTGGTCTAACCAAGAAATTGGTTGGCATAACCAACAATCTGATTGGTCTAACCAAGAAATTGGTTGGCATAACCAACAATCTGATTGGTCTAACCAAGAAATTGGTTGGCATAACCAACAATCTGATTGGTCTAACCAAGAAATTGGTTGGCATAACCAACAATCTGATTGGTCTAACCAAGAAATTGGTTGACATAACCAACAATCTGATTGGTCTAACCAAGAAATTGGTTGGCATAACCAACAATCTGATTGGTCTAACCAAGAAATTGGTTGGCATAACCAACAATCTGATTGGTCTAACCAAGAAATTGGTTGGCGCGTATTTAACCAAGCTTTCTTTTCTGGGTTCTGTTGAATCCGAAGTTTTAACCAAGAACTTTTCTGGGTTCAAGTTGAATCCAAAATCCACCTTCGGGAGAAAGGTTAAAATTGCTTTTACTGAATTCAAGTGGTACACGAGTTTTTGGACTTGGTTTAAGTTGACACTTTGATAGGAGATTAAAAAACATGATTTTCATCTCCATCAGGGCGAATCTATTTCCAAGACACATTCTTGGTCCTTGACCAAAGGGAAAGTAGGTGAAAGGCTTTATGTCGTTTTTCCTGGCGCCAATGAAACGGTAGGGATCAAATTTCATTGGTTCTGGAAAATATTTTTCGTCTCTGTGTAGGCAAAACGCGGGCAACCACATATATTGACCGGCTTCAATGGTCACTGATTTTCCACCGGGTAAAGCTGCAGGCAGTTCAAAATTCTTGACGCACTTTCGATCCTGAATCGGAACCACCGGATACAATCTCATTGTCTCACTGATAACGGCGTCAAGATATTCCATTTCGCTGAGAGCTTCGTAAGTAAGTTCACCGTTGATCTTCTTCATAACCTCATCAACTTCCTCATGGAGTTTCCTTTGAATGTCTTCGTTAATCGCTATTTCGTACGCAGCGAAACACATGGTCGAGGAAACGGTATCAAAACCAGCGAAGAAGAAGCCAAACGCTTGTGCTGTCATTTCCTTGATCGTCAAATCAGGACCATCTCCAGATTTCCTTTCTCGTGAGTCCATCATCAATTGAAGCATATCAGGTCTGGTTATGCCTTCGCGATCCCTGGTATCGATGGTTTCCTTCACAACAGACGTGAAAAATTGATCAATCGACGGTGAGATGAATGTTAACTTCAACAACTTCGATATCGTCGGAAAACTGATTAGGAAAAACATTTTAAGTCCACGCCATCCTTCAAAATTCGTTGCATCTCTGCCCATAACGTAAAAATCATTCTCCGGGTTCTCGATGGAATCAATTTTAATCCCAAATGCACAAGTGGCTATGACGTCATTGGTGTATCTTGTGAAAGCATCTTTAGTGTCTATAACGTTGGATTTTTCGGCAGCTTGCAAAGCCAAATGATCGGTAAAGTTCTTCGCACAGTTAGACATCAAAGTGAACATACTTTTCATTTTACTGCTTGTAAATGCTGGAGTCAAGAGAGTTCTAACTTCCTTCCATTTTTCGCCACAAAGTCCAAAGACATTTTTACCGAAAAGTGGATCCAGATCCGGATTCACAAATGCGCAATGATCAACGAAATGATCAAAATTTTTCAATGCTACACTCTTTATCATTTCCGGTGTTCGCAACATTACAACGGGTTCAAACATATTGTAGATACCAACATAATTCGCATCCTCGTGAAGTCTGTAGGTTTGTTCCAAGTTTTCTGTAAACGAACAACGTCTGAACAATGCTGGTCCTAAATTACCCAAAATTGGCCAAGGCTTTTTGTGCAAGATTCCCAATTGTTCGAATTTTTTAATCTTTCTGAAGAACAGATAATGGATACCAATTATCCCGACCATCGTGGTCACGATCAGAGTTAACCAGTCCATTATTTTGTGTTTTGCGAAGCAATTATTAATTTTTATACACTGTAGTCGAATGACGAGAACGAACTGCTCGCACTGAACGTGGGGAACGACTGAGCTACGCAGTGACGACATCGAGATATGTTTTCAAGCGCTTTACTACCGTTTATAGAAATGACTCAGTACTTTATGAATCGTTTCTGGTGGGGGTCACATGGAGTGGTAAATAAGGAAGAGAAACTTATCATGCGGATGAGTATCTTCTGGATGGAAAATTACCTAAAAATACTTCTGTTATCATTTTCTGTTCTTTTGTCATTTGGATATATTTTTGTTTATTTCATTATAATGTAGTTTTGAACGGCAAATAAAATGTCGAATGTGACCAAAACAAAAACGTATTTTTAGCAACTGAAGTGTTTTATCACCGGAGTTAGATAAAGTTTGAGTTCAATCCGGACAGCGTTTTGAAATGTTTCGTAATTTTTATGAAACAGGTTTTATAGTCGAGGCTGCCTCGTTACCGTATCGAGATAAAGTATCAACTAGCATATTTCCAATGTTCTGTCGTTAATTATGTAAGTTTTCATCCGTAAACAGTGTTTGTTCCAACATCTTATCGATAATGACTGACAATTTGTAAAGTATGATAATACATTTGAAAATCATAATAATAAGTCGCGAATAAGCGCAAGAACCGAGACTTTTACCGAGTCTCTTACTGAGAACCTTTTTGAGACTCTTGACGAGACTCTTTGCGACACTCATCGAGAGACTCCTTTGAGAGACTGAGAGTCTCTTTGAGTCTATTTGAGAGACTCTTTGAGAGGCACTTTAGGAGACTCTTTGAGAGACACTTTGAGAGACTTTTAAGAGACTCTTTGAGAGACTTTTAAGAGACTCTTTGAGAGACTTTTAAGAGACTCTGAGAGACTCTTTACGAGTCTCTTTGAGAGACTCTTGACGAGACTCTTTGAAAGACTCTTTGCGAGAATCATTGAGAGACTGTTTGGGAGAATCCTTTGAGAGACTTCTTTGGGAGACACCTTTGAGAGACTCCTTTGAGAGACTGAGAGTCTCTTTGAGTCTATTTGAGAGACTCTTTGAGAGGCACTTTAGGAGACTCTTTGAGAGACGCTTTGAGAGACTCTTTGAGAGACTCTGAGAGACTCTTTACGAGACTCTTTGAGAGACTCTTGACGAGACTCTTTGAGAGACTCTTTACGAGACTCTGAGACTCTTTATGAGACTCTCTGAGACTCTTTACGAGACTCTCTGAGACTCTTTGATAGTCTCTTTGAGAGACTCCTTTGAGAGACTCTGAGAGATTCTTTAAGAGACTCTTTACGAGACTCTTTACTAGACTCATTACGAGACGTTTTAAGAGATTCTTTAAGAGACCCTTTACGAGATCTTTACGAGACTCTTTTCGAGACTCTTTGCATGACTTTTTTTGGAACTTTTGCCGTGACTCTTACCACAATTAATTCTATATGTCTTCCGAGACTTTTGCTGCGACTATTTGAAATTGCTTTCGAGACTTTGTCTGGATTTGATGTAAAACTCACTAATTGGTGTGAATAAATGCATAATCGGGTGACATTTTTTGTGCTTTTGAACTCTGTTCAGCATAATTATAATGTGAAGCTGTATAAAACAATACTTCGATATTTCTACCAAATATAACTTTTATAAATCACCTGAATTGCAATGTACCTGACTGGAACTGTATGGGAAAACCGGAAACTGTCGCTCCAAGAGCGACAGACATTTGCCAAACTCGCCCGGACGTTTGTATTTTTGTACAGTTCTAATCTGGTTGACCCGTGTTAAGGTGGAGAGAAAAATCATCGATATGAATTGACCTGTAATGCGCTTAGAGATATTTTCGGAAGATAGATGTGTTACCAATATTTTCTTCCATTTCGAATTCAAACCATAGACATTGTCTACAGCAACTACATAATGCAAATACTTTTGAGATGAACAATAATGTCAAAGAAGAAACAATTAATATTTATCAATAGTATAATGCTGATAATAAATTTTTAGTCAACCACGACGGTAATTTCAGAAATGCGAAAACATTATTTCCATTGTCGGTGACTTTTAAATTTATAATAAACATGTGCACGAAATTTACGGACATGAAAAAAAAAAAAAAAAACAGAATGTAAATTCCTAGTATTTTGTAACAGTAAATTTCCAAATGTCTCAAATATATTTCAATATTTATTACATTAAATATCCAATAGACATGGACAAGAAATTTATGGTACAGGTTGTGAATAAAGAGCTTCTAGTCCTTTTTTTTCCTTAAAAACTAACGCGTTTTTTGTCCAATGGTTCAGCATATTAAATTTTCATTTAACAGTGTAAATTAAATTGTCATAGGGTAGAAGTACCGGTTGTGGCCACCCCTACACTTAAATACGTTTTTCGTGGCTATTTTAATTCTGTACCTGTATTTAATCATAATTTTTCATAACGTTGTGTATTTTGGAAACATTTATCGTCATTTTGACGTCCGTTCGTCTCCATTACAAAAAGTACTGTGTCAGTAATTAAAGTATCATCAGTTGATTCATCAAATTGTCAACTCCTTACGGAATTCGACAAGATTTTGACGAAAGCTCTAGATACATATTCGGATTATATAGTTGGCGAATTGCATGCAGCTTTGCACATATCAATCTTAAGAGTCATCACTGCAAATGTTGATGTACTAAAAGTTTGAAATAAAGCTATACATTTATAAAAAATACGATGGCCACAACTGGTACATGGAATAAGCATGTTGCCCCGGATATGGCCATGATAATATAATCATTAATTTTTCGTTAATTATTACACAATCAATTCATAAATTCGTAAAGAAGAAACAAAAAAACGAAAAAACGCTAAGAAAAATATATCCTTAGAAATGTATAGTAAAAAAGAAGGTAAAGCGGTGGAACACCTTTCATGTTGAAAATTCCCATCATTATTCAATGCGAAAATCTACTTTCGGAAAGAACTCTGGTAAAATTAAAAATAAGGGTGGGGGTCAAAATAGCGAATGACCAAAATAATGAATGACTAAAATAACGAATTTCAAAATATGGAACGTCTAAATATAGAATGGCCATCATTATGAAATTGGCTATTTTAGCCATTCGCTATTTTGATCATTCGCTATTTTGACCCCCAGTCTTATTAAAATGCAATCAAAATGGTGAATGGCCAAAATAGCGAATGGCTAAAATATCAAATTTCATAATTCTGGCGATTCTATATTTAGACGTTCCTTATTTTGAAATTCGCTATTTTAGCCATTCGCTATTTTGACCCCCACCCAAAAATAAAAGTGTTAAGAGTAAAACATTAATATAATGTATAATTATTTGTGACAAAGAAAGCTGCTACGAAAAAGTGCAAAACGAAGGAGACGAATGTCAAAAAAGGTTAGTTAGGTTCACAGATGGCATCTGTGCTTTAAGGGGTTAGGCCACTCTAGAATTTTCGAAAAATCGATTTTTTTTTCTCCTTGAAAATTATTTATTAGGGTTTTTAGAATGCTGTCCCAAAAGATTATTGCAGGCAAAAATTTTTAAATGCCCCATTTTCGAATTTTAATGGGAGGCCACCCGGTTAGCAGGGAACCTCTCTTGTGTGCGCTTCGGTAAAGGTACTGAGAAGGGTCAAAGCAGGTATACGGCAGATAAACGCGTTTATCTCAAAACTGCTCTTTTCAAGTTGGCCGGAAACATAACTCAAAAAGTTTACCACCAATTTATTTGAAATTTTGGATATACCTTCAAAAATACATTATCCACAGAAGTACGTAGGATTTTTTTTTAAGTTGCATAGTTTTTTTGTTATTGATAATTTTCGAACGATTTTTAGGCCAAATTTTTGAATTTTCACTTTAGATGCTCGCCATTTTGTCAAAAATGCCTGTATCGAAAAAATCCTACGTACTTCTCTAGCTACTGTTATGTATAAGTGAAAACCGTTAAAAAAACACATCATAATTAAAAAATTACAGAAGCTGTGTGTTCGGCCGTGGATTCCAAAAAAAAAAGAGATGTCATCGCAACAACGCTGTATAGCCGCCATTTTTAAATTAATTACTATGAAAAAATTACTATATGCAGTTAATGATATGTACAATAAATACCCTTTCTCAAAAAATCGATGTCTCTAATAGTTTTTCTGAAAAAAATTCCCAAAAAAGCCTTTTTTGTGGCCCTCTAGAGTGGCCTAACCCTTTAAAGACATTTTCGTGTAGAGAAATTGGATGCTTTCATAAGAATACGATTTTGATTTATTAAACACACCTTAAAAAATGTTTGAAGTGCAATGAATATTGAGTTATTCTAATTTTAAGCATGGCCAAAACCGGTGCATAGTTGGCCAGAATTGGTAAAATGGCTATGCTCCTACTTTTTTCTATTTTCCAGTGTTTTCTCGATACATATGAAGATTTTAATGCTAGAAATCTGAAATTATATTCTTCTCAGATATGAAAAGTATAGGTCCAAAATGAGGTTTAAGATTTCTGCATATTCAAAATAAAACTTTGGCAAGCTATATCTTTCAAATTACGATATCAAGAAAACAACTAAAAAGTTGAAAATGTTCGTTTTCGTATTCTTTGGTGGACGATTTTTTTATTTTTTTTTTAAGTCCAAAATTAAGGGAGTTGTTCTTGATTCAGTACTTTGGCAAGCATAATTAAAATCTTTCGAACTATAATATCGAGAAAAAAACTAAAAAGTAGAAAATGTTCGTTTTCGTATTCTCTGGTGGACGATTTTTTTTTTTTTTTTTTAAGTCCAAAATTAAGGGAGTTGTTTTTGATTCAGTACTTTGGCAAGCTATATATTTCGAACTATAATATCGAGAAAAAAACTAAAAAGTAGAAAATGTTCGTTTTCGTATTCTCTGATGGACAATTTTTTTATTTCTATTTAAGTCCAGAATTAAGGAAATTGTTTTTGATTTAGTATTTTGGCAAGCTACAACTCTTAAAAGCTCCGCGGAAAAAACTGAATAGTAGTAAATGTTCGTTGTCGTATTCTCTAACAGACGATTAAATTTTTTTTTGTCCAAAATTAAGGGTGTTGTTGTGGTTTTTATATTTTAGCAAGCTATAACTTTTAAGTTAAAGCTCCGCGGAAGAAACTGAAAAGAATATGTTTGTTGTCGGATTCTCTGATGGACGATTTAAAAAAAATTAAGTCCAAAATTAAAGGAGTTTTTTATCCGCGAAGTAAACTACTTCGAATGAAAAAATCGTCCACTAGAGAATACGAAAACGAACATTTTCTACTTTTTAGTTTTTTTTCTCGATATCATAGCTCGAAAGATATGGCTTGCCAAAGTACTAAATCAAGAACAACTCCCTTACTTTTGGGCTTAAAAAAAATGAAAAAATTGTCCACCAGACAATACGAGAACGAACATTTCCTACTTTTTAGTCTTTTTCTCGATATCATAGTTCGAAAGATATAGCTTGCCAAAGTACTAAATCAAGAACAACTCCCTTAATTTTGGACTTAAAAAAAATTAAAAAATTGTCCATCAGAGAATACGAAGACAAAAATTTACTACGTTTCAGTTTTTTTCTCGATATCATAGCTCGAAAGATATGGCTTGCCAAAGTACTAAATCAAGAACAACTCCCTTAATTTTATATTTAAAAAAAAATGAAAAAATCGTCCATCAGAGAATACGAAAACGAACATTTTCTACTTTTTAGGTTTTTTCTTGATATCATAGTTCGAAAGATATAGCTTGCCAAAGTACTAAATCAAGAACAACTCCCTTAATTTTGGACTTAAAAAAAAATTAAAAAAATCGTCCACCAGAGAATACGAGAACGAACATTTCCTACTTTTTAGTCTTTTTCTCGATATCATAGTTCGAAAGATATAGCTTGCCAAAGTACTAAATCAAGAACATCTCCCTTAATTTTGGACTTAAAAAAAAAAAAAAAATTGTCCATCAGAGAATACGAAGACAAAAATTTACTACCTTTCAGTTTTTTTCTCGATATCATAGCTCGAAAGATATGGCTTGCCAAAGTACTAAATCAAGAACAACTCCCTTAATTTTATATTTAAAAAAAAATGAAAAAATCGTCCATCAGAGAATACGAAAACGAATATTTTCTACTTTTTAGGTTTTTTCTTGATATCATAGTTCGAAAGATATAGCTTGCCAAAGTACTAAATCAAGAACAATGCCCTTAATTTTGGACTTAAAAAAAAATAAAAAAAATCGTCCACCAGAGAATACGAGAACGAACATTTCCTGCTTTTTAGTCTTTTTCTCGATATCATAGTTCGAAAGATATAGCTTGCCAAAGTACTAAATCAAGAACAACTCCCTTAATTTTGGACTTAAAAAAAATAAAAAAATTGTCCATCAGAGAATACGAAGACAAAAATTTACTACCTTTCATTTTTTTTCTCGATATCATAGCTCGAAAGATATGGCTTGCCAAAGTACTAAATCAAGAACAACTCCCTTAATTTTATATTTAAAAAAAAATGAAAAAATCGTCCATCAGAGAATACGAAAACGAACATTTTCTACTTTTTAGGTTTTTTCTTGATATCATAGTTCGAAAGATATAGCTTGCCAAAGTACTAAATCAAGAACAACGCCCTTAATTTTGGACTTAAAGAAAAATAAAAAAAATCGTCCACCAGAGAATACGAGAACGAACATTTCCTACTTTTTAGTCTTTTTCTCGATATCATAGTTCGAAAGATATAGCTTGCCAAAGTACTAAATCAAGAACAACTCCCTTAATTTTGGACTTAAAAAAAATAAAAAAATTGTCCATCAGAGAATACGAAGACAAAAACTTACTACCTTTCAGTTTTTTTCTCGATATCATAGCTCGAAAGATATGGCTTGCCAAAGTACTAAATCAAGAACAACTCCCTTAATTTTATATTTAAAAAAAAATGAAAAAATCGTCCATCAGAGAATACGAAAACGAACATTTTCTACTTTTTAGGTTTTTTCTTGATATCATAGTTCGAAAGATATAGCTTGCCAAAGTACTAAATCAAGAACAACGCCCTTAATTTTGGACTTAAAAAAAAATAAAAAAAATCGTCCACCAGAGAATACGAAAACGAACATTTTCTACTTTTTAGTTTTTTTCTTGATATCGTAATTCGAAAGATATAGCTTGCCAAAATTTTATTATGAATATGCAGAAATCTTAAACCTCATAGGTCCAAAACAGTTTTATGATATTTAGTCCCAATCACAAGTACTGGAAAATGGGAAAATTCTTAGTGACCACAGCCACAAAAAGTGGTACTTCTCCCCTAAATAATGGAGAATGTCCAATCGACGAATTATTTCTCGCTCGTATAATTCGGTAATAGTAAAATTTTCATGTAATCGAAAGGGAATAACAATGCGAAGTAAAAAGTGAGTAAAACAAAGGCGGAAGTATGGTTGAAATCTCGATTTCTCTGACTGCAGTACTTTGTAAAGTCGGCGGAACGAGTAACGCGAAAGTCCGCGGGGCGAATTGGCTGCAGGAGGTCCGAAGTCGAATTGTGCAAGGATATACCGAAGGGTTGCCGCTTGTACAGCCCACGCCCAACGCCAAACTACCCTTCGTGAGTTTGTTCGGAATTAGTTGGCGATGGGGTTAAGATATCATGGACGAAACTCGTTTCGCAGCGACTCTCTTCTTCTTCTACCAAAGCTTCTCCACTTCTGCTGCGGCTGTTTCTTTTCCTCTGGCTCGTCTGGTGCGCTTCGTCGAGCTGAGAAAAGTTGCGAGCTTTCGGGAGCATCGAGCCGACGGAAAACAGAGGAAAAGAGCTATACTCTGTAAGTGGTGCCTTCTATGGAATTTGTATAGTTGGGAAAATCGAGAGGCTTTCCACTGGAGCGAGAGCAATTAAATTCCAATGCGATCAACCGTAAATATAACATTTCTGTAGTCCATCTATTTTCATATCGATTGAATTATAATCTCTGAAGTAGCTTGTACTGAATATTGCAAATAGCCAAAATGACCCTAAGGATAATCCTTCGGAAATCTCCAGGAGAAACAGTTCTGTCAATTATAGATAATCGATTATCGTCGAAACTATAGTTTAGAGGATATAATACTACGAAAGAGTCTTGTAGGGAATTAGAGACGAAGAAAATTTACTGAAAAATAAAAGATTAGTTCAGAAAAATTTACTTGAAATAAATTTTATTTTATTAAAAAAAATTATTTTATTGAAATAAATATTATTTTATTAAAATTTTTTATTTTATTTAAATAAATATTATTTTATTAAAATTTTTATTTTATTTAAATAAATATTATTTTATTAAAATTTTTGATTTCATTAAAATAAATATTATTTTATTAAAAAATTTTATTTTATTTAAATAAATATTATTTTATTAAATTTTTTTATTTTATTTAAATAAATATTATTTTATTAAAAAATTTTATGTTATTTAAATAAATATTATTTTATTAAAAAATTTTATGTTATTTAAGTAAATATTATTTTATTAAAAAATTTTATTTAATTTAAATACTATTATACTAGTTTTTGAAGAAGAAATTTATTTAATGACTGGAATAATACGATCAAATTGAATTTATTGCATACAAATATATTGTATTAATTTGTTAATAAAATGTATTTGATTAAAATAAAGTTTCATTTATTTGAAATAGATTCCGTATTTAATTTTGATAAAGCAATTGAGAACGATTTCTCTGAGTGTGAGATCTTTTTTTTTTCAGAATTTCATTATTAATATGGAAAACCTGTAATACATAATTCTACAAGGAAAATTATTTTTTAAATTAATAATATAATATAGAAAACCTGTGAAAAATAATTATACAAGCAGAATTATTTTTTTATTCTACTAATAATTCTATAATAATATATAAATAATTCTACAAGCAGAATTATTATTTTTATTAATAATATAGAAAACCTGTAAAAAAGAATTTTAGAAACAGAATTATTTTTTACAGTTTTTCTATATTATTAATGAAATTCTGAAAAAAAAAAAGATTCATCACAATTCCAAAAAAAAGTGATTAGTAAATTTACATTTAGTCGTTAAATAAATTTAATTGTGCCTACCAATTTTTCTTGATGCCATTTAAAACCTTTTCTTATTTTCTTAATTTTCTACTTTAAATATTTATATTCTTACATAGACAATCGTCAAAAAAAAAATGACAATTAGTGACTCGAACGTCATTGGTCGATATAGATAAAAGCAAGCAGCGACGACCTATATATAAAAGAAAAAAAAATGATCTCGCGTTGAAGATTAACGTTCCCAAGGGGATGATCGTTTGGCCCTGTGATAATATCATCCCATCTGACTTAATATTAAAACCAAGATGAGAGAGAAACGTCTTGCTAAGAGCTTCATGTCTCGGCTATATCTATATATTTATATTGCAGAGGCGATGAGGGCACAGTGATACTACTACAGTAGCAAAAACGTAAAAGATCGTTTCATGAATATTCACCGAAAATTTAAAACGGTATATACAGTTTGCCAGCACAGAGCATACCCGCAGCAGTTCCCTTTTAATTCCGTTATTTCCACGTGGCTTCTCCTGAAAATTGCGATTGGTAAAAAAGCATTTAAAGAGTTTATATGCTTCCCAGTTTTTGCCCCCGGGACAAAAAAGTGGCGAGAGTGAGATGGAAAGTATCGTGCGACCTCCCTCAACGAACCGCGGGTGATCGATTTTCAATGTTGCGGAAAATTCAAGTATTTTCTTCTTTTTTTTTTTTTTTCTTTTCTTTTCTTTTTTTTTTTGTTCCTATTTTATTCAACCATTCGCTCTCCATTACACTCTTCGCTGTGTCGGCTCTGTAGTTTGTACCGGGAGAAGTGGTCGAGACGACTGATTAGCGACTGGTGGGTTAGAAGTGGGTTGGGGTTAGTTGGAAGGGGGTTAAGGGGGTTTAATCGAGAGATCGAGCAAGTGATGGTATTTTACGGCTTAAACACTCATTTGTCCACAAAGTTTTTTTAAAACCCACCCTATTTCACAAATGCTCCGGGTATACGTTAAATTATCCTATTGGATGGTTAATTAATTTCGTGTTATAATTAATCCTGGTGAGCATATGAAATGTGCTGAACGTGGTTGACCAGCCGCGGGATTCGGCAGGCAGTCTAGTTGTTGAACTCTGTGATTAGCCGGTGGCTCATTGCTAATTAAACTCGATGAATATATACGTGGGTATTTTGATCCTCGAGGTCCTTGATCGCTCTCGCTTAGTGGCTTTTGTCGACAAAATTTCAATTAATTATGATTTTTCTTCGGACTTAAAAATAAATAAAGTAAATACAATAAATAAAATAAATAAAATAAATAAAATAAATAAAATAAATAAAATAAATAAAATAAATAAAATAAATAAAATAAATAAAATAAATAAAATAAATAAAATAAATAAAATAAATAAAATAAATAAAATAAATAAAATAAATAAAATAAATAAAATAAATAAAATAAATAAAATAAATAAAATAAATAAAATAAACAAAATAAACAAAATAAATAAAATAAATAAAATAAATAAAATAAATAAAATAAACAAAATAAATAAAATAAATAAAATAAATAAAATAAATAAAATAAATAAAATAAATAAAATAAATAAAATAAATAAAATAAATAGAATAAATAAAATAAATAAAATAAATAAAATAAATAAAATAAATAAAATAAATAAAATAAATAAAATAAATGCCCTTGATTTTTCGAAGCCCACCGGCCATCGACTTATAAATATAAAAGGGTCCTTGAAGGTCGCTGTTATGCAAATCCATTTGAATATTTCGTTGATATATTCGAGGTTTAGAGGTGTCGAGGGAGGTCGATGAAATAACCACGAGAGAATGAATGAAAGAGTGAGCTGTTGGTTGGAGAGGAAAAGCTTTATCCACTCCAAAATGAGCTGAGGGCTCAGAGTTGTGGTATAAGGGTAGCTTCGGTACGTAGGAAGGAAGGAAGGAAGAAGGCCAACAGCCCGAGGAGAAACAGAGCGCGACCTAACTCTACGTACACATAACGTGCACGCATACTATATAAAGGACTTGGGGGGGTTTGCGCTTCGCGAGAACAATTTGCATGCGACCAAGTTAATCAGCGCCGACACCTCGGTGAACACTCGACGAGTGCGCCGTCTAAACTATATGGGTCATTCCGTACCAAGTGGGCCATTCATGTATCATCACGCCAATTTTTCTGTAGTTTGTAAGCACAACAATGGAAATTCTGTGAAGTTTTGGAAAAAATCGAAACGATCTGTCTCAACGAAAAAAATATTACTACTTTATTTTGTCAAACAATGGCGGTAATTTTTTTTATCGGCTATGCAAATTTTTTAATTACAAAATACATTCAAAAACTTCTATACAGTAACAAATTTTTTGTACGATCGGCAATTTTGAATATACAGTAAATTGAAAAAAAAAATGAAATTAAAAAAAATCGTTATTTAATATTGGGCAAACCATAGGTGCTAAAATTCTGAAATAATTTATGGACGTTCGTGATACTCTTACCAACTTTTCATAAAATTATGAAGAATTTTTGCGATTATGCTAAATTTTGGTGGCCCATTTGGTATGGAATTACCCATTTACCACTAGCAGATGTAGGAAAAGTGAAAGGAAAAAGAGAAAGACAGATTTCTGTTTATTAAAAATTACATTCAAAAACTTACATTTTATACAGAAACAAATGTTTGTACAATCGGTAATTTTCAATATACAGCGAAATGAAAAAAATGAAATAACAAAAAATCGTTATTTAATTTTGGGCAAACCATTGGTGCTAAAATTCTGAAATAATTTGTGGATATTCGTGATACTCTAAATAACTTTTGAGAAAATTATGAAGCATTTTTGCGAACATGCTAAATTTTGGTGGCCCATTTGGTATGGAATTATCCATATAGCACTAGCAGATGCAGGAACAGAGAAAGGAAAAAGGGAAAGGGAGATTTTTAATTAAAAATTACATTTAAAAACTTAAATTTTATACAGGAACAAATTTTTGTACGATCGGTCAATTTCAATATACAGCGAATTGAAAAAAATGAAATAACAAAAAATCGTTATTTAATTTTGGGCAAACCATTGGTGCTAACATTCTGAAATAATTGAGGGATGTTCGTCATACTCTAAACAACTTTTGAGAAAATTATGAAACATTTTTGCGAACATGCTAAATTTTGGTGGCCCATTTGGTGTGGAATTATCCATATAGTACTAGCAGATGTAGGAACAGAGAAATCTAATCGATAGAGAAAGGAAAAAGAGAAATAGAGATTTTTTATTAAAAATTACATTAAAAGACTTAAATTCTATACAGGAACAAATTTTTGTACGATCGGTAATTTTCAATATACAGCGAAATGAAAAAAATGAAATAACAAAAAATCGTTATTTAATTTTGGACAAACCATTGGTGCTAAAATTCTGAAATAATTTGTGGATGTTCGTGATACTCTAAATAACTTTTGAGAAAATTATGAAGCATTTTTGCGAACATGCTAAATTTTGGTGGCCCATTTGGTATGGAATTATCCATATAGCACTAGCAGATGTAGGAACAGAGAAAGGTAATCGACAGAGAAAGGAAAAAGAGAAATAGAGATTTTTTATCAAAAATTAAATTAAAAAACTTAAATTCTATACAGGAACAAATTTTTGTACGATCGGTAATTTTCAATATACAGCGAATTGAAAAAAATTACATAACAAAAAATCGTTATTTAATTTTGGGCAAACCATTGGTGCTAAAATTCTGAAATAATTGAGGGATGTTCGTCATACTCTAAACAACTTTTGAGAAAATTATGAAGCATTTTTGCGAACATGCTAAATTTTGGTGGCTCATTTGGTATGGAATTATCCATATATCACTAGCAGATGTAGGAACAGAGAAAGGGAATCGATAGAGAAAGGAAAAAGAGAAATAGAGATTTTTTTATTAAAAATTACATTAAAAAACTTAAATTCTATACAGGAACAAATTTTTGTACGATCGGTAATTTTCAATATACAGCGAATTGAAAAAAAATTACATAATAAAAATCGTTATTTAATTTTGGGCAAACCATTGGTGCTAAAATTCTGAAATAATTGAGGGATGTTCGTCATACTCTAAACAACTTTTGAGAAAATTATAAAGCATTTTTGCAATTATGCTAAATTTTGGTGGCCCATTTGGTATGGAATTATCCATATAGCACTAGCAGATATAGGAAGGCAGAAAGGTAATCGATAGAGAAAGGAAAAAGAGAAATAGAGATTTTTTATTAAAAATTACATTAAAAAACTTAAATTCTATACAGGAACAAATTTTTGTACGATCGGTAATTTTCAATATACAGCGAATTGAAAAAAATTACATAATAAAAAATCGGTATTTAATTTTGAGTAAACCATTGGTGCTAAAATTCTGAAATAATTGAGGGATGTTCGTCATACTCTAAACAACTTTTGAGAAAATTATGAAGCATTTTTGCGAACATGCTAAATTTTGGTGGCTCATTTGGTATTGAATTATCCATATATCACTAGCAGATGTAGGAACAGAGAAAGGGAATCGATAGAGAAAGGAAAAAAAGAAATAGAGATTTTTTATTAAAAATTACATTAAAAAACTTAAATTCTATACAGGAACAAATTTTTGTACGATCGGTAATTTTCAATATACAGCGAATTGAAAAAAAATTACATAATAAAAATCGTTATTTAATTTTGGGCAAACCATTGGTGCTAAAATTCTGAAATAATTGAGGGATGTTCGTCATACTCTAAACAACTTTTGAGAAAATTATGAAGCATTTTTGCGAACATGCTAAATTTTGGTGGCCCATTTGGTGTGGAATTATCCATATAGCACTAGCAGATGTAGGAACAGAGAAAGGGAAACGATAGAGAAAGGAAAAAGAGAATGAGAGAGAGACGAATAGAGAAGAGAGAAGTTCAACAATAAACGTGGCGAGAGTTATAGGGGTGGGTGATTCGGGGCTGTGATAAGCGGGTGAGAGAGTGAAATGTGCACCCCCTCTACTTGTCGTCGTCGACGTCGTCGTCTTCGTCGTTGGCGTCGGAGTCGTCAAAGCTTTTATACGTATGCTTTTGGCCCAAGTATATTGCTAGTCATAGCAGTATACGTTCTGTATAAGTATATGTATTTCACAGATGTAACCCTTCACTATTCCAAATGTGTGTTCTCCAGCAGACGAGCGGTTTACGTACTCGGTTGCGTGTTAGCATGTAAGTAGTAGTCTCCACCATGTCTCGTGTCTTCGATGCCACTATATATATGTCAATCCGATGGGAAACATGCAATTCTGTGAAAAAAAAAATAGAATTATTGGTTTGAAAAATAAATTAGGTTGAATGACTTTGAAACACGATACTTATTTATTTTTTTCGTTTCAAATCATTTTGAATATAATGACGTGAAATTATCGAAAAAATATATTTTTCCCGACTAGGCTGAAAAGACTACATTTCATGGCTGGTAAGCGGGTAGAAAGTGGTCGATTCTTGACCGGCGAGACGAAAAGTAACGCAGTGGAAAGAAAAATGGCTGCAGCGGACAGAAAAGGGCAGGCAGAAAAGTATTCTTTTTTGCACACTCGGTGAAAATCACGCACTTTTCTCCCTTGTCGCTTAATATATAATTTCATGAAAACTACCATATTATGTGACTTTGATGGCACTTTGTATATACCAATGGGATGAAAAATGAAAAATATACAGTGCTGTGAAAAAAATATAAAATTATTGGTCTGAAAAATAAATTAGGTTGAATGACTTTGAATCGTGATTTTTTTTTTACTAAAATGTCTACATTTCAAACCAATTTGAATATGTTAAAAGAAGAGTGATATTTTTTGCCCATTTTTATTCTGAAAGTGCAATTATTAATTTTCATTTAATTTTGGTAAAATTATTTTTTTTGTGGCTTAAATAAAGTCTTCCATAATATCGAAAACGACTTCCACCAATAAGAAAATTAATGCTTTTTTATTGCCCAAAATGGCTGCAGCGGACAGAAAAGTGCAGGCAGAAAAGTATTCTTTTTTGCACACTCGGTGAAAATCACGCACTTTTCTCCCTTGTCGCTTAATATATAATTTCATGAAAACTAACATGTTATGTGACTTTGATAGCACTATGTATATACCAATGGGATCAAAAATGAAAAACACACAGTGCTGTGAAAAAAATATAGAATTATTGGTCTGAAAAATAAATTAGGTTGAATGACTGAATCGTGATTTTTTTGTACTAAAATGTCTACATTTCAAACCAATTTGAATATGTTAAAAGAAAAGTGATATTTTTTGCCCATTTTTATTCTGAAAGTGCAATTATTAATTTTCATTTCATTTTGGTAAATTTTTTTTTTTTGTGGCTTAAATAAAGCCTTCCATAATATCGAAAACGACTTCCACCAATAAGAAAATTAATGCTTTTTTATTGCCCAAAATGGCTGCAGCGGACAGCAAAGTGCAGGCAGAAAAGTATTCTTTTTTGCACACTCGGTGAAAATCACGCACTTTTCTCCCTTGTCGCTTAATATATAATTTCATGAAAACTAACATGTTATGTGACTTTGATAGCACTATGTATATACCAATGGGATCAAAAATGAAAAACACACAGTGCTGTGAAAAAAATATAGAATTATTGGTCTGAAAAATAAATTAGGTTGAATGACTGAATCGTGATTTTTTTTTACTAATATGTCTACATTTCAAACCAATTCGAATATCTTAAAAGAAAAGTGATATTTTTTGCCCATTTTTATTCTGAAAGTGCAATTATTAATTTTCATTTCATTTTGGTAAATTTTTTTTTTTTGTGGCTTAAATAAAGCCTTCCATAATATCGAAAACGACTTCCACCAATTAGAAAATTCATGCTTTTTTATTGCCCAAAATGGCTGCAGCGGACAGAAAAGTGCAGGCAGAAAAGTATTCTTTTTTGCACACTCGGTGAAAATCACGCACTTTTCTCCCTTGTCGCTTAATATATAATTTCATGAAAACTAACATGTTATGTGACTTTGATAGCACTATGTATATACCAATGGGATCAAAAATGAAAAACACACAGTGCTGTGAAAAAAATATAGAATTATTGGTCTGAAAAATAAATTAGGTTGAATGACTTTGAATCGTGATTTTTTTTTTACTAAAATGTCTACATTTCGAACCAATTTGAATATGTTAAAAGAAAAGTGATATTTTTTGCCCATTTTTATTCTGAAAGTGCAATTATTAATTTTCATTTAATTTTGGTAAAATTATTTTTTTTGTGGCTTAAATAAAGCCTTCCATAATATCGAAAACGACTTCCACCAATAAGAAAATTAATGCTTTTTTATTGCCCAAAATGGCTGCAGCGGACAGAAAAGTGCAGGCAGAAAAGTATTCTTTTTTGCACACTCGGTGAAAATCACGCACTTTTCTCCCTTGTCGCTTAATATATAATTTTATGAAAACTAACATGTTATGTGACTTTGATAGCACTATGTATATACCAATGGGATCAAAAATGAAAAACACACAGTGCTGTGAAAAAAATATAGAATTATTGGTCTGAAAAATAAATTAGGTTGAATGACTGAATCGTGATTTTTTTTTACTAAAATGTCTACATTTCAAACCAATTTGAATATGTTAAAAGAAAAGTGATATTTTTTGCCCATTTTTATTCTGAAAGTGCAATTATTAATTTTCATTTCATTTTGGTAAATTTTTTTTTTTTGTGGCTTAAATAAAGCCTTCCATAATATCGAAAACGACTTCCACCAATAAGAAAATTAATTCTTTTTTTATTCCCATAATATATAAAAATTGAAACTGAGTACAAAAAAATGTTGAACATAAAGAGAAGAAAAATTTTCATCAATTTCCTCTGCTCTATTATTCCACTCTCTACTGTTTCCGTAATTAAGCCACTATTGAAAGGGTTGATGGTCAATTGCGGTACATTAATCCTGAACTACCATCACGCACATGAACAGTACGTTTATTGAATACGTAGCCACATCCATACATCCACACTATTATAATGACGTGTTATGATTGTGTACTATATATATATATATATATATATATCCATATATGTGTATCTGTGTATTTTACATATTTCACAATACCTCGTGAAATTCTCGAGCATACGTTTGTCACACGTGGGTATATGTACAGGGCAATCGTGTTTAATGCAAGCCAAAATGGTACCACCCCCTCCCCCTCCCCCTCCCCCCAGAATAGCCTGTAATGGCACGAGATGAGAGGTGCTACTATTCCACATACATGGGTCATTCTATACCAAGTGTCCTTACGCCAATTTTTCTGTAGATTGTAAGCATAATAATGTAAATTCTGTAAAATTTTGAGAAAAATCGAAATGATCTGCATCAACGAAAAAAAATATTACTACTTTATTTTGTCAAAAAATGGCGGAAATTTTTTTTTACGTCTATGGAAATTTTTTTATTAAAAAGTACATTCCAAAACTTAAATTTTATACAGGAACAAATTTTTTGTACGATTGGTAATTTTGAATATACAGCGAATTGAAAAAAATCTAATTACAAAAAATCGTTATTTAATTTTAGGCACACCGTAGGTGCTAAAATTCTGAAATAATTTGTGAATGTTCGTGATACTCTAGACAAATTTCGAAAAAATTATGAAGACTTTTTGCGAAATGGTAAATTTGGGTGGCTCTTTATATAATATACAGTAAATTGAAAAAAAAAAATGAAATAAAAAAAATTGTTATTTTATTTTGGGCAAACTATGGGGTCTAAAATTCTGAAATAATTTATGGATGTTCGCGATACTCCAAAAAAATTTTGAAAAAATTATGAAGACTTTTTGCGACAATGCTAAATTTGGCTCTTTATATAATATACAGCAAATTGAAAAAAAATGAAATAAAAAAATTGTTATTTTATTTTGGGCAAACTATGGGGACTAAATTTCTGAAATAATTTACGGATGTTCGTGATACTCTAAAAAAGCTTAGCAAAAATTATGAAGACTTTTTGCGAAAATGCTAAATTTGGGTGGCTCTTTATATAATATCGAGTGAATTGAAAAAAAAATGAAATAAAAAAACCGTAATTAAATTTTGGGCAAACTATGGGGTCTAAAATTCTGAAATAATTCATGGATGTTCGCGATACCCTAAACAAATTTTGAAAAAATTATGAAGACTTTTTGCCACAATGCTAAATTTGGGTTGCTCTTTATATAATATCCAGCGAAATGAAAAAAATGAAATAACAAAAAATCGTTATTAAATTTTGGGTAAACTATGGGGTCTAAAATTCTGAAATAATTCATGGATGTTCGCGATACCCTAAACAAATTTTGAAAAAATTATGAAGACTTTTTGCGACAATGCTAAATTTGGATGGCTCTTTATATAATATCCAGCGAAATGAAAAAAATGAAATAAAAAAAATCGTTATTAAATTTTGGCCAAACTATGGGGTCTAAAATTCTGAAATAATTTATGGATGTTCGCGATGCTCCAAACAAATTTTGAAAAAATTATGAAGACTTTTTGCGACGATGCTAAATTTGGGTGGCTCTTTATATAATATCCAGCGAAATGAAAAAAATGAAATAAAAAAAATCGTTATTAAATTTTGGCCAAACTATGGGGTCTAAAATTCTGAAATAATTTATGGATGTTCGCGATGCTCCAAACAAATTTTGAGAAAATTATGAAGACTTTTTGAGAAGTTGCTAAATTTTGGTGGTCCACTTGGCATGGAATCACCTACAGGCATTCTGCTTCTATGTAGCTGATACTAATGTCGCATACCATGGAACATGTGCACCTGCAGAGGTGGGAATGAGAGAATACGTAATGTCTGATGCTGTACTATGTATATATATATATATATATACTACATACTATACATATATATATATAATATAACAACGACAGAAGCAACAGAAGGTGGTCAATGGTGGAGGTTATAACGGCGTGCCAGAGGTCCAGCCAATTTCGTGACTGGTATCTATGAGAGGCGACAGCATACGCTTCCAACGAGCTTGATGAAAAAATGAAAAAATAAATAAAATTGCCCGAACGACACGAGCTCGTTCAACGAGAATTCTTTATTACATTTTTTTTTTTACTGACCCGTTGTTCGAATACATAATTTAGTGGGGTTGCCCCCGAAGCTCAGAGCAACGGGAAAACGAGCGTGTCACGCAAAATCCCATATTTCGAATCGATTCCGTCCAACTGCACTTTTTATACGTGAATTTACGAATATTTGAAATCGGTAATCCAACTTTAAAGGGAAGTTTTGTAGAATTTTTTTTTCAAAATGTGTAGAGCAGAATATTATTTAGGTAATAGAAAATTAGTATCTTTTAATCTTGTTTTTATTATTATTTATTTTTTTTCAATTTTGGTTCGTTTGTTTTTCTATCAGAAATTTATTTCACTATAGTTTATTGTATTTCTTTTTTTTAGAGGATTTTTTTTTTCATGCGTAATAAAATAAATATTCTGATCCATTCTAATTTGAGATTTTTTAAATAAAAATGTTGTACAGGATATAAAGTGAATTCAATCGGTATCGAAATCGGTAATCCAACTTTAAAGGGAAGTTTTGTAGAATTTTTTTTTGAAAATGTGTAGAGCAGAATATTATTTAGGTAATAGAAAATTAGTATCTTTTAATCTTGTTTTTATTATTATTTTTTTTTTTTTCAATTTTGGTTCGTTTGTTTTTCTATCAGAAATTTATTTCACTATAGTTTATTGTATTTCTTTTTTTTAGAGGATTTTTTTTTCATGCGTAATAAAATAAATATTCTGATCCATTCTAATTTGAGATTTTTCAAATAAAAATGTTGTACAGGATATAAAGTGAATTCAATTGAAAAGAGAATTCAAATTATGAAGATATTTGCATATTAAATGAATAAACTTTGGAAAATTAGATTATGCACAGAATTGCTAATTTTATTAATGTTATTTTATAAATAATGCATAACACTGGATTTCAGAATATTTAACATGATTACTGGTAACATTTCTTTATTGATTCTTTTTTTATTAAAAAAATTATTTAAAAAATGTTCAGCGAGAAAAATTGCCAAAAATAATGTCCCATTATTTTAATAAAATATTTATAAAATTTTAGTTTTATAATTTTCGTAAAGACATTTGAAAAATTAATATTCAATACACACATTTACTCGACTATTATTAATTTTACAGTGAATATTACACTAATCATTATTTCATAATTTTACAACAATTTTGTAAATTTCATATCAATTGTCATAATAAATTGACAATATTTTTTAAAAGTGTATGCAATACGATAATTCAATTGGTTAATTTTTTATTGTTTCAGAATCGAGGCAATTGGCTATAAATAGCATAAACGTACCGGAATTTGTGAGAGAGGGTGAATTGGACTACGTAATATTGGATTGCGACTATGATCTTGGAAATTCATCGAGCGAGGGTCTCGTCGTTAAATGGTGGCAAAATAAAGAATTGGTTTACATGTGGCACGTTGGTCGTGAACCGGCAGCTGTTCCAAGTTCTCCGCACATTGAAGTCGGTTACAAAGTTAGCGACGTTCCCTTCAAGATGTATCGGGCCATGAAGTTCGTTAATCCAAATATAACGCATAGCGGAATTTACAAATGTAACGTTTTCAACTTCAAAGACGAGGCCAATGAGGAAGCTCCTATGATTGTTTACTGTAAGTATTAATTTAATCAGTCATTTAATTTACTGTAATTATTAATTTAATCAGTAATTTTATTTACTGTAATTATTAATTTAATCAGTAATTTTATTTACTGTAATTATTAATTTAATCAGCAATTTAATTTACTGTAATTATTAATTTAATCAGTAATTTTATTTACTGTAATTATTAATTTAATCAGTAATTTTATTTACTGTAATTATTAATATAATCAGTAATTTTATTTACTGTAATTATTAATATAATCAGTTATTTACTTTACTGTAATTGTTAATTTAATCAGTAATTTTATTTACTGTAATTATTAATTTAATCAGTAATTTTATTTACTGTAATTATTAATTTAATCAGTAATTTAATTTACTGTAATTATTAATTTAATCAGTAATTTTATTTACTGTAATTATTAATTTAATCAGTAATTTTATTTACTGTAATTATTAATTTATCCAGTAATTTTATTTACTGTAAGTATTAATTTAATCAGTAATTTTATTTACTGTAATTATTAATTTAATCAGTAATTTAATTTACTGTAATTATTAATTTAATCAGTAATTTAATTTACTGTAATTATTAATATAATCAGTAATTTTATTTACTGTAATTATTAATATAATCAGTTATTTAATTTACTGTAATTGTTAATTTAATCAGTAATTTTATTTACTGTAATTGTTAATTTAATCAGTAATTTTATTTACTGTAATTATTAATTTAATCAGTAATTTTATTTATTGTAATTATTAATTTAATCAGTAATTTTATTTACTGTAATTATTAATTTAATCAGTAATTTTATTTACTGTAATTATTAATTTAATCAGTAATTTAATTTACTGTAGTTATTAATATAATCAGTTATTTAATTTACTGTAATTGTTAATTTAATCAGTAATTTTATTTACTGTAATTATTAATTTAATCAGTAATTTTATTTACTGTAATTATTAATTTAATCAGTAATTTTATTTACTGTAATTATTAATTTAATCAGTAATTTTATTTATTGTAATTATTAATTTAATCAGTAATTTTATTTACTGTAATTATTAATTTAATCAGTAATTTTATTTACTGTAATTATTAATTTAATCAGTAATTTTATTTACTGTAATTATTAATTTAATCAGTAATTGTATTTACTGTAATTGTTAATTTAATCAGTAATTTAATTTACTGTAATTATTAATTTAATCAGTAATTTAATTTACTGTAATTATTAATATAATCAGTTATTTAATTTACTGTAATTATTAATATAATCAGTTATTTAATTTACTGTAATTGTTAATTTAATCAGTAATTTTATTTACTGTAATTATTAATTTAATCAGTAATTTTATTTACTGTAATTATTAATTTAATCAGTAATTTAATTTACTGTAATTATTAATTTAATCAGTAATTTAATTTACTGTAATTATTAATATAATCAGTAATTTTATTTACTGTAAGGATTAATTTAATAAAATAATTTTTCTTTATTCTAATTATTAGCAATAATTATTATATATATTTATAGATATTATTGCTAATAATTAGAATAAAGAAAAATTATTCCCCTTTTTTCATTTTATATATTTTTACTATCACAATTAATAATTTTGTAATAATTTTATAAAATACAGGAATCCTATACATATTTGCAGTTTATTTCAAAACTTTTTGTACCCACCGAATGTCAATGAAATATGCTTGTCCCAATTTTTTTAAACATTCTGTTTTTTTTTTTCGAGGATTTTAAACATTAAGAAAATAAATATATGGCACATCCAGCCTATTTTTAAGTGTCAAGAAATAAATATTGTCAAATGTGACTTTTGAAAGGCCATTTCCAATACAGCTTAAGACTCAGTAGACATCTAAAAATTTATCTATGACGTCATCATACATCAAGTCGTATTTCATTTTTTTATTTTTTTTCTCCTTTCTTGTCTCAGTGCAAACGTAACTGTGCAATATGTTGTAACTTTTCCGTAGTCCGTTAACACCCCGTAATATATTGTCTGGTGTGAGTCTCTCTCTATTTTGCGCCGTGTGAAATAGTCTCCACTGCATTACCAAGAATGTATTCTGAAAGCTTCCATAAACTTTGCGCAGTCGTAGCTTCGTATCCTGAGCTCGCATTCTCTGTGTACTCAACTTTTTTTATGTCACTGACTTTTATGTCACCAACGATATAAACGGCTGTTTTTTACAGTTCGCTGATAGGACGAACGAGAACAAATAGTCTCTTAATACGAAATTCACGCGTACTTGCATTTTAATTGTACGAGACCAACGAACTTAACGAACTGTTTTTCATGTTTTCCGATATTTATTCGCAATTGTTGGAATCTCGTGCAAATAAAAAAAATCACAATCCGTAACAAGCAAAACTCACAACCATCGAAGCAATAATATGTCTCTATGTAGTTTTTATGTAGTAAAAATAAACATAACTTTTTTTTGTTACTTAATGGATCACGAAAAGTGATAAATAAAATAGACTTGGAGTAAACTTGGTGATTATGGACCACTAAAAAGTTTCACTCTGTATCTTTTACTTTTACAAATGAGTCTTTGGTGGCAGAAATAAATTTTCGGAATACACGTTGTAAATTTACTGCGATTTACTGTGACAATATGAAAATTTACAAAATTGGTGTGTGACATAATGGTTATTATAAATTTTGCAGCAAAATTTAAAAAATTGTAAATAATAATATGAAAATTTACAAAACTGGTGGGTGACATAATGATTATTATAAATTTAAAAAATTGTAAATAATAATATGAAAATTTACAAAGCTAGTGGATGACATAATGATTATTATTCATTTTACAGTAAACTTTAAAAAAATTGTAAATAATAATATGATAATTTACAAAATTGGTGGGTGACATAATGATTATTATAAATTTGATAGTAAAATTTAAAAAAATTGTAAATAATAATATGAAAATTTACAAAACTGGTGGGTGACATAATGATTATTATAAATTTAAAAAATTGTAAATAATAATATGATAATTTACAAAATTGGTGGGTGACATAATGATTATTATAAATTTGATAGTAAAATTTAAAAAAATTGTAAATAATAAAATGAAAATTTACAAAATTGGTGTGTGACATAATGATTATTATAAATTTTACAATAAAATTTAAAAAATTGTAAATAATAATATGAAAATTTACCAAACTGGTGGGTGACATAATGATTACTATAAATTTTACAGTAAAATTTTAAAAAATTGTAAATAATAATATGAAAATTTACAAAACTGGTGGGTGACATAATGATTATTATAAATTTAAAAAATTGTAAATATTAATATGAAAATTTACAAAACTGGTGGGTGACATAATGATTATTATAAATTTAAAAAAATGTAAATAATAATATGAAAATTTACAAAACTGGTGGATGACATAATGATTATTATAAATTTTACAGTAAAGTTTAAAAAAAATTGTAAATAATAATATGAAAATTTACAAAATTGGTGTGTGACATAATGATTATTATAAATTTTACAGTAAAATTTAAAAAATTGTAAATAATAATATGAAAATTTACAAAACTGGTGGGTGACATAATCATTATTATAAATTTTACAGTAAAATTTTAAAAAATTGTAAATAACATTAAAATTTATAAAATTGGTGTTTGACATAATGATTATTATAAATTTTACAGTAAAATTTAAAAAAATTGTAAATAATATGAAAATTTACAAAATTGGTGTGTGACATAATGATTATTATAAATTTTACAGCAAAATTTAAAAAATTGTAGATAATAATATGATAATTTCCAAAATTGGTGGGTAACATAATGATTATTATAAATTTTATAGTAAAATTTAAAAAAATTGTAAATTATAATATGAAAATTTACAAAATTCGTGTGTGACATAATGATTATTATAAATTTTACAGTAAAATTTAAAAAATTGTAAATAATAATATGAAAATTTACAAAATTGGTGGGTGACATAATGATTATTATAAATTTTACAGTAAAATTTAAAAAAATTGTAAATAATAATATGAAAATTTTCAAAACTAGTGGGTGACATAATGATTATTACAAATTTTACAGTAAAATTAAAAAAAATTCATAGTGATATAATGATTATTATAAATTGTACAGCAAAATTGTAAATAGTAAATTTATGTATGTGAAAATTAATTTATCAAATATTTTAATGAAAATTACAAAACTTCTGTAGTAATCGAATTATTTAAAAAATAGATTTATTTTCATCTTAATATTCTAAAATAAAAATTAATTATAATTAATTTAATTAATTAATTTGCTAAATTTTAATATAAAGTACATGCACGATTTTTAAAACGTGCATATTTAATTTTATTCAATATCTGGGAACGTACGAAAAAAAAGGAAAAAAATAAGAACATTTAAAAGCGTATCTTTTAGAGATTTAGAACTATTTCATACAGGAACTAATTTTTTAAAAGAAAATATGGACATTTGTGTCTAAGAAAACATTTTTTAAATAATGTAATTTTTTCACCTGTATCGTTTACAAAATAATGAAAATAATACAATAATACGAAAATTGAAAACCGAATTAATTCATATTAATCAGGAAAAAAGAATTGGTAGGTCAATAATTTCTCCCATTTGGCAGATCTTCACTTCATATCGTAGTAAACATTCTAAAAATTTTTCGAGCGATTAAACATTACATAAAAATTAAATGACATTAATTAAATTATCAATTCCATAATTTTCGTTTTTTTTTTCTTTCTGTTTCTCTTCAGCTACCGAGGAAAAATTTGAACTGGTCTACAAAAAGACAAGCGAGGATGAGGTTGACGGTGTGGATGTAAAATGTCTAGCTGAGGGACTTTACCCTCAACCCATCATGGACATATCCATCAAGTAAGCGTTGGTTAACAAAGATACATGCAACCCTTGAACCGTGTATAGTTCTGGCACTGAATTAGAGTGCAACGATGCGAGTGTCGACTTTTATCTCACGAAGCCATATTTTTCTTTTTTTTTTCTCATTACATATGCTAACAATAGTGTATCATAAGCTCGACCATCCAGCACGTAAAAAGGGTGGAAAAAGAAGCACTTTGAATGATTGTAATGCCAGTGACCTAAATTTTAATATTTTTTCAGCGATATCTCGACGAACGACACGACAAAGCCTGAGATTACGATCCGCGACGACGGAAAGTACGATATAGTCACGAGAATAGAACTGGACGACGAGGATTTGTTGCCCTCAGCCAACATCAAGTGCACCCTCGAAATTCCTATGGCGGATTATCGCATACCACGAGAACTTGTGTATTATCCGGGTTAGTATGAATTTGTAACAAAAAACAAAATTTAACAATTAAAATTCAGAGTTGTAAATGCCTAATACTTATAGAAATAATGATGATGATACGATAAGCTCTATAATTATGATTTTATAATAATAACATGTAGCGATTGTAATACGATGATTAAACTTTGGAATTGCTGGAAAAATTATTATTTTTCAATAAAAATTCACGGTAATACTTTTGAAAAAATGAAAGGAAAAAAAAAGTAATGCATTACTTAATTCCAGGGCTTGAAACGAAACATGTGGTTCCGGTATTGTTTTTTCCTCAAACAAATGCAATCGTGCTGTCTTCATATCGGTTTCGATCAAGACCGACCATATCATATCTTTTCAGCGTTTCGGTCGCGAAGCGATTAGAAAACGAATAAACAAATGAAAAGGCGGTTGAAGCTATTGCGGAAAGTTTCGGGATTTTGTGTAACCTCACGGGTAATCACAGCCCTTTAGACACGGATCATAGTGACAATCTAATATTTATAGATTAGATATATTTATTTTCTTGAAGAACGATTTAAAAACAAAATTATATTAAAGAATCATAGATTAAAAAAATGTTTCTAAAAAAAATCGAATAGAAAGCTAAGTGCTTTACAAAGTTAAAATGATAACATTAAAAATGGTGGACCAGATCTGAGGGGTCGTCACTCAAGGATTAACTCAAATATTTTACATAGCATACCAATTATTCTACGTCGTAGGAAAAAAATCGCTGCATTAAAAATGCTGCACAAAAATTTGCAATTGTACTTCCTCATCAATTCTTCTTCGTCAATTAGGCACTTGACATTTTTTGTCACTGAATCTTTCTCGAAATATTCGTGCGAAGGATTCTTCTTCACTGGTGGCATTTTGCCTGTCAATCTGATAATGATATGAACCAAAAAACAAAACCATATGAAAACCGTCTCCTATCGCTCGCAGCCGCGACTCGGACCGCATAAATCAAAGATGATTTGTTCCAAATTCGGTCTGAAGAATTATAAATATCATGATTTCGTTCATTTGTTTTTAAAACCGTGTCGTAAATGATGACAAGTCGTTGTAGGTTTTAACGAGGAGAATGTTCTCCCTCGCTTTCGTTTATTTTTACAAGTGTTTCCGTAATGGAGAAACAAACAATTAAAACATATTAATAAAAGTTAATAAATAAAAAGGGAAACATAAACTGAGTTTTAGAGACGACGAGTTCCTGAGGAAAAGGAAAGGATGACTACTTAAAGTCAGCAGTCACTTATTAGAGGAAAATTCACTTATGGGCAGTAAATTTGTTAGGGAGGACATTTTACGTTAAAAGAATATTTTATTTAAGTAATTCTTTTTTATATCTATATTTATACTCTTTGAAAGAACACAATTTCAAGGGAAGTCCCGACTTATGGACAGTCAGGTGAATTCTGTAAGAAAAGAAATTACTTAAGGACGATCGGTGACGACTGTCAAAGTCAAATCAGAGATAAATTTTTGTAATCGATTCTTTAAAGTTTAATGCATTAAATAATAGCTGTGTATGGTGATTTGTATTGAAGCATGTAGACTTAATCCAGAGAAAGATTAATAGTGACGGATTTGCATAAATATTAACGGATTAACGTTTCTTATCAATGGGATACATTTTCGTTCAGTTTTTTTCAAGTATAATCTGTAATTCTTGGCCGATTTGAATGAGTGACAGCTCATTCTCTACCTTAAAAGATACTCTACGAATTGACCGCCTAGATATTTCATAGTGTTAATTGTTTAATAATTCTAGACTGTTGTTTAACAGAAATTAAAATACTTTCATAAACAACAGGCTATAATTACAAAACGATCAACACTATGAAATATCTAGGAGGTCAATTCGTAGAGTATCTTTTAAGAAAAACAATGAGCTATCGTTCATTAAAATCGGCAAAGAATTAAAGATAATACTTGGAAAAAACTGAACGAAAATATATCACACTGAAAAGAAACGTTAATCAGTTAATCTTTATGCAAATCCGTCACTATTAATCTTTCTCTGGATTAAGTCTACATGCATTAAATGCATTAAACTTTAAAGAATCGATCCGACGTAGAATAATTGGTATACTATGTAAAATATTTGAGTTAAGGACGATCGGTGACGACTGTCAAAGTCAAATCAGAGATAAATTTTTGTAATCGATTCTTTAAAGTTTAATGCATTAAATAATAGCTGTGTAGGGTGATTTGTATTGAAGCATGTAGACTTAATCCAGAGAAAGATTAATAGTGACGGATTTGCATAAATATTAACTGATTAACGTTTCTTATCAATGGGATACATTTTCGTTCAGTTTTTTTCAAGTATAATCTGTAATTCTTGGCTGATTTGAATGAGTGACAGCTCATTCTCTACCTTAAAAGATACTCTACGAATTGACCGCCTAGATATTTCATAGTGTTAATTGTTTAATAATTCTAGACTGTTGTTTAACAGAAATTAAAATACTTTCATGAACAACAGGCTATAATTACAAAACGATCAACACTATGAAATATCTAGGAGGTCAATTCGTAGAGTATCTTTTAAGAAAAACAATGAGCTATCGTTCATTAAAATCGGCAAAGAATTAAAGATAATACTTGGAAAAAGCTGAACGAAAATATATCACACTGAAAAGAAACGTTAATCAGTTAATCTTTAGGCAAATCCGTGACTATTAATCTTTCTCTGGATTAAGTCTACATGCTTCAATACAAATCACCCTCCACTGTTATTATTTAATGCATTAAACTTTAAAGAATCGATCCGACGTAGAATAATTGGTATACTATGTAAAATATTTGAGTTAAGGACGATCGGTGACGACTGTCAAAGTCAAATCAGAGATAAATTTTTGTAATCGATTCTTTAAAGTTTAATGCATTAAATAATAGCTGTGGATGGTGATTTGTATTGAAGCATGTAGACTTAATCCAGAGAAAGATTAATAGTGACGGATTTGCATAAATATTAACTGATTAACGTTTCTTATCAATGGGATACATTTTCGTTCAGTTTTTTTCAAGTATAATCTGTAATTCTTGGCCGATTTGAATGAGTGACAGCTCATTCTCTACCTTAAAAGATACTCTACGAATTGACCGCCTAGATATTTCATAGTGTTAATTGTTTAATAATTCTAGACTGTTGTTTAACAGAAATTAAAATACTTTCATGAACAACAGGCTATAATTACAAAACGATCAACACTATGAAATATCTAGGAGGTCAATTCGTAGAGTATCTTTTAAGAAAAACAATGAGCTATCGTTCATTAAAATCGGCAAAGAATTAAAGATAATACTTGGAAAAAGCTGAACGAAAATATATCACACTGAAAAGAAACGTTAATCAGTTAATCTTTAGGCAAATCCGTGACTATTAATCTTTCTCTGGATTAAGTCTACATGCTTCAATACAAATCACCCTCCACTGTTATTATTTAATGCATTAAACTTTAAAGAATCGATCGCAAAAATTTATCTCTGATTTGACTTTGGGAGTGGCCACCTTAAACAGCAACCTCGGGTTAAAATATTTACTTATGAGCAGTAAATAGAACAAAAATTAGGAATCGTACGTAGGCAGCACTATTCCCGAATACTTACCTCCTGCGGTCGTCTCTATTGGGAGAAACGGGCAGGAAGTTTCGGATCCCAAAAAAGCTCTGAATCTTCGCTGCTTATATGCACGGCCGGGACTCCTTTCTCTTGCGGGAGAAGCCGCATCGTCGTGGCCATCTGTCGGCCGAGCGGGAACTACGGGAGCTTTCGCGAGCTCAGGCGCGGATCGCCAACTCGAGGGGCCCGGGCCGTTAGGGAAATTTTATTTCAGTTTAGGACGGGGTTTTATTTTACAGGAAGAAAAAAAACTGTAAGCCAGAAGGCAAACAGTTTGACCGCTTGCGGACAACAACCGGTCGATCGTTCCTGTCAAACCGGGCACATATTCAACCGAATATTTAATCGGTTTTCGGTTTCGTTTCAAGCCCTGCTTATTTCTTCCATTTTTTTCACTATTTCTTGCAATATTAAAGCAAAAATTAGTATTTTTTTCAGCTATTCAAATGTTTACACTCTATTTTATAATCACTACATATTATTATTATGAAATCATAATTACAAAACAAATTGTACTGTAAACTGTATCTCATGAATTAATGGGATTTACAACTCTGTTAAAATTAAGCCTCGATATCATCGCATTGGGATTTTTGTCAAAGATTTTACGATAAATATTCCAAATTACGTGTTGTACTTTCTGCGAGACACATTAATACGAGATTAGGCACATGTATCGACCTTTGAACGTTAATTCAATATAACGTAACTTTGCCGAAAGGTTCTCCACGTGTTACAACTTTCGATCATCGGTAAGTGTGCACAAGGAATTAATTAGTCTAGGCAAATTGAATGTACACGTATCTGGATTAGTTTGCGAAGGAGAGAAGGGCAGATAGAGGAAGATAGTAAAGAGTCTTGCTAAAGTGAAAGATAGAGAGATATTGAGTGATTCTGTAGTCTATGAAAATCGATATGGTTCGCTCAAACGAATTGGTTTAATAATAGAAGAATGTTTTTTTTTACGTTTATTGAAAAAATTCTAAGGGAAAAACGTTGGGTGAAAATCGGCGATATTTATAGAGACGAATTTTTCACCTGGCTGTGGCTCACTGAACAAAAATAATTGGTTGAATTGGATGAAAATAATAAAATTCGGTGGGACCATAAAATGATTATGGGAACAAGAATGGAAATAAATGGATCGACAAATTAAATCATTGATAAACAATGAATTTTTACCCCCATTAGTAATTAGTAATTGTCTTTTTTTTTAATTGCTTTTTGTTACCAATCAATGAAGAAAAGTATAGTGTTGAAAAAATATTTTTATAGATTTTTTTTAACGAATATTTAAACAATTCATTTAAAAAAATATAATGTTAAAAAAATATAAACATTCGATTTGAATGTAAGGGAATATTTAGAACTTTATTTAACTCTCTTCCTTAAAACTTGATTTCTATGACGAATAATACATTAAAAAAAGTTGCAAAGTAGAACTTTGCGCAGTGCTACCTCGTTAATTTTAGTTTTTCATAAAGTCACCTCATGAGTAAGCTTATTTATTCATTTTGACTTTCTCACGAAGTCAAAAGGAAGCATTGTAAAAAATAGGAATGAATGAGGAAACAATGTGCAAAGTTCTACTTTTTCGTAACCTATATAGTTCTTGAAAAATTAAAAATTACGTAAAATCCAAACCGCTTTACCGATCACGACCAAATTTGGTAGATGGAAGCGTTGAATGTTATGGTGCATCTGTAGAAAATTTCACTTGATTTGGTGATATTTGGCGTGAGTTAGAGCAAAACGAATATTTTTTGAAAAATTCAAAATCACGAAAAATCCAAATCGCTTTACCGATCACGATCAAATTTGGTTGGTAGCAGCATTGAATGTTATTTTTTATCTGTTGAAAATTTCACTTGATTTGGTTATATTTGGGGTGAGTTAGAGCAAAACGAAAATTTAAAAAAAAATTCAAAACCACGAAAAATCCGAATCGTTTTACCGATCACGATCAAATTTGGTAGGTAGCAGTGTTGAATGTTATTTTTAATTTATAAAAAATTTCAGTTGATTGGGTGAGATTTGACTTAAGTGAGAGCAAAACGAATATTTTTTGAAAAATTCAAAATCACGTAAAATCCAAACCGCTTTACCGATCACGACCAAATTTGGTAGTTTGCAGCGTTGAATGTCATTTTTAATTTGTAGAAAATTTCAGTAGATTGGGTGAGATTTGACGGAAGTGAGAGCAAATCTAATATTTTTTGAAAAATTCAAAATCACATAAAATCCAAACCGCTTTACCGATCACAACCAAATTTGGTAGGTAGAAACGCTGAATGTTATTTTCCATCTGTAGAAAATTTCACTTGATTTCGTGATATTTGGCGTGAGTTAGAGCAAAACGAATATTTTTTGAAAAATTCAAAATCACGAAAAATCCAAATCGCTTTACCGATCACGATCAAATTTGGTTGGTAGCAGCATTGAATGTTATTTTTCATCTGTTGA
Source organism: Ephialtes manifestator (assembly GCA_963970395.1). Classification (NCBI taxonomy): domain Eukaryota; kingdom Metazoa; phylum Arthropoda; class Insecta; order Hymenoptera; family Ichneumonidae; genus Ephialtes; species Ephialtes manifestator. Next base: position 3,839,900 of record OZ019969.1, on the reverse strand, counting down.
AAATTTCACTTGATTTGGTTATATTTGGGGTGAGTTAGAGCAAAACGAAAATTTAAAAAAAAAATCAAAACCACGAAAAATCCGAATCGTTTTACCGATCACGATCAAATTTGGTAGGTAGCAGTGTTGAATGTTATTTTTAATTTATAAAAAATTTCAGTTGATTGGGTGAGATTTGACTTAAGTGAGAGCAAAACGAATATTTTTTGAAAAATTCAAAATCACGTAAAATCTAAACCGCTTTACCGATCACGACCAAATTTGGTAGTTTGCAGCGTTGAATGTCATTTTTAATTTGTAGAAAACATCACTTGATTTGGTGATATTTGACGTAAGTGAGAGTAAATCGAATATTTTTTTAAAAATTCAAAATCACGTAAAATCCAAACCGCTTTACCGATCACGACCAAATTTGGTAGGTAGAAGCGCTGAATGTTATTTTCCATGTGTAGAAAATTTCAGTTGATTGGGTGAAATTTGACGTAAGTGAGAGCAAATCGAATATTAAAAAAAAAATTCAAAATCACGTAAAATCCAAACCGTTTTACCGATCACGACCAAATTTGGTAGATTGCAGCGCAGAATGTTATTTTTCATCTGTAGAAAATTTTACTTGATTTGGTGAGATTTGACGTAAGTAAGAGCAAATCGAATATTTTTTGAAAAATTCAAAAACCCATAAAAACCGAACTTTTTTACAGATTCATTCCAAATTCAATACCGATTCTCTTTTAACATAGTTTTATCCATAAAAAATTATTTAGTTCAATGCCTAAAAATTTGCGGATGCTAGAGAGCGTACCGACATTTTTCGAAAATGTCAAAGTCAAATAAAATTTGACCATATTTATGAATTTTTTTGAAAATTACCATAAACAAAGGCGTCGATCTGCTTCACATGTTTGCTAAATTTCAGCCCGATTGTTAAAGCAGTTCTTGAAATATACAAATTTGAACACACATTCTATAAGGAAGCAAAAGACAGCAAAAATGCCATGAAATTTTGATTTCCATTCAAACACCATACGTCAATGGGTTGATGAAATTCGATCAGTTCGTATGACGAAAATGTCATGTACAAGAAAAAAGTGATGCCTTTCGAGTTCGTAACTCGTGTAGTTATCCTTAAGCGACTATGTATGTACCTTCTGCGTAAGCATAGGGTTTACCGTTACTCTAATATTTAAAGTTGGTGCGGTTCACCGTTAACTCGCCGCATAGCAAATCCGACGCGTGGTCCAAATCCGTTTAACTACGTCCTGCCCCGCGTTTCGCGTCCGTGTTACTCTCAGGGGTTTGGTCTGGCGGCTGGCGGGGTGCCTGCGGTACCTACTAGGGTAGTAATACTATAGCGTTATACGTACGTGTACTTAACGTATTTACGCTCGTTGATGCGCGGCTTTCTCGTCGAATCTGTGTTTATATTAACGTCCAATTAAGTACCAAAGTGGGTTATTGTTGTCGGTAACCCGAAGTATATGGCAAGTTCCATCGTGCTACCTCCAATAACGCTTTAACGACTTTATGGCGTACATCACAAGGCTTTAAAATGCATCGTGGACATTTAAGTCGCTCGCAAATCACTATTAAAAGAGTATAGTGGTTTTTTAAGGAATTTCCTAATCCCTTCAAAAGAAAGAAAAAAAAAAAGAAGAAAGAGTTTCCCTTCAACATTTTGATTTGTAATGTTAGGGTGAATGCACCAGTAATTGAATAATCACCAGTGAATGAACAACAGCTTTTTGTGATTTTTTAATTAGTATTTTTTTTTTTACAAAGTGTGATAAATTTCAAAAATACATTCATTTATTTTAGGGTACTCACAAAATTTATACTGTCAAAAAAATTTACTTGAAATTTAATGTACTGGTACTGAAAGTTTTTTAGCATAAACTGCAAATCCAATGTATAATTAAGATATGGTACAGTAATTTCCTTTAACGTTGCTGCAAAAGTACTTCAATTTTAATAATTTGCTTTAATTTCCACTATAAAAGTTCATTAATTGTTAATCACAAGTGTAAATTCAATTAAAAATGGTAAATACAATGTTAAAAAAATTTTGAAAATTAGTATAATTAAATTTCATTTAATATACAGATATGATGTAAAATTCCAATAATTATATTATAAACACAAATTTTATGAACTGTTTAGTCTCCATATTAATTTTCCAAAAAATTTTTTTGTGTATTAATTAATATTTTTTATATTATATTAATTAATAAAAATTCCAATACTTTATATTAATTTTCATAAAAAAATTTCTATTTATTCCTTCACAACCACACTGTTAGAAATTTTTGTATGAAAATTAATATAAAGTATTGGAAATTTTTTTGCGGCCACGCGTATATTAAATTTAATACACAAATTTTAATTAATATACAAAAAAATTGTTGTTAAATTAATATACAGTATACTAAATACTTCATAAAACTTGTGTTTATAATATAGTTATTGGAATTTTACGACATATCTGTATATTAAATGAAATTACAGATACAGATAAAACAGTGCACCAAAAAATATTTTGGTGCACTGTTAAAAATATTTTGAAATTTAATATATGTATTCCAATACATATATTAATTTTCAAAATAAATTATTAAATATTAAGAATATTACAAATAGTAATATTAAAAAAATATTAATATTTATTAATATTTTTATATTAATAATATTAAAAATATTTTGAAAATTAATATATGTATTGGAATACATATGAAGCATTCTCTGTCAATTCAGCCACTTTTTTTTTCGACCCTCTCCGATTTGCCCTGTAATTGATTATATGAATGTACCACTAAAAGACACTCCATGTGAATTTTTTCAGATTTTTAAAAATAATTTTTCAGAAAATGGCTTTTTTATTCAAGTGCAAATATCTCAGAATTTTGAAGTTACTGAAAAAAAATGTCTGCACATAAAAGTTGTCGTTTATTGTTAGCTTTCGAGCGGAATATTCCAAATAATTGTCACGTTCCTGTGAGTATGATTTTTTCCCGAAAAATTGAAGAATTATTGTTTACTTAAAAAAAGGATATTTTTTTTTACTGAAAAAATTACAGAGTATTGCTACATGACTGTTGATATCACAAAAAAATCGACAGAGTGGCACCGATCGATCTTCTGGTATTAAAAAATGCATTTGTGTGAAAGTTCCGAAAAATAGGGGCATTATTATTTTTTTGATAAAAAAAAGGTTACTTTTTTTTGGCTAATAAAATTACAGAGTATTCTTGCATGACTGTAGATATTGCAAAAAAATCATCAGAGTGGTACGGATCGAGCTTCCGGTATAAAAAAAAATAATTCCCCCGTTTTTCGAAACTTCCACATGAATAATTTTTTTTAATACCGTAATCTCGATCCGTACCACTCTGATGATTTTTTTGCAATATCTACAGTCATGCAAGAATACTCTGTAATTTTATTAGCCAAAAAAAAGTAACCTTTTTTTTATCAAAAAAATAATAATGCCCCCGCTTTTCGGAACTTTCACACAAATGCATTTTTTAATACCAGAAGATCGATCGGTGCCACTCTGGCGATTTTTTTGTGATATCAACCGTCATGTAGCAATACTCTGTAATTTTTTCAGTAAAAAAAATATCCTTTTTTTAATTAAAATATTTTTTATATAATTTTTTTTTTTTTATAAATTTATTTTTTTTTTAAATTATTATATTTTATATAATAATTTCTTCATTTTTCGGAAAAAAAATCATACTCACAGGAACGTGACAATAATTTGGAATATTCCGCTCGAAAGCTAACAATAAACGACAACTTTTATGTGCTGACATTTTTTTTCAGTAACTTCAAAATTCTGAGATATTTGTACTTGAATAAAAAAAGCCATTTTCTAAAAAATTATTTTAAAAAATCTGAAAAAATTCACATGGAGTGACTTTTAGTGGTACATTCATATAATCAATTACAGGGCAAATCTGAGAGGGTCGAAAAAAAAAGTGGTTGAATTGACAGAGAATGTTTCATATATTAATTTTCAAAATATTTTAAACAGTGCACCAAAATATTTTTTCTTTGAAGGGTCAGCAAGAAATATTTTTTAAAACAATATCTACACCCAAAAAAATCGATATATTTGAATATAAAAAATTTGCTAAATTTTACTTGACTCCCGTTTGTTGATCAGAGCAAAATGCATTAGTTATTTAAAATAGTGATTGCTTATTGTAATATATCAAGTGTTATAGTATCCAATTTCCTTCTCCCTGATGCAAATATCGATTGCAGTATTGAGTAGAGTGATATCTAACTTTATATGCTGATTCTATCGTCAGAGTTGCAGAGGGTTAAAGCTTGATATATATATATATATATATAGTGTACGCGCATTAGCAAAGATGAACTCTGAGATATTACGAGGAATACTAAGAGAAACGTTAGAGGAGAAGCAACAACCCAAGAGGCTGCTGCTTGATGGAAGTACGTGGCTTTGGCTTCTCACTGTCAATTTGCAAACAACTCTATGTCACTATATAATACTAATTGGGTATCTATAGCTAGTAGTGACGTCTTATCTGTCCCGTTGTGTGATATTATTGCTCATTAATAGCTGGCTTGTCGCAGAGTTTACGCTTAGTTTGATGGACGCGGTATGTGGTGTTTGTTGTGCAGGAACGGCAACAACAACTCCGTCCGCAACAACGAAGCTGCTGAGAACGATGGAGATCCAGGCATATGACAGCAACCAACCAAATACTGACAATGGTGGTGGTAAGAGAGAGAGCAATAAATTTGCAACCCTTAAAAAATCATTTTTGCGCGAGTGATTTATTTTTTTTTTTTTCTTTTTTTTTTCCTGTTTTCTATTAGTTATCGATTTTTCTCATTGTCTCCAGATAAATAATTTACATGAATTAATTAAAAATAATCTAATTTGATATTGGCATGAATTTATAAGAAAATGAACCAATTTAAAAAAAAAAAAATTTTTTTTTTAGAGAAATTATTTTTGTCTATTTACAAGTTTATTTTATTGAGAATTATTGTTTTTTTTTTTTGGTTCTGTTTTCGTGAACATTTTGAAATATTTGCACATATCACCACCATCAGTGTCATTTGCTGCTGCTGCTGCAGCTTATTTCAATTTAGAATTCACTGTAGAATGAAAATAGGGTTTTTTGCAGCGTTTTTTTTTAAACAAATGCTTTAGCACAGCTTTTAAAATGGCACTTTTGCAATGCATGCAATGAATTTTTTATGTTACTCATCTCAGCATGATTGAATGTTTAAATATTTGTTGCATGATGTGGAATTGATTTGAGAATTATATTTAATCGAGAAAAGAAACAGGGAATATATGCTGGGACGATTTTTTTAATAGGAGATAATGGAAACTGAATTTTTTATGTATTATAATAAATTTCAGAATAACGACGTTTTCCCTACAGCGAATAATCTATTTTTCTGGATTTCAACCATTCGAAATTCCACGACTGGAATATACAATTTTTTATTTCCTCGAGTTTGGTTTAAGGCTTAATTTAATTTTAAAAATGGCCCGAAAAATAGCCTATTTTCACGATTTTTTTTCTTACGGTTACTATACGCCAGTCAATCTGAAATTTTTATGGCATATTAAGGTAATCATGAATGACAGAAAATTATTTTTTATAAGACGATTTTTATTGTTTAAATAATTTTTTTTAATTCTTGAAAATAATGTTGATAAAAAAGATAGCCTCATGGTTTTTAAATTCACTTTGATTTTTTTTTATATGGAAAAAACATGTGAAAAAAAAAATTAATAAAAAAAAAGAATTCAAAGTGAAAAAAAATCTGAATTTTTTTTTTCATCAACTTGTTAATAACATTTTAGAACAATTATTATACAGAATTAATATTTTCAATACTTTTAATGTGCATGAATATTTTTAGATTTTTATACCTCTCATTTTTTTCGACTTATGCGAAATTAACACCAAGCGCAAGAACTACCTTAAGGGATCTTTCCAGTGTGACGACCTGAAAAATAGCCTATTTTCACGATTTTTTTTCGGACGTTTACTATACGCCGATCAATCTGAAATTTTTATGACATATTAAGGTAATCATGAATGACAGAAAATGATTTTTAATAAGACGATTTTTATTGTTTAAATATTTTTTTTAATTGTTGAAAATAATGTTGATAAAAAAGATAGCCTCATGGTTTTTAAATTCACTTTGATTTTTTTTTCTTTTTTACGTGGAAAGAACATGTGAAAAAAAAAAATTAATAAAAAAAAAGAATTCAAAGTGAAAAAGAATCTGAAATTTTTTTTTTTCATCAACTTGTTAATAACATTTTAGAACAATTATTCAGATTTTTATAACATCGAAAAGTATTTGCAATTCCTTCTCATTTTTCTCGATTTATGCGAAATTAATACCAAGCGCAAGGACTACCTTAAGGGATCTTTCCAGTGTAACGGCCAGGAAAATAGCCTATTTTCACGATTTTTTTTCGGACGTTTACTATACGCCGATCAATCTGAAATTTTTATGACATATTAAGGTAATCATGAATGACAGAAAATGATTTTTTATAAGACGATTTTTATTGTTTAAACTTTTTTTTTAATTGTTGAAAATAATGTTGATAAAAAAGATAGCGTCATGGTTTTTAAATTCACTTTGATTTTTTTTGTCTTTTTTACATGGAAAAAAACATGTGAAAAAAAATAATAAAAAAAAAGGATTCAAAGTGAAAAAGAATCTGGAATTTTTTTTCCATCAACTTGTTAATAACATTTTAGAACAATTATTATATAGAATTAATCTTTTCAGTACTTTTAATGTGCATGAATATTTTTAGATTTTTATACCTCTAATTTTTTTCGACTTATGCGAAATTAACACCAAGCGCAAGAACTACCTTAAGGGATCTTTCCAGTGTGACGACCCGAAAAATAGCCTATTTTCACGATTTTTTTTCGGACGTTTACTATACGCCGATCAATCTGAAATTTTTATGACATATTAAGGTAATCATGAATGACAGAAAATTATTTTTTATAAGACGATTTTTATTGTTTAAATATATTTTTTTAATTGTTGAAAATAATGTTGATAAAAAAGATAGCCTCATGGTGGACATCCTAGGGGTCGCAAATTTGATCTAAAAAAAAAAAACCCAAAGCATTATTAATTAGTATGCGATTGGCTATCGCGCTATGGAGGCTTTTTTTAAAATAAAAATTAACAAAATGGCGGCGGTTTGAACAAAAAGTACCGATTTTAGCCGTTTTTTCGACAGTTTTTCTTTTAATAAAATGGGAAGATTAAAAAAAGCTTCCATAGCACAATAGAGAGTAGCGTGGAGAATGTTCTCCTAAAATTTGAAAACGATCGCTTGAAAACTGTTTCCTGGAGAATGTCCACCGTTTTGAAAAATGTCGTTTCGAGAAAAATGCATTTAAAGTTTCGAGTGTAGAAATTTCATATACCTAAATTGTGTACTTACGACTAATCGGCGATGCCAGGTTCATAAAGTATGCCAGCGAAGTATTTCGAATTTACAAAAAATCGATTTTTTTTTTCGCACTGGAAAAATCCCTTAAAGTCGTTTATAAATAAATGTAGAGTTATTTAGTTTCAATATAAACGTTGGAACGATATTTTCAAAAAGAGATAATGGATACTAAATTTTCTATGTATTATTATAAATTTCAGTATGGCAACATTTTCCCTCCAGCGAAAAATCTATTTTCCTGGATCTCAACATTTCAAAATTCCAAGAGCGGAATATACAAATTTTAATTTACTCGAGCTTCATTTATCGTTTAATTCGATTTGAAAAATAAATTGCTACCGTATTAAAGTCGCCCATAAATAAATGTAGAATTATTTAACCTCAATGGAAATTTTTTTAGTTACAATGATTTTAAATATAAAATGAAGTATGCCTCAGTTCGTCATTTCAGATATTGGTATTTAATTATAAAAACGTCATATGTCATGAGTGGAAACTTAATCAAATTGAAGTAGACGAGACATAATAAACCTTAATTCAATTATTACGTTGGATGTGACATAAATAACACAAAGTATTTTGCTATTGTGGGTCACAAATCGATTATTTGCTCTTTTTATACTTTGCACAATTTTATTTTCAAATAATTCTTAGCTGTACGGGAAATGGAAATTTTTTTTCTTTTTTTTTAAATATGGTAATGTTATAGTTTATTTAAGAAATTGCTCCTTAAAATCTTTATTCAAGTCTATAAATTTGCCTCAATTTTGCCTCAATCACAAATCGCGACGTTCGTCTCAAACTTTTCATAACTTTGAACAGTTTAGGAATATTTGACCTTTTATGAAATGGTGCGGAGTAAAAAAAATAATAAAAGATAAATAAAAAAGATAAAGCTGTGGATTTTTAAAAAAGCTCACGATTTTTCGAATGAACAGAATCATCAATAAAAAATATTTTTTCATGACTTTTTTTAAGCGAGTGGATCCCCTTAACGCAGCTGAGTCACAAGTTAAAAATTCTTTAGAATTTAAAAAAAAAATATTTTTTATAAAGCCAACAATAATTTTTGAAAAATTCAAAATCCCATAAAAACCGAACTTTTTTACAGATTCATTCCACATTCCATAAGGATCCTCCTTAAACATAGCTTTATTCATAAAAAATAATTTAGCTGAATATCTAAAAATTTGCGGATGCTAGAAAGCCTACAGAAATTTTTCGAAAATTGCAAAGCCAAATAAAATTTGAGCATATTTGAGAATTTTTTTGAAAATTGCCTCAAACAAAGGCGTCGACCTGTTTCACATGTTTGCTAAATTTCAGCCCGATTATTAAAGCAGTTTTTGAGATATGTAAGTTAAACCAATTTTCTCGCCATTTTAGATCATTTTGAGCCTTTAGATATAAAAATCTCGAAAAAAAAAAAACAAAAATTTCGCACGAAAAAAAAATTCTTCTATGAGGAAGCAGAAAACCGATAGGACATGGCAATCAGCAATTTTATCAGAAAAATAAAGTTCAATTTTTTATTTCCTCGAGTTTGGTTTAACGCTTAATTTAATTTAAAAAAATGGCCCGAAAAATAGCCTATTTTCACGATTTTTTTTCTTACGGTTACTATACGCCGATCAATCTGAAATTTTTATGACATTAAGGTAATCATGAATGACAGAAAATTATTTTTTATAAGACGATTTTTATTGTTTAAATATTTTTTTTAAATTCATGAAAATAATGTTGATGAAAAAGATAGCCTCATGGTTTTTAAATTCACTTTGATTTTTTTATATATGGAAAAAAAAATGTGAAAAAAAAAATTAATAAAAAAAAAGAATTCAAAGTGAAAAAAAAATCTGAAATTTTTTTTTTCATCAACTTGTTAATAACATTTTAGAACAATTATTATACAGAATTAATCTTTTCAGTACTTTTAATGTGCATGAATATTTTTAGATTTTTATACCTCTCATTTCTCGACTTATGCGAAATTAATACCAAGCGCAAGGACTACCTTAAGGGATCTTTCCAGTGTGACGGCCCGAAAAATAGCCTATTTTCACGATTTTTTTTCGGACGTTTACTATACGCCGATCAATCTGAAATTTTTATGACATATTAAGGTAATCATGAATGACAGAAAATAATTTTTTGTAAGACGATTTTTATTGTTTAAATATTTTTTTTAATTGTTGAAAATAATGTTGATAAAAAAGATAACCTCATGGTTTTTAAATTCACTTTGATTTTTTTAAATTTTTTACGTGGAAAGAAGAAAGAATTTTTTTGAAAATTGTCTCAAACAAAAGCGTCGACCTGTTTCACATGTTTGCTAAATTTCAGCCCGATTATTAAAGCAGTTTTTGAGATATGTAAGTTAAACCAATTTTCTCGCCATTTTAGATCATTTTGAGCCTTTAGATATAAAAATCTCGAAAAAAAAACAAAAATTTCGCACGAAAAAAAAAATTCTTCTATGAGGAAGCAGAAAACCGATAGGACATGGCAATCAGCAATTTTATCAGAAAAATAAAGTTCAATACTATGATCCAATAAAAGTAGCACAATGTGCCAGAATAATCATGGAAAAAGTCTTTCCACGACGAAAAATCTTTGTACGTGCTATATCGTGTCCTGGTGTTTCAGGTTATCGCAATCTTCGTAGCGGATCAAAAGATTGTCTCTCGGGCGCCAAGTCATTGGTTGCCAAGTATCGTGTGGGGAGCATCGTAAGGCCAAGCCAAGTGTTCAGCGTTTGCTGGCAAGGGAAACCACTTACCGTGTTCTCCAAGCGAATATAGCAGCCCCGTCTCTACTATCGCACGTTCTAAATAAAACTAAAAGCGTAATTTTCCTTCCAGCGTAGACTCTAATTATGCAGTTTAAATTGAGCCAGAGTTTGAAAGTATTACTTTTTCTTTCCTGGCTCGTTTTCTTTTTTCGGGCAATATCGAGAAGCTAATCGAGCTTGTTTCACTGGAGGAAAAGAAGAAAAAAAACAACGAAAAGAAAATTCCCTCGGTATAATGGAAAAACGTAAAAGTTACGCTGATAAATTGTCGTGCGAAAGATGGAAAGCGATAATAGAGAGGTAAAATGTGACGCCTTGGCTGTTATTGAGATGAAAATCGATAGGGCGGTAGAATTTCCTTTAAAGCTTCTTCCACTCAATTCGACAACGAGTATTCCTATTAAATTTGTTATTCTCATTACATGCGGGGATGTAGAGAATCCCGGAACTGATTGTCGATGCTGAAGAGGGGAAGATGAGAGTGTCTGTAAAGAAAGAAAGAAAAAAAAAACGGTCTGTAAGCTCAACTTTCCAGTCCATTTGGAGGCACGTGCGGTTCGTAATAGGTTCAACATTGCAAAGAAATAGGGAGGAAAAGGAAAGGCGGTTCGTTGCTTTCTCGGGGAATAGTCGTTTTGGGTTTCTGGTGAATGCTTCAAAGAAGGGGGAAAAAAGCTAAGAAAGTGTACATTAAGCATCGCGGTCTTTAATGGTATTGGTGTAAGGAAAAGAAACGGAGAGAGAAAGAATTGCATAAAAAACCAACAAAGTTCCTTGCGGCTCGGTATTATATGAGGGCAAAGGACTGCGCCCACCTTTTCCAAGTACTATGCCTTTAGATATACTATGCTATACATGATATCTTCTGTACTATATCTGCTGGGGTATGGAGTGCAGTATACCAGCGCTGGTACGAAGGACAAGCCGGTGGTTTGGCGGCAGTTACAGTATCTCATTGTTAGAAACGACTTCTGTAGATTCTCCGGCCTTAATACACCGACAGAAGAAGGAAAGGGTGAGATCTTACTTGGCCCTGATACTTTAGCGAAGCTTTTAGAAATGCTAGCCAGTCTACCATAAGCAAAAGAGGCGTCAGATGGTGATACAGGAATTAAGATCGAAGAAATTGCATGGATTTGAATAGTCGTTTTGAAACAAAAGACTAGAAACAAAAATTCACAATGATTGATAGTAAAGTTGGTGTAAAGCACAAGTTTTTCAGATGTTTTCTCGTTTAGTTATATGGAAAAGACTGAAAAGCTTGTTTTTTCCCATTTAACATCAATGTTAATCTTCAAGTGCAATGGGGTATGGGAAAATGTTCTACTATCATGCTGAAATGTTATACACATTTTTTAAATATTAAATCGAAGATTTTTAGGGGGTGCGTCATGAGGATTTCGAGATTTCGTTAAATACGGACCACCCTAAGTTTTATATACGCCGAGGGTTCAACTCACTTGCGAGAAACTTCGACCGCTCGCCATCTAGCGGAGTATTGCGCATCAGTGTTCCCTGATGCCGCTAGATGGCGAACGGGGACGGAGCGTTTCTCGTAAGCGACTCGAGAATTCAAAATGAACACTAGGATGTACTCTGCGATTGAACCCGCGAGATTCGCTGATCGTTAAGGGTGGAGTCCAGGAGAGTATTTGGCATCCCGGATAGAGTTCCGCAAAGTTTTTTGAGTCTTGGATGGAATCCAGATTGAGTCCTTTCGGGAGTATCGAATGGGCTTCAGGATAGACTTCGGGATCGGATTAAAAGCCGAAGTCCATATGACAGTCCGCCCGGACTGCCCAGATTCCATTCGGGACTCCATCCTGGACATCATCAACTATTACATGACGTATTTTGCCATAATTTGCCAATAGCTTGTTCTACTTTTTATCGTAACGACTAATTTAAAGCAAGGATAGTGTTTTCGTAACCCTTGAAGTTCTTTTGTGGATTTTCAGCCTTACTAGTTTACACTTACTGGTTTTCGCGACAAAATCTACACTCGGAAATGGTGTGAATAGAAAAAAAGTTCAAAATCATATATGTGGTACACCGAATTACATTTTACATCACAATTGAATACACCAATTAATCGGCTGGCGCATATTTAACCAAACGCTACGTTGTTCCACTCCAGCATTTTTTTTCGTGTCTGCTATCCATGACACCTTCTGTGTTGTGTAACAGAATTCATTATACCAAATCCAGTACGAAGGACAATCTGCTGGTTTGACGGTACTTACAGTATCTCATGGTTAGAAACGACTTCTGTAGATTCTCCAGTCTTAATACATCGTTAGAACGGGGAAATGGCGAGTTTCTCTTGGACCTAATATTCCAGGGAAGCTTTGGGGCTGCTAGCCATTCCACCATGGGCAAAAGAGGCTTCAGATGAAGGGTCTAACCAATTAATCGGCTGGCGCATATTTAACCAAACGCTTCGTTGTTCCACTCCAGCACTTTTTTTCGTGTGTGCTATCCATGACACCTTCTGTGTTGTGTAACAGAATTCATTATACCAAATCCAGTACGAAGGACAATCTGCTGGTTTGACGGTACTTACAGTATCTCATGGTTAGAAACGACTTCTGTAGATTCTCCAGTCTTAATACATCGTCAGAACGAGGAAATGGTGAGTTTCTCTTGGACCTAATATTCCAGGGAAGCTTTGGGGCTGCTAGCCATTCCACCATAAGCAAAAGAGGCTTCAGATGAAGGGTCTAACCAATTAATCGGCTGGCGCATATTTAACCAAACGCTACGTTGCTCCACTCCAGCATTTTTTTTCGTGTCTACTATCCATGACACCTTCTGCGTTGTGTAACAGAATGCATTATACCAAATCCAGTACGAAGGACAATTTGCTAGTTTGACGGTACTTACAGTATCTCATGGTTAGAAACGACTTCTGTAGATTCTCTAGTCTTAATTCATCGTCAGAACGCGGAAATGGTGAGTTTCTCTTGGACCTAATAATCCAGGGAAGCTTTGGGGCTGCTAGCCATTCCACCATGGGCAAAAGAGGCTTCAGATGAAGGGTCTACCCAATTAATCGGCTGGCGCATATTTAACCAAACGCTACGTTGTTCCACTCCAGCATTTTTTTTCGTGTCTACTATCCATGACACCTTCTGCGTTGTGTAACAGAATGCATTATACCAAATCCAGTACGAAGGACAATCTGCTAGTTTGACGGTACTTACAGTATCTCATGGTTAGAAACGACTTCTGTAGATTCTCCAGTCTTAATACATCGTTAGAACGGGGAAATGGCGAGTTTCACTTGGACCTAATATTCCAGGGAAGCTTTGGGGCTGCTAGCTATTCCACCATGGGCAAAAGAGGCTTCAGATGAAGGGTCTAACCAATTAATCGGCTGGCGCATATTTAACCAAACGCTACGTTGTTCCACTCCAGCATTTTTTTTCGTGTCTGCTATCCATGACACCTTCTGTGTTGTGTAACAAAATGCATTATACCAAATCCAGTATGAAGGACAATCTGCTGGTTTGACGGTACTTACAGTATCTCATGATTAGAAACGACTTCTGTAGATTCTCCAGAGTTAATACATCGTCAGAACGAGTAAATAGTGAGTTTCTCTTGGACCTAATATTCCAGGGTAGTTTTGGGGCTGCTAGCTATTCCACCATGGGCAAAAGAGGCTTCAGATGAAGGGTCTAACCAATTAATCGGCTGGCGCATATTTAACCAAACGCTTCGTTGTTCCACTCCAGCACTTTTTTTTCGTGTGTGCTATCCATGACACCTTCTGTGTTGTGTAACAGAATTCATTATATCAAATCCAGTACGAAGGACAATCTGCTGGTTTGACGGTACTTACAGTATCTCATGGTTAGAAACGACTTCTGTAGATTCGCCAGTCTTAATACATCGTTAGAACGGGGAAATGGCGAGTTTCACTTGGACCTAATATTCCAGGGAAGCTTTGGGGCTGCTAGCTATTCCACCATGGGCAAAAGAGGCTTCAGATGAAGGATCTAACCAATTAATCGGTTGGCGCATATTTAACCAAACGCTTCGTTGTTCCACTCCAGCACTTTTTTTCGTGTCTGCTATCCATGACACCTTCTGTGTTGTGTAACAAAATGCATTATACCAAATCCAGTATGAAGGACAATCTGCTGGTTTGACGGTACTTACAGTATCTCATGATTAGAAACGACTTCTGTAGATTCTCCAGAGTTAATACATCGTCAGAACGAGTAAATGGTGAGTTTCTCTTGGACCTAATATTCCAGGGTAGTTTTGGGGCTGCTAGCCATTCCACCATAAGCAAAAGAGGCTTCAGATGAAGGGTCTAACCAATTAATCGGGTGGCGCATATTTGACCAAACGCTACGTTGCTCCACTCCAGCATTTTTTTTCGTGTCTACTATCCATGACACCTTCTGCGTTGTGTAACAGAATGCATTATACCAAATCCAGTACGAAGGACAATCTGCTAGTTTGACGGTACTTACAGTATCTCATGGTTAGAAACGACTTCTGTAGATTCTCCAGTCTTAATACATCGTCAGAACGAGGAAATGGTGAGTTTTTCTTGGACCTAATAATCCAGGGAAGCTTTGGGGCTGCTAGCCATTCCACCATGGGCAAAAGAGGCTTCAGATGAAGGATCTAACCAATTAATCGGTTGCCGCATATTTAACCAAACGCTTCGTTGTTCCACTCCAGCATTTTTTTTCGTGTCTGCTATCCATGACACCTTCTGTGTTGTGTAACAAAATGTATTATACCAAATCCAGTATGAAGGACAATCTGCTAGTTTGACGGTACTTACAGTATCTCATGGTTAGAAACGACTTCTGTAGATTCTCCAGTCTTAATACATCGTCAGAACGAGGAAATGGTGAGTTTCTCTTGGACCTAATATTCCAGGGAAGCTTTGGGGCTGCTAGCCATTCCATCATGGGCAAAAGAGGCTTCAGATGAAGGATCTAACCAATTAATCGGTTGGCGCATATTTAACCAAACGCTACGTTGCTCCACTCCAGCATTTTTTTTCGTGTCTACTATCCATGACACCTTCTGCGTTGTGTAACAGAATGCATTATACCAAATCCAGTACGAAGGACAATCTGCTACTTTGACGGTACTTACAGTATCTCATGGTTAGAAACGACTTCTGTAGATTCTCCAGTCTTAATACATGGTCAGAACGAAGAAATGGTGAGTTTCCCTTGGACCTAATAATCCAGGGAAGCTTTGGGGCTGCTAGCCATTCCATCATGGGCAAAAGAGGCTTCAGATGAAGGGTCTAACCAATTAATCGGCTGGCGCATATTTAACCAAACGCTTCGTTGTTCCACTCCAGCATTTTTTTTCGTGTCTGCTATCCATGACACCTTCTGTGTTGTGTAACAAAATGTATTATACCAAATCCAGTATGAAGGACAATCTGCTAGTTTGACGGTACTTACAGTATCTCATGGTTAGAAACGACTTCTGTAGATTCTCCAGTCTTAATACATCGTCAGAACGAGGAAATGGTGAGTTTCTCTTGGACCTAATATTCCAGGGAAGCTTTGGGGCTGCTAGCCATTCCATCATGGGCAAAAGAGGCTTCAGATGAAGGATCTAACCAATTAATCGGTTGGCGCATATTTAACCAAACGCTACGTTGCTCCACTCCAGCATTTTTTTTCGTGTCTACTATCCATGACACCTTCTGCGTTGTGTAACAGAATGCATTATACCAAATCCAGTACGAAGGACAATCTGCTACTTTGACGGTACTTACAGTATCTCATGGTTAGAAACGACTTCTGTAGATTCTCCAGTCTTAATACATGGTCAGAACGAAGAAATGGTGAGTTTCCCTTGGACCTAATAATCCAGGGAAGCTTTGGGGCTGCTAGCCATTCCATCATGGGCAAAAGAGGCTTCAGATGAAGGGTCTAACCAATTAATCGGCTGGCGCATATTTAACCAAACGCTTCGTTGTTCCACTCCAGCACTTTTTTTCGTGTCTGCTATCCATGACACCTTCTGTGTTGTGTAACAAAATGCATTATACCAAATCCAGTATGAAGGACAATCTGCTGGTTTGACGGTACTTACAGTATCTCATGGTTAGAAACGACTTCTGTAGATTCTCCAGTCTTAATACATGGTCAGAACGAAGAAATGGTGAGTTTCCCTTGGACCTAATAATCCAGGGAAGCTTTGGGGCTGCTAGCCATTTCACCATGGGAAAAAGAGGCTTCAGATGAAGGGTCTACCCAATTAATCGGCTGGCGCATATTTAACCAAACGCTTCGTTGTTCCACTCCAGCATTTTTTTTCGTGTCTGCTATCCATGACACCTTCTGTGTTGTGTAACAGAATCCATTATACCAAATCCAGTACGAAGAACAATCTGCTGGTTTGACGGTACTTACAGTATCTCATGGTTAGAAACGACTTCTATAGATTCTCCAGTCTTAATACATCGTCAGAACGAGGAAATGTTGAGTTTCTCTTGGACCTAATATTCCAGGGAAGCTTTGGGGCTGCTAGCCGTTCCACCATGGGCAAAAGAGGCTTCAGATGAAGGGTCTAACCAATTAATCGGCTGGCGCATATTTAACCAAACGCTTCGTTGTTCCACTCCAGCACTTTTTTTCGTGTCTGCTATCCATGACACCTTCTGTGTTGTGTAACAGAATTCATTATACCAAATCCAGTACGAAGGACAATCTGCTGGTTTGACGGTACTTACAGTATCTCATGGTTAGAAACGACTTCTATAGATTCTCCAGTCTTAATACATCGTCAGAACGAGGAAATGTTGAGTTTCTCTTGGACCTAATATTCCAGGGAAGCTTTGGGGCTGCTAGCCGTTCCACCATGGGCAAAAGAGGCTTCAGATGAAGGGTCTAACCAATTAATCGGCTGGCGCATATTTAACCAAACGCTTCGTTGTTCCACTCCAGCACTTTTTTTCGTGTCTGCTATCCATGACACCTTCTGTGTTGTGTAACAGAATTCATTATACCAAATCCAGTACGAAGGACAATCTGCTGGTTTGACGGTACTTACAGTATCTCATGGTTAGAAACGACTTCTGTAGATTCTCCAGTCTTAATACATCGTCAGAACGAGGAAATGGTGAGTTTCTCTTGGACCTAATAATCCAGGGAAGCTTTGGGGCTGCTAGCCATTCCACCATGGGCAAAAGAGGCTTCAGATGAAGGGTCTAACCAATTAATCGGCTGGCGCATATTTAACCAAACGCTTCGTTGTTCCACTCCAGCACTTTTTTTCGTGTCTGCTATCCATGACACCTTCTGTGTTGTGTAACAGAATTCATTATACCAAATCCAGTACGAAGGACAATCTGCTGGTTTGACGGTACTTACAGTATCTCATGGTTAGAAACGACTTCTATAGATTCTCCAGTCTTAATACATCGTCAGAACGAGGAAATGTTGAGTTTCTCTTGGACCTAATATTCCAGGGAAGCTTTGGGGCTGCTAGCCGTTCCACCATGGGCAAAAGAGGCTTCAGATGAAGGGTCTAACCAATTAATCGGCTGGCGCATATTTAACCAAACGCTTCGTTGTTCCACTCCAGCACTTTTTTTCGTGTCTGCTATCCATGACACCTTCTGTGTTGTGTAACAGAATTCATTATACCAAATCCAGTACGAAGGACAATCTGCTGGTTTGACGGTACTTACAGTATCTCATGGTTAGAAACGACTTCTGTAGATTCTCCAGTCTTAATACATCGTCAGAACGAGGAAATGGTGAGTTTCTCTTGGACCTAATAATCCAGGGAAGCTTTGGGGCTGCTAGCCATTCCACCATGGGCAAAAGAGGCTTCAGATGAAGGGTCTAACCAATTAATCGGCTGGCGCATATTTAACCAAACGCTTCGTTGTTCCACTCCAGCACTTTTTTTCGTGTCTGCTATCCATGACACCTTCTGTGTTGTGTAACAGAATTCATTATACCAAATCCAGTACGAAGGACAATCTGCTGGTTTGACGGTACTTACAGTATCTCATGGTTAGAAACGACTTCTGTAGATTCTCCAGTCTTAATACATCGTCAGAACGAGGAAATGGTGAGTTTCTCTTGGACCTAATATTCCAGGGAAGCTTTGGGGCTGCTAGCCATTCCACCATAAGCAAAAGAGGCTTCAGATGAAGGGTCTAACCAATTAATCGGCTGGCGCATATTTAACCAAACGCTACGTTGCTCCACTCCAGCATTTTTTTTCGTGTCTACTATCCATGACACCTTCTGCGTTGTGTAACAGAATGCATTATACCAAATCCAGTACGAAGGACAATCTGCTAGTTTGACGGTATTTACAGTATCTCATGGTTAGAAACGACTTTTGTAGATTCTCCGGTCTTAATACATCGTCAGAACGAGGAAATGGTGAGTTTCTCTTGGACCTAATAATCCAGGGAAGCTTTGGGGCTGCTAGCCATTCCACCATGGGCAAAAGAGGCTTCAGATGAAGGGTCTAACCAATTAATCGGCTGGCGCATATTTAACCAAACACTTCGTTGTTCCACCCCAGCATTTTTTTCGTGTCTGCTATCCATGACACCTTCTGTGTTGTGTAACGGAATGCATTATACCAAATCCAGTACGAAGGACAATCTGCTGGTTTGACGGTACTTACAGTATCTCATGGTTAGAAACGACTTCTGTAGATTCTCAAGTCTTAATACATCGTCAGAACGAGGAAATGGTGAGTTTCTCTTGGACCTAATAATCCAGGGAAGCTTTGGGGCTGCTAGCTATTCCACCATGGGCAAAAGAGGCTTCAGATGAAGGGTCTAACCAATTAATCGGCTGGCGCATATTTAACCAAACGCTACGTTGTTCCACTCCAGCATTTTTTTTCGTGTCTGCTATCCATGACACCTTCTGTGTTGTGTAACAGAATCCATTATACCAAATCCAGTACGAAGGACAATCTTCTGGTTTGACGGTACTTACAGTATCGCATGGTTACAAACGACTTCTGTAGATTCTCCAGTCTTAATACATCGTCAGAACGAGGAAATGGTGAGTTTCTCTTGGACCTAATAATCCAGGGAAGCTTTGGGGCTGCTAGCCATTCCACCATGGGCAAAAGAGGCTTCAGATGAAGGGTCTCACCAATTAATCGGTTGGCGCATATTTAACCAAACGCTTCGTTGTTCCACTCCAGCATTTTTTTCGTGTCTACTATCCATGACACCTTCTGCGTTGTGTAACAGAATGCATTATACCAAATCCAGTACGAAGGACAATCTGCTGGTTTGACGGTACTTACAGTATCTCATGGTTAGAAACGACTTCTGTAGATTCTCCAGTCTTAATACATCGTCAGAACGAGGAAATGGTGAGTTTCTCTTGGACCTAATAATCCAGGGAAGCTTTGGGGCTGCTAGCCATTCCACCATGGGCAAAAGAGGCTTCAGATGAAGGGTCTAACCAATTAATCGGCTGGCGCATATTTAACCAAACGCTTCGTTGTTCCACTCCAGCACTTTTTTTCGTCTCTGCTATCCATGACACCTTCTGTGTTGTGTAACAGAATCCATTATACCAAATCCAGTACGAAGGACAATCTGCTGGTTTGACGGTACTTACAGTATCTCATGGTTAGAAACGACTTCTGTAGATTCTCCGGTCTTAATACATCGTCAGAACGAGGAAATGGTGAGTTTCTCTTGGACCTAATAATCCAGGGAAGCTTTGGGGCTGCTAGCCATTCCACCATGGGCAAAAGAGGCGTCAGGTGGTGGTACCAGGTCTGGCGCGTGTCTCCAGAACCAGCTGCAGTCACACGGAGAGTCTTGTTCGAGGGGATGAGGTGGAAAAGACTACGACTACTACGACAACGACGATGGGAGAGTCTCTGTGGCTCCAGGTCGAAAAGCTCCCGCGAGGATTTCCCATAAAGTAATTAAGGAAATGCACGAGGGTGAAAGGAAAAAAGTGTAAGCGCACAGAAGGAGGATGAGGAAAAGAGGAAGGAAAAGAAGAGAAGAGAAACGAGAGAAGCGCGTGAGAGAATGAGCTGGATGTATAGACACCGCTCGACATTTTCCTCCAACGAGTCTCGCACTTTTAAAAGTGTAGTCACGTTTCTCGTCTCGTATTGAAAGATCCTTGCGCGCCTCCTCGCTCACTGCGACAGAAATATTGAGCAGCGCGACTGGAATTTCATTCGGAAATAACGACGACAAAGAACCACCGGGACTATGGGAAACCATAAATGAGAAAAGTTAATTAAAGCCGGTGGTGAAAAATAATTTAAATAAAACACGTCTTACGGCTCAAACACCAACAAGGTGTCTGACAGCAGAGTTTCTTCCTCGCTTTATAATCTTCAGGTTCTTAATGGCCATTATATTTCCGGTAACAAACCACAAATTATAAAGTAAATAAAAAATTTTAACCGCCATTAAATATCCAGTAACAAACTACATGGTACAGTGGAAATCATTTTTTTCTGTTCACCAATGGACGCAGAAACCTTTTATTAATGGTCCAGATTTTTTTTTGCTATTTCCTAGTTTTACAATTTTTTAAAATTAAAAAAAAATATTAAAAATTGCCAAAAAGTTTCTGTGGACGATTATCAAAAAGTTCAAAGTTAGTTTTTACTATGCACGTGGAAAATATAATTCGTCATAATTAAATTAATGATTTATTGGTGCCAGAAAATTAAAGTTTAACATAATTGAATATTATAACAAAATACAATAGAAATTAAAAAAACTATACATAAAAATTAAAAAAAAACGAAGAAATAAGATAAAACCAATATGAATATGAACAAACTAGTTATTGTATGGCAAAGTCGTAAAAAGGAAATTTTTGATGGTCCACAAAATTTTCTTTTTCGTTGCGGCATTTTTTTCTTTATTACACCAAAATCGAAATTTACCGAGATATCGATGGTTCCTTTGACTAAATTTATCATTAATAATCAATAATCGTGAAATCGTGTCGAAAATTTCAGCCCGATATCTCTTAATTTGCGAAAGTTATAGCGTGAAAACTATATTTTCAAAATTTTCAAATTTTTCAAAATGCTGTAAAATTCGAATTTTCCAACCGATTCAAGTCAAACACAATCCTAAGTGTTGTTGTATGACAGTCCACTTGCGTGCCAAATTTGAAGGAGATACATCTAAAATTACGACAGTTATCGTGCATACAAGGAAATCTGCACATACACACATACACACACACACGCATTTTTTATAAACCACTTTTCTCGACGTTTTGGATCATTATGATTGTCCTGACATAAAAATCTCGAAAAAACAAAAATTTTCCCGAAAACAAAGCTTTATATATGAGGAAACAAAAAAAAATTATTTTAACTATAAATGATAATTATTTTTAAAACTTTGCAAATTGCTTCCTCATTATTGTTGGATTTTTACAAATCTACCTCTATGCGGAAGCATGTTAGTCTATT
This sequence comes from Ephialtes manifestator, assembly GCA_963970395.1. Lineage (NCBI taxonomy): Eukaryota > Metazoa > Arthropoda > Insecta > Hymenoptera > Ichneumonidae > Ephialtes > Ephialtes manifestator. The sequence goes on along the minus strand of OZ019969.1, from coordinate 3,818,178 downwards.
TTGGCTTCCTCATAGAGGAAGCTTTGTAAAAATCCAACAATAATGAGGAAGCAATTTGCAAAGTTCTACTTTGCAGCCTTCTTTAAAAAATTTTTAAATGCCATTAGTTTTGAACCCCTTGACAGATTCTCGCCAGATTCGAACTGATGCTTAGTTTACCCACACTCTACTTGTGGATCAAATTTGAGCCCGATATCTTAAAAATTGCGGAAGTTAGAGCACGAACAAAAAATTCAAAATGCCATAAATTTAAAACCCCTTAACGGATTGATGTCAAATTCACTCCCAAACTTTATTTAATAACTGTCCACTTGTGGACCAAATTTGAGCCCGATATCTTAAAAATTGCAAAAGTTAGAGCACGAACAAAAAATGTCAAAAAATGTAAAAATGCCATAAATTTTAAACCCCTTAACGGATTGATGTCAAATTCACTCCCAAACTTTATTTAATAACAGTCCACTTGTGGACCAAATTTGAGCCCGATATCTTAAAAATTGCAAAAGTTAGAGCACGAACAAAAAATGTCAAAAATTGCAAAAATGCCATAAATTGTGAACCCCTTAACGGATTGACACCAAATTTAATCCCAAACACTATTTGATAACAGTCCACTTCTGGTCCAAATTTGAGCCTGATATCTTAAAAATTGCGGAAGTTAGAGCGCGAACAAAAAATTCAAAATACCATAAATGTAAAACCCCTTAACGGATTGATGTTAAATTCACTCCCAAACTTTACTTAATAACAGTCCACTTGTGGACCAAATTTGAGCCCGATATCTTAAAAATTGCAAAAGTTAGAGCACGAACAAAAAATGTAAAAATGCCATAAATTGTGAACCCCTTAACGGATTGACACCAAATTTAATCCCAAACACTATTTGATAACAGTCCACTTCTGGTCCAAATTTGAGCCCGATATCTTAAAAATTGCGGAAGTTAGAGCGCGAACAAAAAATTCAAAATACCATAAATTTAAAACCCCTTAACGGATTGATGTTAAATTCACTCCCAAACTTTACTTAATAACAGTCCACTTGTGGACCAAATTTGAGCCCGATATCTTAAAAATTGCAAAAGTTAGAGCACGAACAAAAAATGTAAAAATGCCATAAATTGTGAACCCCTTAACGGATTGACACCAAATTTAATCCCAAACACTATTTGATAACAGTCCACTTCTGGTCCAAATTTGAGCCCGATATCTTAAAAATTGCGGAAGTTAGAGCGCGAACAAAAAATTCAAAATACCATAAATGTAAAACCCCTTAACGGATTGATGTCAAATTCACTCCCAAACTTTACTTAATAACAGTCCACTTGTGGACCAAATTTGAGCCCGATATCTTAAAAATTGCAAAAGTTAGAGCACGATCAAAAAATGTCAAAAAATGTCAAAATGCCATTAATTGTGAACCCCTTAACGGATTGACACCAAATTTAATCCCAAACACTATTTGATAACAGTCCACTTCTGGTCCAAGTTTGAGCCGGATATCACAAAAATTGCGGGAGTTACAGCCCGAACTGACATTCTCCAAAAAATTCAAAATGCCATAAATTTTGAACACATTGATAGATTAACTCCAAATTCAATCCCATATCTTGTTTAACGACAGTTTACTCGTGGTTCAAATTTGAGCCCCATATCTTAAAAATTGCGACAGCTATCGTGCTAACAAAAAATTGTGCACATACGCACACACACACACACACACACACACATATACAGATATTTTTTCTAAACCACTTTTCTCGACGTTTTAGACCATTCTGAGTGTCCTGACATGAAAGTCCCGAAAAAAAAAAATTTCACGAAAACAAAGCTTCCTCTACGAGGAAGCAAAAGTATAATTTATAAACTTTTATTAGAAGATAACCAATTTTGTCCATGGTCTTAAGTTTCGTTTTCGTAGAGAATATAATTGGTATTGGGTTGTGCAAAGATGTGTACAAGAGGATATAGCTGAGGGTTCATTTTCTCGACGTCATCAAGAGAATATTAGCTGCCTAGGTTGCTCTGCCTCAGGTATTACCTATAACAGTGTGGAGGAGGACAGGGTGAATGGTATTAGGAGTCAGGTGTGCGGTGAGGTTCTCTCCACCCGGCCACAGGAGTGTAATATACCGCATCTCAGTAGGCGCCTGTGCTAGAAGGTGGAGGATGTAATGCTGGAGCTTCTGTGTGTCTCGACAGCCCCTGCAAACCCGCAACCAGCATTTCGCGAGCGTGCGAACACACAGCCACGTACATACATTTATACTCTTACACACAATCTCACAAGTTGCTCGAGAACGTCGTGGCCCAGCCAACGGTATAATGTAAGGCCGTATTAACACGTGCCACGAACTTTGGTTATTTATTGGTCTGGCCCGGTAATGCTAATATCTGGGTGATGATAAGCTGAGAGTAATATATGGTATTATGCTAGATATAGTTTATTAACAAAACTGGAGAGAGAGAGAAGGTCTATTTGATTCTGTTGATTAAAATTTGTGATTAATTTTTAACGCATTTGGATAAGGTGGGGCCATTTTTCATAAATAATTGGACCATTTACTTTTATGCCTGAGGATATAGAAAGTTAGCAATGTTTTCTGCAACAAAATCATTCAGGTCATTAATTTTTAACTAATTTTTATAATCAGGTGGGACCATTTTTTTTACAAATAATTGGACCATTTACTTTTGTCTGATGACATAGAAAATTAGCAATGTTGGTGCAATGAAATCATTCTGGACATTAATTTTTAAATCATTTGTATAATTAGGTGGGGCCATTTTTCACAAATAATTTGACCATTTACTTCTATGTCTGATAATATAGAAAGTTAGCAATGTTACTGCAATGAAATCATTCTGGGTATTAATTTTTTACTCATTTGTATAATCAGGTGGGGCCATTTTTCATAAATAATTGGACCATTTATTTTGATGTCTGCTGATATAGAAAGTTAGCAATGTTTTCTGCAACGAAATCATTCAGGCCATCAATTTTTAACTCCTTTGTATAATTAGGTGGGGCCATTTTTCATAAATAATTGGACCATTTATTTTTATGTCTGATGATATAGAAAGTTAGCAATGTTGCTGCAGCGACATTATTCAGGACATTAATTTTTTACTCATTTGTGTAATCAGGTTGGGCCATTTTTCATAAATAATTGGACCATTTATTTCTACGTCTGTTGATATAGAAAGTTAGCAATTTTGCTGTACCGAAATCATTCTGGTCATTAATTTTTAACTCATTTGTAAAATCAGGTGGGGCCATTTTTCACAAATAATTTGACCATTTACTTCTATGTCTTATAATATAGAAAGTTAGCAATGTTACTGCAACGAAATCATTCAGGCCATTAATTTTTAACTTATTTGTATAATCAGGTGGGGCCATTTTTCGCAAATGAATTGACCATTTACTTCTATGTCTGATAATATAGAAAGTTAGCAATGTTACTGCAACGAAATCATTCAGGTCATTAATTTTTAACTCCTTTGTATAATCAGGTGGGGCCATTTTTCATAAATAATTGGACCATTTATTTCTACGTCTGTGATATAGAAAGTTAGCAATGTTGCTGCAATGAAATCATTCAGGCCATTAATTTTTAACTTATTTGTATAATCAGGTGGGGCCATTTTTTTTTACAAATAATTGGATCATTTATTTTTATGTCTGATGATATAGAAAGTTAGCAATTTTGCTGCATCGAAATCATTCTGGTCATTAATTTTTAACTCATTTGTATAATCAGGTGGGGCCATTTTTCACACATAATTTGATCATTTACGTCTATGTCTGATTATATAGAAAGTTAGCAATGTTTTCTGCAACGAAATCATTCAGGTCATTAATTTTTAACTCATTTGTATAATCAGGTGGGGCCATTTTTCATAAATAATTGGATCATTTACTTCTATGTCTGATGACATAAAAAGTTACCAATGTTACTGCAATGAAATCATTCTGGACATTAATTTTTAACTCATTTGTATAATCAGGTGGGGCCATTTTTCATAAATAATTGGACCATTTATTTCTACGTCTGATGGTATAGAAAGTTAGGAATGTTGGTGCAATAAAATCATTCTGGACATTAATTTTTAACTCATTGGTATAATCAGGTGGGGCCATTTTTCACAGATAATTTGATCATTTACGTCTATGTCTGATTATATAGAAAGTTAGCAATGTTTTCTGCAACGAAATCATTCAGGTCATTAATTTTTAACTCATTTGTATAATCAGGTGGGGCCATTTTTCACAAATGATTTGACCATTTACTTCTATGTCTGATAATATAGAAAGTTAGCAATGTTACTGCAATGAAATCATTCAGGCCATTAATTTTTAACTTATTTGTATAATCAGGTGGGGCCATTTTTTACAAATAATTGGACCATTTATTTCTACGTCTGATGATATCGAAAGTTAGCAATTTTGTTGCACCGAAATCATTCTGGTCATTAATTTTTAACTCCTTTGTATAATCAGGTGGGGCCATTTTTCATAAATAATTGGACCATTTACTTCTATGTTTGATGACATAAAAAGTTACCAATGTTACTGCAATGAAATCATTCTGGACATTAATTTTTAACTCATTTGTATAATCAGGTGGGGCCATTTTTCATAAATAATTGGACCATTTATTTCTACGTCTGATAATATAGAAAGTTAGCAATGTTACTGCAATGAAATCATTCTGGTCATTAATTTTTAACTTATTTGTATAATCAGGTGGGGCCATTTTTTACAAATAATTGGACCATTTATTTCTACGTCTGATAATATAGAAAGTTAGCAATGTTACTGCAATGAAATCATTCTGGTCATTAATTTTTAACTCATTTGTATAATCAGGTGGGGCCATTTTTCACAAATAATTTGACCATTTACTTCTATGTCTGATAATATAGAGAGTTAGCAATGTTACTGCAATGAAATCATTCAGGCCATTAATTTTTAACTTATTTGTATAATCAGGTGGGGCCATTTTTTACAAATAATTGGACCATTTATTTCTACGTCTGATGATATAGAAAGTTAGCAATTTTGCTGCACCGAAATCATTCTGGTCATTAATTTTTAACTCATTTGTATAATCAGGTGGGGCCATTTTTCGCAAATACTTAGTTGTAGAATTTTCAGCGAAGATATCTTCCCTATTTTTCCTTTTTAGTGGACGAAGACTTTGATAATGGACACCTAAGTGGCGGGCAGCTTAGACGAAGCATTATAGTTCATAAGATATGATACTCATAGCAATCTCTTGCATCTCTATTAGCTATAAATAAGTATATAAAAAGGTGAAGCCAGTGCCGACACTGTAAAGTCAATATTATTTCCCCTGCTGCAAGCGTTCGCTGAATCCTTTAATATAAAAGGTATCAAGTTGGAGATAAAACTTTTCGGTTAAGATATATTGCCTGGGCTAGAAGCCACTTCAGTCTACCTCTTCAGAGCACTTAGGGCGAATTATGTTTAAAAAAAAAAGAAAAAATTTTTTTTTTACTTTTACCAACGCTTTTAGGGTATTATTTATTCAACGAGCTCCGGTGGTCCTCTATCTTCCTTTTGGCCTGCCGTTTTCTCTTTTCGTTAAACTCATTCACCACTATATATCACAGTTCATATTCTTTTTCAATGGTTTCATCCTGTGGATGTAATTGGGATCACATAACGTTATTAGTTTCAAATTTCTAACAATGCGTGGGGAATATTGGCAATTTGGTATTGGTAGCAGCTATTTCGCGTTTTATGTGCATTTGTTTAAAAAAAGGATCAATTTTTATAACAACTGTAAAATTATACGATATCGAAAATGGGTTTGTTAAAAAAAAAAAAGTCAAAGCGAACCGTAAAAATGCAAATATCTCGTTTAATAACAAGAAAAGACAAATGAAAAAGAACTTAGAGAAGTGCGATCGCGTTGTTGCTAGTCACTAGCAAAAACCGTCACGGAGAAACTTGAGCTTCTTAGATATCCGCAAATTTACATAAGCCAGTATTTGCTTTAGCCGCTTCATTAATGCGACGAGCAGATCTCATTCAGAGGATCTGATACGAAAATTTCAGAAAGGAGTACAATCGTCGACTAGTCGACGTTAAAATCTTCTATACTCGGTTCGGTCGATTTTTGGGAGGATCATTTAAAGAAACTGTAAAAAAAAGAAAGTGACGCATCAATTGCAATTTTTTTTTCATACAATATTCACGCAATTGTTTAATTATTTAACAAAAAGAAATAGAACTTTGCACATTGCTTCCGTATTAATTTTCATTTTTCACAAAGCCACTTCTATGAGTATGCTTATTTATTCATTTTTACTGCCTCATAGAGGAAGCTTTGTAAAAAATTAAAGTGAATGAGGAAACAATGCGCAAAATTCTACTTTGCAACTTTTTTCGTTACCTATTATAGTTTTTGAAAAATTAAAAATCACGTAAAATCCAAACCGATTTACCGATGACGACAAAATTTGGTAGGTAGCAGCTTTGAATGTTATTTTTCATCTGTAGAAAATTTCAGTTGAATGGGTGAGATTTGACGTAAGTTAGAGCAAAACGAATATTTTTTGGAAAATTCAAAATCACGTAAAATCCAAACCGCTTTACCGATCACGACCAAATTTGGTACGCAGCAGCTCTGAATGTTATTTTTCATCTGTAGAAAATTTCAGTTGAATGGGTGAGATTTGACGTGAGTTAGAGCAAAACGAATATTTTTTGGAAAATTCAAAATCACGTAAAATCCAAACCGCTTTACCGATCACGACCAAATTTGGTACGCAGCAGCTCTGAATGTTATTTTTCACCTGTAGAAAATTTCAGTTGAATGGGTGAGATTTGACGTGAGTTAGAGTAAAACGAATATTTTTTGGAAAATTCAAAATCACGTAAAATCTAAACCGCTTTACCGATCACGACCAAATTTGGTAGATAGCAGCTTTGAATGTTATTTTTGATCTGTAGAAAATTTCAGTTAGTTGGGTGAGATTTGACGTGAGGTACAACAAAACGAATATTTTTAAAAAAATTCAAAATCACGTAAAATCCAAACCGCTTTACCGATCATGACCAAATTTAGTAGATAGTAGCTCTGAATGTTATTTTTCATCTGTAGAAAATTTCAGTTGGTTGGGTGAGATTTGACGTGAGTTAGAACAAAACGAATATTTTTTAAAAAATTCAAAATCACGTAAAATCCAAACCGCTTTACCGATCTCGACCAAGTTTGGTAGATAGCAGTTCTGAATGTTATTTTTCATCTGCGGAAAATTTCAGTTCATTGGTTGAGATTTGACGTAAGTTAGAGTAAAACGAATATTTTTTGGAAAATTCAAAATCACGTAAAATCCAAACCGCTTTACCGATCTCGACCAAGTTTGGTAGATAGCAGCGCTGAATGTTATTTTTCATCTGTAGAAAATTTCAGTTGTTTGGGTGAGATTTGACGTGAGTTAGAGCAAAATGAATATTTTTTGGAAAATTCAAAATCACGTAAAATCCAAACCGCTTTACCGATCTCGACCAAATTTGGTAGGTAGCAGCGCTGAACCTTATTTTTCATCTGTAGAAAATTTCAGTTGTTTGGGTGAGATTTGACGTGAGTTAGAGCAAAATGAATATTTTTTGGAAAATTCAAAATCACGTAAAATCCAAACCGTTTTACCAATCTCGTCCAAATTTGGTAGGCAGCAGCTCTGAATGTTATTTTTTATCTGTAGAAAATTTCAGTTGGTTGGGTGAGATTTGACGTGAGTTAGCGCAAAATGAATATTTTTTGGAAAATTCAAAATCACGTAAAATCCAAACCGCTTTACCGATCTCGACCAAATTTGGTAGGTAGCAGCGCTGAATGTTATTTTTCATCTGTAGAAAATTTCAGTTGGTTGGGTGAGATTTGACGTGAATTAGAACAAAACGAATATTTTTTGAAAAATTCAAAATCCCACAAAAATCGAATTTTTTGACAAATTCATTCCAAATTCAATACCGATCCTCCTTAAACATAGCTTTATTCATAAAAAATTATTTACTTCATTAGCTAAAAATTTGCGAATGCTAGAAAGCGTACAGAAATTTTTCATAAATTGCAAAATCAATTAAAATTTGACCATATTTTTGAATTTTTTTGAAAATTTCTACAAACAAAGACGTCGACTTGCTTCACATGTTTGCTAAATTTCAGCCCGATTGCAGTTCTTGATATATGTAAGTTTTTATTTTTAAACTTACTTCTCAAAAATTAACACAACTCAACTTTTAAAAAATGGCACAATAATAATATTTATTATTATTGTATTATTTTAGGCACAATAAATATTATAAACAACTGGCGAATTAACAAAATTTTCTACGCATTAATTAAGTAGCTGAACTAAATAATACTTAGACCGAGAAATACCGATTTCCTCATTTGCCTTGCGAATATTTCGTACATGTGTGTTTGCCTCGACATGAGGTCGAGTGCAATATATCCGGTTGTGATGGCCTGAGCGGTGCGTGTAGAAATTAGGAAATTTCTGCTGCAACTGGGCGAACTGAGAGTGCAAGAGTAATACGGGTTGGAGATATGGGTAGGTAGTCATCAGGCATGCGCTAATGCCTGTGATATGTCGAGGCAGAAGCGCGCATCGTCGGGCTCGAGGTAATGAAGAGAACGGGCTTGCAATCTCCAGCCGCGTTACATATTTGCAACTCTCTCTCACTCCTTCCATCCACCGTCTCTGTGTACCGGGGCAATTATCCTCACATGGTTTCCAAGTTTGCAGCACAAACTATCATCCCTACGGTATCTGTACGTACTGGGAGCTCTGGCAGTGGTCTGTGTCCCACGGGATGCTGGATAAACGATCAAATAGTCGTGCGGTTATTAGGCTACACATGTGAACAACCACGAGAACACGTAATGACCTACCTTACTGTACTCGGCGCAATTATCATTCAATATTTACTCACGCAAGAAGGCAACTACGATTGTTGACCCTTCAGGGCTTTGCTCTTTGCTTTTAACCTCGTAACTCATTATACTTATAGAATTATGTCGTTAATAAATTACACTGTAATTAAAATAGACTTTTGTACGTACTTTGAGTATATTGTCCTTTTCGTGTGAATATTTTCTTTTGCCGAGTTTTTTTTTATATCAGCACAATCAAAATGGTCTAAAACGTCGGGAAAAGTGGTTTCGAAAAAATTCAAAAATATGTTCAAATTTTATTTGAATTTGTAATTTTCGAAAAATGTCTGTATGCTCTCTAGCATCCGCAAATTTTTAGCTATCGAGCTAAATAAATTTTTAGAAATAAAGCTATGTTAAATGAGGATCGGTATTGCATTTGGCGTGAATCTGTAAAAATTGTCGGTTTTTGTGGGATTTTGAATTTTTTAAAAAATATTCGTTTTGCTCTAACTCATGTCAAATCTCACCCAATCAACTGAAATTTTCTACAGATGAAAAATACCATTTAGAGCTGCTACTTAGCCAATTTGGTCATGATCGGTACAGCAGTTTAGATTTTACATTATTTCGTATTTTTCAAAAAAATATTCGTTTTGTTCTAACTCACGTCAAATCTCACCCAGTCAACTGAAATTTTCTACAGATGAAAAATACCATTCAGAGCTGCTACTTACTAAATTTGGCCGTGATCGGTAAAGCAGTTTGGATTTTACGTGATTTCGAATTTTTCAAAAAAATATTCGTTTTGTTCTAACTAACGTCAAATCTCACCCAATCAACTGAAATATTCTACAGATGACAAATACCATTCAGAGCTGCTACCTACTAAATTTGGTCGTGATCGGTAAAGCGGTTTGGATTTTACGTGATTTTGAATTTTTCAAAAAATATTCGTTTTGTACTAATTCGCGTCAAATCTGACCCAATCAACTGAAATTTTCTACAGATGAAAAAAGACATTCAG
>OZ019969.1:3782926-3808039 GCA_963970395.1 Ephialtes manifestator | reverse complement strand
AAAGAGAGAAAGAGAGTAGATCTCTTTATACGTTTACTACGACGTGGATTTCAGGACTGATTTATCGCCCTTCTGGACAGTATGTAAGCGTGCGGGTTCATCAGCGAGTAAGAATTTCTATCTCCCTCGCTCGTTACTTTCGCGCATCCCTTTCAAAGCGTATCTTCTCTATTTTCATTCCTCTCATCAATCCCTAATACCAATATCCTCAGTCGATCCTCTCTTCCTCAAGCTAGACGCGTAAAAGTGCTTGGAAAACGCTAAAACGTATTTATCCTGCGCGTGACTGAAAAAGGCACGTATATACACGTGTATATATATGTATATATGGGGCGTTCCTGGCCAACTCAGTAAGCGTTCAACTCTGACGCCTTCCGATTGGCTCCGTAATTTTTATACTATTCTATATGCTCGAAAAAACACTTGAAATTTTTTTAGATTTTTTTTACTGACAACCTTTTTTTTTTTTTTAAATAAAAATTTTGCAAACTGATTTAAAAATTTGCAATTCTTCTCAGAAATCCTGTATTAGAGTCAACATTTTTTAGCTATGACCCAGAGTGGGAAAATGGGTGCGTCGATTTTTTAAACAATTTTTTCGAAAAAAAAAAAATTAATACATGATTTTTGTAATGTACAAAAAAATCCGTTATTACATGATTTTTTTATACCAATAAAAAAAATCCGTTATTACATGATTTTTTTATACAAAAAAAAAAGTTTCAGCAAAATAACAGACCATGAACTGCAATATTGTTTATTTTCTTTCCCTTTTTAATGGATGCTTTGTTTTGTCGAAAAAAAAATGGCTCTAAAAATCGATGCACACGTTTGCTCACTCTGGTTCATAGTTAAAAAATTCTACAGGATTTTTAACTAGAATAATTTCAAATTTTTTTAATTTACGTGCAAAATTTATATTTAAAAAATTCATGAAAAAAAAGTTTTAATAAAAAAAATCGAAAAAACAGTAAAAAAAAAAAAAAAAATTCGAGCGTATAGAATGGTATAAAAATTTTTTCGGACGAATTGGAAGGGGTTATCGGTGAACCCCCATGGAAAATGAAATATATCCAAAAATATATCTGGTATTACCAACTTTTCGGCGGATAATACATTCTTTAATATATTTTCGATATACCTCAGTTATATTTAGCGCTTGCATATATTTTCCAATATAACATATATTGGAAAATTCCGATATATTCTAACATATACTGGAAAATTCCGATATATCCTAACATATATTGGAAAATTCCGATATATCCTAACATATATTGGAAAATTCCAGTATAACCTAACATATTGGAAAATTCGGATATATCCGAACATATATTGGAAAATTACGATATATCCTAACATATATTGGAAAATTCCAATATATCCTAACATATATTGGAAAATTCCAGTATATCCTAACATATATTGGAAAATTCCAATATATCCTAACATATATTGGAAAATTTCAATATATCCTAACATATATATATTGGAAAATTCCAATATATCCTAACATATATTGGAAAATTCCGATATATCCTAACATATATTGGAAAATTCCGATATATCCTAACATATATTGGAAAACTCCAGTATATCCTAACATATTGGAAAATTCAATATATCTTAAGATATATTGGAAAATTCCGATATATCCTAACATATATTGGAAAATTCCAGTATAACCTAACATATTGGAAAATTCGGATATCTCCGAACATATATTGGAAAATTACGATATATCCTAACATATATTGGAAAATTCCAATATATCCTAACATATATTGGAAAATTCCGATATATCCTAACATATATTGGAAAATTCCAATATATCCTAACATATATTGGAAAATTCCGATATATCCTAACATATATTGGAAAATTCCGATATATCCTAACATATATTGGAAAATTCCGATATATCCTAACATATATTGGAAAATGCCAATATATCCTAACATATATTGGAAAATTCCAATATATCCTAACATATATTGGAAAATTCCGATATATCCTTACATATATTGGAAAATTCCGATATATCCTAACATATATTGGAAAATTCCGATATATCCTAACATATATTGGAAAATTCCGATATATCCTAACATATATTGGAAAATTCCGATACATCCTAACATATATTGGAAAATATGTTAGAAAATATGCAATTTTTTGGCGCAAATATATTTAGTATAAAAATTATATATTTTCGCATGTACTTTATTTCCATGGGGAAACGCTTATTGGGTTGGCCAGGAATACCCCATATACGAATAGTACAGTACTGGCGGCACTGGCTCATTCGCTGGAGAGCCAAATGAATTAACCGGCTCGCGAAACTGTTGTTGAGGAGGAAGAGTATATATTCGCCATGGCAAAGAGGGAAAAAGGGATGCGGAGAATACGTGAAAGAAAGCAATGAACTCGCCAGCTAAAATAGAGTGAAATATGCGGAACAGCAAAATTTACTGTGCTCGCACTGGAGGAAAAGCGGAAAACGAGAAAGTAGAGAGGAAAAGGGGGCATTTTGCATCACCCTCGAAGAGTGAACGTGCCAGAGCCACCGAGCTACGTTCTGGACTTACGCTCTCTGTACATACCATATATGGGCCATTCCATACCAAATGAACCTCATCATCTGCCATCACGCCAATTTTTCTATATTTTCCAAGCATAATAATAAAAATTCTTCAAAATTTTTTCAAAAAATCGGAATGCTCTGTCTCAACAAAAAAAAATTATTACTTTATTTCGTCAAAAAATCGGAATGTTCTGTCTCAACGAAAAAAAAATTATTACTTTATTTTGTCAAAAAATGACGAAATTTTTTTCCTGCGTCTACCAACAAAATTTTATTAAAAAGTACATTCCAAAACGTAAATATTATACAGGAACAAATTTTTCGTACGATGGGTAATTTTGAATATACAGCGAATTGAAAAAAAATGAAATTGAAAAAATCGTTATTAAATTTTGGGCAAACCATAGGTGCTAAAATTCTGAAATAATTTATGGATGTTCGTGATGCTCTAAAGAATTTTTGAAAAAATTATGAACCATTTTTGCGACGATGCTAAAATTTCGTGGGCCACTTGGCATAGAATGACCCATATATGTATATATATAAAACTATGTACGAGACGATGTGCTACTGGCGAACGAAGCACAGCGAAAGAAAACGCTTAATGCGTTTTAAATAGTTTTTTTTAATCGCTGTTAATGCAGTCAACCCTTTTACTCGGGAAAAGAGGGGGAGGGGGAAGACCGAAGTAACGGAGGAACTCTAATTACTCCTACCTCCTCCCTAGCACGCGGTTCCATCCTTCAAAGCGCTCCGGAACAGCCAACCAACCTGCCTTGCTTAACGCGTACATTATGTGTCAAATGCATGCACCTATATATATGTACATATATATGTATATAGTCAAAAGAGCTTACTAGCACCGGGATACAGTTATTACGACCGATCCTGTAATTATCTCGGAGCTTTCTGCTGTTGTTGCAGATTTTACTGAATTAAACGACTCCTTTTAACTCGATTATTGTTTTATTATTTTTTTTATTAAATGTTTATTAACGTTTTCGAAATTTTTTAAATAGAAAATTTCATTGATACGATCACGAAAATATATTTACAGGTTTTTACATTTTTTTTCGAATTTTTTAGCCGTATATTTCATCATGACTATTTTCTGAATTTTTTCAGATTTTTTATTAGACAGTTTTTAAATATCTCTAAAGTTATTTTTATACAAAAATCTGTAAATTTGAAGATTTTTAATTATTACTTTTTTTTTTTATTGAATCCTTAATAAGACAAATATTATTTTATCGTAGAAATTTTCATCCGTAATATACAGATTATTGAGAATTTTTTCAGAATTTTTAAAACATCAATATTTAAAACGATTCCCATTGAAAAGTATTGCCGTTTCGAGCAGGACTAAAATAAGACAGAAAATAAAAATCTTTTTTTTCATGGATAATTTTAACATAAATTTAATATACAAAAAAATTGTTGTGATATTAATAAACACATTATAAAAATTGCGTTTATAATGTAATTATTGGAATTTTACAACATATCTGTATATTAAATGAAATTTAATATATGATAATAATTTATTATGTATTTAATTTCATATATAATAATAATTACATGAAATTTAATATATAATAATAATTTATTATATATTAATTTAATATACAATAAATTATCATTATATATTAAATTTAATATATAATAATAATTTATTATATGTTAATAATAATAATTTATTATATAATAATTTATTTATAGTAATAATTTATATATTATATTAATTTATAGTAATAATTTATTATATTATAATAATAATTTATTATATTAATATATGTGGTGGAAGTTCTTTTGTAGATACGGTATATTAAATTTAATTGAATTATTATTAAATTTTAAATTTAATATACAATAAATTATCATTATATATTAAATTTAATATATAATAATAATTTATTTAATATATAATAATAATTTATTTAATATATAATAATAATTTATTATATATTAAATTTAATATATAATGATAATTTATTGTATATTAAATTTAAAATTTAATAATAATTCAATTAAATTTAATATACCGTATCTACAAAAGAACTTCCACCACATATATTAAGGGATCTTTCCAGTGTGACGGCCCGAAAAAATAGCCTATTTTCACGATTTTTTTTCGGACGTTTACTATACGCCGATCAATCTGAAATTTTTATGACATACTAAGATAATCATGAATGACAGAAAATGATTTTTTATAAGACGATTTTTATTGTTTGAATATTTTTTTTTAATTCTTGAAAATATTATTGATTAAAAAAATAGCGTCATGGTGGACATCCTAGGGGTCGCAAATTTGATCTGAAAAAAGAAAAACCCCCAAAGGATTATTAATTAGTATGCGATTGGCTATCGCGCTGTGGAGGCTTTTTTTTTTAAATCAAAATTGACAAAATGGCGGCGGTTTGAACAAAAAGTACCGATTTTAGCCGTTTTTTCGACAGTTTTTCTTTAAAAAAAATGGGAAGATTTAAAAAAACGCCTCCATAGCACGATAGAGAGTAACGTAAAGAATGTTCTCCTAAAATTTGAAAACGATCGCTTGAAAACTAATGGATAAGACAAAAAAAATCGATTTTTTTTTCACACTGGAAAGATCTCTTAATTTCGAAAATATTTCTAACAGTGTAGGGAATATTAATTTAAAAAAAAAAATCTTTACATTGTCAATAAAAATTCTTTTACTTTGTCTTTTTGACGAATCCGTACAGCAAATTATTGGCGGTACATCGAGAGAAAAAGTTTCATTGATTCACGGAAATCTTTGCCAATGAAATGAAATACTTGAATTTAAATACGATCTTTTCTTTGAATGATCTCAAACTCAATGAAAAGTAGTGACATTGATTCGAAGAAACATTTCTTTAAACCAATTAACCTTTTTCATTGATTTCAAAGATGTCGTCTCTGATTCAATGAAACCTTCTTCTTACCACCTCAAAATTTCGAAACCTATTTTTTCCTGAAGTACGCGGCAGATAAAGCTCAAATTTTGTGAGTATGTAAGGAAGTATGGCAGAAATATGCTAAGCTTCTGGCTCCTCGAAACTCGAAGCCGTTCGTTCAGGAGAACCGGAAAACAAAAAAAAGTGAGGTTAGGTGCGAGAGAGAGATCAATGAAAACGTTTCTTTGTACCAATGAAAACGTCTCTTTAAAACAATGAAACTGTTTCTTTATTATATGTTCACTAAGTAAATCTTTATTTACAGGCAATGAAATGTTCTCTTTGAAATTCAAATGCACTATTTCATTGAAATCAATGAAAAAAAAATCCACCCATTTCTTTGGCGTCAATGAAATCTTTTCTCTCGGTGTACAGGAAATAAAATGTGCACAAGAGTTGTACAAAGTATTACAACATTGTGTAGTTCGGAGCTTATACGTTCAGTGGCAATAATGCAGGTCGAGTTATATGAGAAGCCGGTAGTAATAAAAAGAGTAAGAAAATATCTCGTCTGACGTTGGTCGAGCGTGATGAGTCGAGTCGTTATATTTCCCTTATTCTTCCATTTGGGCCTTTTGTTCCTCATCTTCTCTTCTCATCTTTCTCCGTGTACTCACAAAAGCGAGAACTCACAATTTCTCTCACTCTTTCTCTTAGCTTCAATTCTTCCATCGCTTTCACTCTTTGCTGTTAACGTGGCCCAGAATCTCTCGCTTCTCCTGCTATGCTGCCGCTCTCGCGTTCACTTTGTTATCTTTAGAAAACGAGATTTCCTGGTATATCTGGAAGCGTTGGTTGGTCGGGAAGGAAAGAAGGAACCGGAGCGCGAGAACTGGAGATCCAGAGACGAGCATCGCCACCAACGAAGCGCGGGTACAGCCATCAAAGCCGACAGACTTTGCGCGATAGGAGCTTTGCCATGCAAATGGAAAAAAAGAAGAAGAAGAAGAAGAAGAAGAAGAAGAGAAAAAAAGAAGAGCAGGAAAGAGAAGTGGCAGGCCAAGTAGCCGACCGGCCAGTCAGCCTTTTTATTCTACTTTACATCTCGTCTCTTATCCACATAGCATTCCATCTCGTCTCTCGCCCTTTCACCTCTCCACTCGACAGCGAATTTCGCAGTTGAGCTCAGTGATTGAAATTAGATATACCTGGAAACGCCGAAAGAGTGTTTCAAAAGATTATACGAGGGAAAAAAGGATATGCATGTTTTTTCAGCAAATTGTATTTACCATTCCGTGAATCAAAGGATCAAATGGAAATGGTTTATAATTAAAGAATCTTTTCCGAAAAAAAACACTTATTGCAACGTGTTTTGCAATCTCGATGACTAAGTTGATCAAGTTGATTGAGCGATAAGTCGAGGTGATTTTGTTCTTTCATCTTTTAAATGGAGAATGTACATTAAAGGCTATAATTTTCAATTTGCTTCACGGAGAAATGATTAAAGGAGGTTGAAGCGCTCCGCACTAGGCAAATCAGTGCTAAATTTTTAAAAGCGTTTCTACAATTTCAGATGGTTCAATAATCTATTCCAAGGTGTTAGTCACATGGCAGCATTGGTTCTTGATATTCAAATACATTCACAGCTGTTATATGAACAGGAAATCGATCAATATCTCCAAATTTCGGATGTCATGTTTTTTCATCCAGTTTTGTAAAAGGGTAAACCGAAATATCAGTCCGATTATGACGAAACATAGCTCATTTTCATCAGTGGAAGATCCTTAATCGATTGACCGTCCGGATTTTCTATAGTATCAGGCGTTCAAAAGTTACAGCCATTTGTATACTTGATGTTAGGTTATGATAGGATAAACAAACGGTTGTATCTTTTGAACTACTAATACGATTTAAAAAAATAGACGGCCAATCGATAGAATGTCTTTCAGTGAAGAAAATGAGCTATTGATCGTCATAATCTGACTGATATTACGGTTTACCCTTTTAAAAAACTGGATGAAAAAACAAAACGTCGGAAATTTGCAGATATTGATCGATTTACTGTTGATATCACATCTGTGAATGTATTTGAATTTCAAGAACTAATGCTGCTATGTGATTAACACTTTGGAACAGATTATTAAACAATCTGAAATTGTAGAAACGCTTTTAAAAATTTAGCACTGATTTGACTAGTGTGGAGCGCTACCACCTTCTCCGATTATGATGAAACACAGCTGATTTTGATCAGTGGAAGATCCTTAATCGATTGACCGTCCGGATTTTCTATAGTATCAGGCGTTCAAAAGTTACAGCCATTTGTATACTTGATGTTAGGTTATGATAGGATAAACAAACGGTTGTATCTTTTGAACTACTAATACGATTTAAAAAAATAGACGGCCAATCGATAGAATATCTTTTAGTAAAGAAAATGAGCTATTGGTCGTCATAATCGGACTGATATTACGGTTTACCCTTTTAAAAAACTGGATGAAAAAACATAACATCGGAAATTTGCAGATATTGATCGATTTACTGTTGATATCACAGCTGTGAATGTATTTGAATTTCAAGAACTAATGCTGCTATGTGATTAACACCTTGGAACCGAATATTAAACCATCTGAAATTGTAAAAACGTTTTTTAAAATTTAGCACTGATTTGACTAGTGGGGAGCGCTACAACCTCCTTAATGGAAAACAGAACTACAATTGCAGAATTGTTTTTTGAAAATATTCTTTGATATTCGGGAAAAAAGGTTTTTGAGCTTCAACCAGTTTCTTAAGAAAGTTTATTTTCAAAAGTCGCAGAAAATCAGAATATTAGGAAAAGCTTCGGTTTTCTAATCCCATATAAAACATAGTCAAGTCCGAATTGATTGAAGTTCTTAAAATCTTTGTTTTCTCAGTGATTGGAATTAGATATATGTACCTGGAAGCGCCTAAAGAGTGCTTCAAAAGATTATACGAGGGAAAAAAGGATATGCATGTTTTTTCAGCAAATTGTATTTACCATTCCGTGAATCAAAGGATCAAATGGAAATGGTTTATAATTAAAGAATCTTTTCCGAAAAAAAACAACTTATTGCAACGTGTTTTGCAATCTCGATGACTAAGTTGATCAAGTTGATTGAGCGATAAGTCGAGGTGATTTTGTTCTTTCATCTTTTAAATGGAGAATGTACATTAAAGGCTATAATTTTCAATTTGCTTCACGGAGAAATGATTAAAGGAGGTTGAAGCGCTCCGCACTAGGCAAATCAGTGCTAAATTTTTAAAAGCGTTTCTACAATTTCAGATGGTTTAATAATCTGTTCCAGGGTGTTAATCACATGGCAGCATTAGTTCTTGATATTCAAATACATTCACAGCTGTCATATGAATAGGAAATCGATCAATATCTCCAAATTTCGGATGTCATGTTTTTTCATCCAGTTTTGTAAAAGGGTAAACCGTAATATCAGTCCGATTATGACGAAACATAGCTCATTTTCATCAGTGGAAGATCCTTAATCGATTGACCGTCCGGATTTTCTATAGTATCAGGCGTTCAAAAGTTACAGCCATTTGTATACTTGATGTTAGGTTATGATAGGATAAACAAACGGTTGTATCTTTTGAACTACTAATACGATTTAAAAAAATAGACGGCCAATCGATAGAATATCTTTCAGTAAAGAAAATGAGCTATTGGTCGTCATAATCGGGCTGATATTACGGTTTAGCCTTTTAAAAAACTGGATGAAAAAACATAACATCGGAAATTTGCAGATATTTATCGATTTACTGTTGATATCACAGCTGTGAATGTATTTGAATATCAAGAACTAATGCCGCTATGTGATTAACACCTTGGAACAGATTATTAAACCATCTGAAATTGTAGAAACGCTTTTAAAAATGTAGCACTGATTTGACTAGTGTGGAGCGCTACAACCTCCTTATATATATAAGGAAAGTCAAACTTTCAACATGTTGAAATAGGTAGTGTTAAATATTGATACTTTTTCCAGTATGAAAATGATACAATTTTCATAAAAATTAAATTACCGGAGAAAAAACACCTGAAAAAAAATCCTTCTGAAAAAAAAACCCAGGAAAAGCCAGAAAAAAAACCCCGGAAAAAACCAAAAAGGAAACCCACGGAAAAATAATCACCTGGAAAAAGAAACTCCTGGAAAAAGAATCACCTGGAAAAATAATCACCTGAAAAAAGAATCCCCTGAAAAAAGAAACTCCTGGAAAAAGAAACTCCTGGAAACAGAAACTCCTGGAAAAAGAATCCCCTGGAAAAATAATCCCCTGGAAAAATAATCCGCTGGAAAAATAATCCGCTGGAAAAAACATTCCCTGGAAAAAAGTAACCCCTGGAAAAAAGCCCCTGGACAAAAAATCCCTGTCAACGGAAAAACACATTCGTGTAGTTTTTTTCCAGGGTTTTTTCTTCCAGAGATCCTTTTCCAGAGATTTTCTTCCCAGGTTTTTTTTCCAGGGGTTTCTGTTTCCGGACTTTTTTTCCGAGGGTTTTTGTTTCGCCTAACTCTTCCAGATGAAGTCGATGACATTATTTCAGTGAAGCTTCATCTTTGCTGCAGGGGGATAAAAAAAAAGTTGCAAAGTTGAACTTTGCACATTGCTTCCTCATTATTATTTTTTTTTTTTTCACAAAGCGATCTCTATGAAGCTTATTTACTAATTTTGGCTTCCTCATAGCGGAAGCTTTGTGAAAAATGTAAATTAATGACAAAGGAATGTACGAAGTTCAACTTTGCAACTTATTTCGTTACTTTTCATTTTTTCAAAATTTCAAAATCACGTAAAATCTTAATCGCTTTACCGATCATTACCAAATTTTGTACGTAGCAGCGCTGAGTATTATTTATTGTCTGTATAAAATTTCAGCTGATTTGTTAATGTTTAACGTGAGTTAGAGCAAAACATAAATTTTTCAAAAAATTCAAAATCCTATATAATCCGAACCCCTTTACCGATCATCACCAAATTTGGTACATAGCAGCATTGCATGTTATTCTTCATCTGTAGAAAATATCAGTTGATTTCGTGAGATTTTACAGGAGTTAGAGCAAAACGTAAATTTTTTGAAAAATTCAAAATCTCATAAAAACGGAACCTATTTGTAGATTCGCCCCCAATTCAATACCGATCCTTCTTTAAGGCTGCTTTATGTATAAAAAATTATTTAGCTCTATAGCTAAAAATTTGCGGGAGCTAGAGCGCGTACAGACATTTTTCGAAAATTTCAAAGTTAAATAAAATTTGAACATATTTTTGAATTTTTTTTGAAAATTATAACAAGCAATGGCGTATACCTGCCGCACATGCGTGCCAAATTTTAGACCGAATGTTAAAGCCGTTCTTGAGATATGCAAGTTTGAATTTTGAATGCCGTTCACACACATCCATACATCCATACATACATTTTTTCTAAATCACTTTTCTCGACGTTTTAGACAATTTTAAGCATACTGACATGAAAATCTCGAAAAAAAATTTTTTCACGAAAACAAAGCTTCCTCTATGAGGAAGCAAAAGAACAGATTCGTGCCAGTCAAATTAACATGACGAACTTTGTTATGTCTGTTGGGCAAAGATATAATCGACTATGACTGTGAGTCTCCACAGCTGGATACCATTTTCCTGTCCTTCACATGGCCCTGACTCTATAATACACAACCTATACATTCTATTCCCTGTCTGGGAACTCGACGAGAGTTGACGAAAAGTTTCACAAGTGCAGAGACTCGGGAGTTTCCACTGCATCAATATAGTTCATGCTTTATCCTATCGTTCGTCGACTCATCCACATACAAGACGTGGTCCTCCTTGACTGGCACCTAATTAGCTAATTTTAGACACGTAAAACGAGAGATCCATACTGAAGGTCTGATCGAACAAATTTGGGATCTTATAGCTCTGGCAAATTTCCCCATTAAGGATCTATAGAGAACCACAGAATATCTATAGGAACAATAGCACCTTTTTTCTTGATATACCATCAATCTCATGTCACGATTGGAAATCTCGAAGATGCGACTTTCTATATAGTTTTGCACTCAGAGAATTTGGTCTCATGACTTTAAGGTAGTCCTTGCGCTTGGTATTAATTTCACGTAAGTCGAGAAAAATTAGATGGGAATTGCAAATACTTTTCGATGGTATAAAAATCTAAAAAAATTCATGCACATTGAAGGTACTGAAAAGATTAATTTTGCATAATAATTATTCTAAAATGTTATTAATATTATAAAATATTAATATATTATTAATAAATTATTATACAATATTACTATAATTATATTATTATATAATTATATAATAATATAATACTATATTATATAATATATAATATATATTAATAATATAATATATAATATATATTAATAATATAATATATAATATATAATATATATAATAATATATAATATATAATATATAATACTATATATTATTATATAATAATATAATACATATAATATAATTATAGTAAAAAAAATCTGAATTTTTTTTTTCATCAATTTATTCATTAATATTTTATATTTTTATTTTATAATAATTATTCTAAAATGTTATTAATATTATATTGTATTTATTAATATTATAAAATATTAATATATTATTAATAAATTGTTATACAATATTACTATAATTATATTATTATATAATTATATAATATTGTATAGTAATATATTAATATTTTATAATATTAATAACATTTTAGAATAATTATTATGCAAAATTAATCTTTTCAGTACCTTCAATTATTATATAATTATATAAAATAAAAATATAAAATATTAATGAATAAATTGATGAAAAAAAAAAAAAAAATTCAGATTTTTTTTCACATGTTTTTTTTCATATAAAAAAGAAAAAATTTCAAAGTGAATTTAAAAATCTGAAAAAATTCATACGTATTCGGAAAAATGAACGAATCATTTTCATTTTTAAAAAATGTTGGTTTTTGGGAAATTAGTTAAACAATTTTTTTTTCATCTATTTGTTTACTAGTTTGAATTAGTTTTCTAAAAAAAAGCAGCATATATCAGGTTATTTACTATATGCCAGTAGGTAAAAAATTGTAGTATAAAAAAAAGTAATGTGTCAAAAAATTAATTGATAAAAAAATTGGAAAATTTTGTGCATGAGTTTAATTTGACTCTCTGCAGTTTTGAATAGCTTTTCCTAATTATTCGCGTGGTCGAGAATTACACAGGAAATGGAATGACTCTGTTACAGTTGCTGAAAGTTCACTGGTTGCGTATTGAGGTAATGCGCCACTCAGTCGGTAACAGAGACTTTAATTCCAAGTTCTCTGGGATCGCTAAGCTCTCGAATAAAAGGGGAGAATTCTGTTCTGGGTCTGGAAAATTTGGTGGTGAAAATTACGTTAAGAAGATTACTTTTGTCCCTCCTGAACCACTGGAAAATATTGGACTACCTTGTGACACTGGATGTCTTGTTACAATTCAACTTTATGACATTTTAAAATATTGTCAGTTTGGAATTATTCTTTCGAATTTTTATTTTGAATTAGATTTTTAAAAAATAGCATAAATCAGGTTATTTATTATATGCCAGTAGGTCACAAATTGCAGTGTAAAAAATGTCATGTGTCACAAAATTCATAGCTAAAAAAAAATTGGAAAATTTTTATTTAAATTATATTTTTTTTTAAATATAATTAAAATTTTTATTAAAATTATATTTTTAAAAAAATAATTAAAATTTTTATTAAAATTATATTTTTAAAAAATAATTAAAATTTTTATTTAAATTATATTTTATTTATAGAAAATTATGTTTATTTAAACATAATAAATTTATGTATATGTTTAATTTTTTTTTTTTTTTTTTTGACACTTTAATATTAACCGAGAAATATAAAAGCACATAAAAATTAATTATTCACAAAAGTACTTTGATATTATCGACGATTCTTTTAACGTTTATATATTATTCTGTGCATTAAATTTTAAGTAGATTTTTCTTAAAATGTAGGACAATATTCATCATAAAAATATAACGAAACATTCGTCATTTTCCATAAAGATAATATGATAAATAAAAAATATAATAATTTATTTAAAATTTATATGACATCGGTTTTTAATAGTTTATTATTATTTTAATCGAACCGGTGCGATGGTCTAGTGGTTAGGGTACTGGCCTCTAGTCCAGAGCATCGGTAGGTCGCGGGTTCGATTCCCGGTGCCGTCGATTTTCGTCGAAAATATAAATACGGACGCGATGAAGCTCCAGATGTATACATGAGACCCACACAGGTATTTCTACCTGTGGGGGTCACATGTATACAGCTGTAGTCCGTGTTTACGTTCTCGACGAAACGTGACGTAGCTCCGGTGCCGGGAGGCGAACTCGAGACCGGCTATATCGGCATGGGTTTTCCGCAGTTTTCCTATGCCCATAGCAGAAATGCTATGGCGAATGCGATATAGAGGGGGAAGTCGGATGCGGCCGCAATCTGGGGGGGGACTGGCTCGCGGCAGAAATGCTTCGGATGACGAATAATTAAATAATACTGTGCGGAAAGCCGAGCCGACCCGCTATAAGACTCACATCGGAGACTTGATAAGCGGGGGAAAATGCAAAAAAAAAAAAAAAAAAAAAAAAAAAAAATTATTATTTTAATCGATGTCTCAATTGAATTATTTATTTATTTCATTTTTTATTTATTTATTCTCCAGGGAACGGTACAAGTCTCTTATAAATATAAAAAAAGCCATATTAACATATAAACATTAATTTTCAAAAATATAAAAATTTCCAAACTTTCCAAATTTTTTTGAATTTTCAGAATTTTCAAAATTTTCAGAATTTTCAGTTTTCAAAATTTTGAAAATTTTCGGTTTTCAAAATTTTTAAAATTTTCAAACTTTCAAAAATTTCAAAAATTTCAAAATTTTCAGTTTTCAAAATTTTCAAACTTTCAAAAATTTCAAAATTTTCAAACTCAAAAATTTCAAAATTTTCAAACTCAAAAATTTCAAAATTTTCAAACTTTCAAAAATTTCAAAATTTTCAAACTTTCAAAAATTTCAAAATTTTCAAACTTTCAAAAATTTCAAAATTTTCAAACTTTCAAAAATTCAAAAATTTTAAAACTTTCAAAAATTTTCAAAATTTCCGAAATTTTCAAACTTTCAAAAATTTTCTAAATTTTCAAGACACGCGGCGACGGCCGCGAGATCTTTTTATAATATAGAGAGATATTAAATAATGCATTACAAAAAAATGACAAATCGATCCTAAAGTAAATATTGAAAAAAATCTTACGATGACTCAACTATATTTATATATAAGTTTAAGGCGCGCAAAAAAAAAAAAATAAATGGGAATTATTGAACAGAATTTACTAGAGGGTTCAATAAATCTAAAAATTTAAGGGGATAATTATTGGCAATAGACTTTTAAATGCATAGAAAAATTTTTGTGGCTTGTAATTTCCGATTGGGCGAAGTGGACGAAAAAGTTCGGTAAATCCTACGATGACTTAATTATATTTATATATAAGTTTAAGGCGCGCAAAAAAAAAAAAAAATAAATGGGAATTATCGAACAGAATTTACTAGAGGGTTCAATAAATCTAAAAATTTAAGGGGATAATTATTGGCAATAGACGTTTTAAATGCATATCACTGTATTTATCCAATTGGCTGTGGAGTAACTTTTTATCGATAATCACCAATGAGATTTGGTGAAAAGTTAGAAATTGCTGTGGAAAGAAAATTTTTTGTGGCTTGTGAATTCCGATTGGGCGAAGTGGACGAAAAAACTCGGTAAATCCGATTGTCGATAAATGCACTCGAGCTGTTGCGACTGGTTTGCCAGACGAGTTTTCGAGCTGCGGTACCATTTTACCGAATGCGATGCCAAGCATCAGGCGTTATTCAACAGTGATAATAAATATTGTGTGGTTCGTTTAGAATGCGCGAAATTCCGACAGTTAACCGTTTGGTGAAAATGAATCGATACGGTTTTATCAAATCTGGTAGAAAACCGACTGTGTGCTAATCTCCGACGAATGAATTGCACTTTTGAATTGCGTCTGTGTTTTATTGGCCTTATGCAATGCCACGAAAATCGGTGATCCCAACGAAAATGTCCCCGGGTTCGAGCCTGTTATCCTCGTAATAGCCCATTAAACCTGCATCAGCTACTAAAAGGGCTCCAAATATCTGGTCAGCTTGAGCCATGTGAATAATGGATTTTGCGGACGTGATCAACGTATAGGAGAAAAGAGTATTAAACCCCTTAATTACCACAGTTGGCACATGACATTTTTAACACTGTTTTTAATTAATATTGGTAAATAGTTTTTTTCAAATATTTTACAATCGTTTTATCAAACTATTGTTGTGTTGGATGAAAAATTTAAGGACATTCCATTAAATGTAAAATCTTGTAAACAATTTAAACTGGGGAGAATATTTTGATGAATAATAATAATACGAAAAAGTTTTAACAAATTGTAATGAATTATTTTATTTGGCTGAACAGATATGATGTTTTAAAAAAAATGAATTATTCAATAATTTCGATTTTTTTTATTTTAAGAAATTGTAAAGAATTTTTAAGTTCTTTGAGAGCTGAGTATTGAAGACAAGAGTATTAAACCCCTTAATTACCACAGTTGGCACATGACATTTTTAACACTGTTTTTAATTAATATTGGTAAATAATTTTTTTCAACTTTTTTACAATCGTTTTGTCAAACTATTGTTGTACTGGATGAAAAATTTAAGGACATTTCATTAAATGTAAAATCTTGTAAACAATTTAAACTGGGGAGAATATTTTGATGAATAATAATAATAGGAAAAAGTTTTAACAAATTGTAATGAATTATTTTATTTGGCTGAACAGATATGATGT
Source organism: Ephialtes manifestator (assembly GCA_963970395.1). NCBI lineage: Eukaryota > Metazoa > Arthropoda > Insecta > Hymenoptera > Ichneumonidae > Ephialtes > Ephialtes manifestator. The sequence goes on along the minus strand of OZ019969.1, from coordinate 3,791,638 downwards.
TTAAAAAAAAAAGAATTATTCAATAATTTCGATTTTTTTTATTTTAAGAAATTGTAAAGAATTTTTAAGTACTTTGAGAGCTGAGTATTGGAGACAAGAGTATTAAACCCCTTAATTACCACAGTTGGCACATGACATTTTTAACACTGTTTCTAATTAATATTGGTAAATAGTTTTTTTCAAATATTTTACAATCGTTTTGTCAAACTATTGTTGTACTGGATGAAAAATTTAGGGACATTTCAATAAATGTAAAATTTTGTGAAAAATTTAAACTGGGAAGAATATTTTGATGAATAATAATAATACGAAAAAGTTTTAACATATTGAAATTAATTATTTTATTTGGCTGAAAAGATATGATATTAAAAAAAAATTAATTATTAAAAAATTTCGATTTTTATTTTCAAGAAATTGTAAAGAATTTATAAGTACTTTGAGAGCTGAGTATTGGAGACAAGAGTATTAAACCCCTTAATTACCACAGTTGGCACATTACATTTTTAACACTGTTTTTAATTAATATTTTGTAAATAATTTTTTTCAAATATTTTTCAGTCTTTTTATTAAATAATTGTTGCATTGGATGAAAAATTTAAGGACATTTCAGTAAATGTAAAATCTTTAAAAAATTTAAACGGGGGAGAATATTTCATGAATAATAATAATACGAAAAAGTTTTAACATATTGAAATGAATTATTTTATTTGGCTGAAAAGATATGATATTAAAAAAAAATTAATTATTAAAAAATTTCGATTTTTTTTTTCAAGAAATTGTAAAGAATTTTTAAGTACTTTGAGAGCTGAGTATTGGAGACAAGAGTATTAAACCCCTTAATTTCCACAGTTGGCACATGACATTTTTAACACTGTTTTTAATTAATATTGGTAAATAATTTTTTTCAACTTTTTTACAATCGTTTTATGAAACTATTGTTGTATTGGATGAAAAATTTAAGGACATTTCAGTAAATGTAAAATCTTTTAAAAAATTTAAACTGGGGAGAATATTTTGATGAATAATAATAATACGAAAAAGTTTTAACAAATTGAAATGAATTATTTTATTTGGCTGAACAGATATGATGTTTTAAAAAAAATGAATTATTCAATAATTTCGATTTTCTTTTTTTTAAGAAATTGTAAAGAATTTTCAAGTTCTTTTATTCAACAATTGAGATTTTTTTTTTAATATTAGGAAATTAATTCCCACAGTTGGCACATGACATTTTTAACACTGTTTTTAATTAATATTGGTAAATAATTTTTTTCAACTTTTTTACAATCGTTTTATGAAACTATTGTTGTATTGGATGAAAAATTTAAGGACATTTCAGTAAATGTAAAATCTTGTAAAAAATTTAAACTGGGGAGAATATTTTGATGAATAATAATAATACGCAAAAGTTTTAACAAATTGAAATGAATTATTTTATTTGGCTGAACAGATATGATGTTTTAAAAAAAATGAATTATTCAATAATTTCGATTTTTTTTATTTTAAGAAATTGTAAAGAATTTTCAAATTCTTTTATTCAATAATTGAGATTTTTTTTAATATTAGGAAATTAATTTCCACAATTGGCACATGACATTTTTAACACTGTTTTTAATGAATATTGGTAAATAATTTTTTTCAACTTTTTTACAATTCTTTTATCAAACTATTGTTGTATTTTATGAAAAATTTAAGGACATTTCAATAAATGTAATAAATTCAATAAATTTTGTAAAAAATTTAAACTGGGGAAAATATTTTAATGAATAATAATAATACGAAAACATTTTAACAAATTCTACAGAGATTTTTTTTTCTTATTAAATGAATTATTTTTTTGACCCAATATATATGATGTTTTTTTTATTATTCAACAATTTCGATTTTTTTTAATTTCACGAAATTGTAGAAAACGTCCCCGATTTTTGAAGAGACATTCTATTATCATATATAAGAAGTTTCAAAATTGTGAAACGAAATTTTCATAAAAACGATCATAAAAAATTCTCGAAAACGATAATTTCAAAATTATTCAAATAAATTACAAGATTTTTTTCATTACCATAAATATAAAAAAAGGTCACAAGTACTAAAATTAAATAGCTGTTACTAATAGTATCCATTTTTATTTCTCAAAATTGACAGGATTATTAAATTGACTAAAAGTAAGTCAATAATGATTTTTGTTCTTTTGTTTTTCTTACGAGATATTTTAAATCTCAAATTTAATTCTATGTCGGTATTGATCCATAGAATCGATAAAACTTTAATGCATAGCAACGCGTGTCTACTTTTTATCTTTGGCAAAAAAGCTCCATTATTCATTAAAATCCGTCGATTAATCAACCGTTCAGTGCAGTCTATTACGTAGCGTTAGAGTTTTCTTTGAGAGTTCATTGAAACGAGTGGAGGAAAGAGGCTCATTCAGTAGGAAGATAAGTAATAAAACAGGCCATGAAAATGTATAAGAAAATTTTCTGGAAAAAGAGGAGAAATTTTTTTTTTTTTTTTTTTTTTTTTTTTTTTTTTTTTTTTTTTTTTTTTTTTTTTTTTTGACGTCTATCACGACAGATGAAAGCTCGACGAGGAGCTTCGGGACTCCTTGAAGATTGTTACAACGCTCCAAGTACTTTGTACGTAGGAGAGAACGGAATCATTGTATTCGTGGCTTTTCTCTCGCCTCGAGAAATTGCAACAGCAGAACAGCCAACCTTTCTCCTTCCTCTTAACTCTGACCAGGAAGAACACCTATAAGGGATGACGAGTACCAACGCCCTTCGCTCTTTCGAACGAGAGTCGTCCGAATCCTCTCAAACTTTACCGACAAATGGGCTTGCAGCGGTCAGTTGACTTTTCGAGGGTTAGCGAAATTTGCACGACCCGCAGGACTTGAATTGCCAAGAGCAATTGTCTCTTGTCCCTCTTGGGTTCTATTGTTCTTTTTTTTAATAATTATCTCGGGAACTTCCGGAAATGAGACAATTTTGTTGAAGTCCTCAATTGCGTTACTCATTTAGTAAAGCGTTGAGTTTTGGTAGATGCTAGTCAAAATTAGTGATACATTGCTTCGTCATTGAGGAAACTTGTTTTTGTGAGAATTTTTTTTTTTTTGTACCTTTCAAGTCATTTGAAATTATGTAAACAATTGTGTGGTTGGCATTTAAAATTCAAACTTACGTAACTCACGAACGGGTTTTACGATCGAGCTTAAATTTAGCAGATATGTGAAGCAGATCGACGACTTTGTTTGTGGTGATTTTCAAAAAAATTCAAAAGTATGGTCAGATTTTATTTGACTTTGAAATTTTCGAAAAATGTTTGTACGCTCTCTAGCTTTCGCAAATTTGTAGTTATTGAGCTAAATAATTTTTTATGAGTAAATGTATGTTGAAGGAGGATTCGTATTGAATTTGAAATGAATCTGTAAAATAGTTCGGTTTTTATGGGATTTTGATTTTTTCAAAAAAATGTTCGCTTTGCTCTAACTCACGTCAAATTTCACTAAATCAATTGAAATTTTCTGCCGATGAAGAATAACATTCATCGCTGCTACCTACCAAATTTGGTCGTGATCGGTAAAGCGGTTTCGATTTTACGTGATTTTGATTTTTTCAAAAAAATGTGTGTTTTGCTCTAACTCACGTCAAATTTCACTAAATCAATTGAAATTTTCTGCAGATGAAGAATAACATTCAGCGATGCTACCAATCAAATTTGGTCGTGATTGGTATAGCGGTTTCGATTTTACGTGATTTTGATTTTTTCAAAAAAATGTGTGTTTTGCTCTAACTCACGTCAAATTTCACTAAATCAATTGAAATTTTCTGCAGATGAAGAATAACATTCAGCGATGCTACCTACCAAATTTGGTCGTGATCGGTAAAGCGGTTTCGATTTTACGTGATTTTGATTTTTTCAAAAAAATGTTCGTTTTGCTCTAACTCACGTCAAATTTCACCAAATCAACTGAAATTTTCTGCAGATGAAAAATAACATTTAGCGCTACTATCTACTAAATTTGGTCGTGATCGGTAAAGTGGTTTGGATTTTACGTGATTTTGAATTTTTCAAAAAAATGTTCGTTTTGCTCTAACTGATGTCAAATATCACCAAATGAACTGAAATTTGCTGCAGATGAAGAATAACATTCAGCGCTGCTACCTACCAAATTTGGACATGATCGGTAAAGCGGTTTGGATTTTACGTGATTGTGAATTTTTCAAAAAATATTTCGTTTTGCTCTAACTCACGTCAAATTTCACCAAATCAACTGAAATTTTCTGCAGATGAAAAATAACATTTAGCGCTACTACCTACCAAATTTGGTCGTGATCGGTAAAGTGATTTGGATTTTACGTGATTTTGAATTTTTCAAAAAAATTTTCGTTTTGCTTTAACTGATGTCAAATTTCACCAAATGAACTGAAATTTGCTGCAGATGAAGAATAACATTCAGCGCTGCTACCTACCAAATTTGGACGTGATCGGTAAAGCGGTTTGGATTTTACGTGATTTTGATTTATTCAAAAAAATGTTCGTTTCGCTCTAACTCACGTCAAATTTCACCAAATCAACTGAAATTTTCTGCAGATGAAGAATAACATTCAGCGATGCTACCAATCAAATTTGGTCGTGATCGGTAAAGCGGTTTGGATGTTACGTGATTTTGATTTTTTCAAAAAATGTTCGTTTTGCTCTAACTCACGTCAAATATCACCAAATGAATTGAAATTTTCTGCAGATGGAGAATAACATTCATCGCTGCTACCTACCAAATTTGGTCGTGATCGGTAATGCGGTTTGAATTTTACATGATTCTGAATTTTTCAAAAACTATATAGGTAACGAAAAAAGTAGTAAATTAGAACTTTGCACGTTGTTTCCTCATTTATTTTCATTGTAATGTATTTTTTTTTGCAAAAATGATAAGCATATATAATGCATTGAAAATTCCAATTTTTTGTACTTTATTTTCTATAACTACTTTAACAATTTAAAAAAAATGAAATTATTTTAGATTTTACGCTTATCGTTATTCCACTTAAACAAAAAGTACCCTTTTTTATACACAAGCAAAAAAAAAAAAAAAAAAACCTACGTGATTACTAAATATTCAGGATAATTGATCTATGAAATTATTTCTCAAGCTATTTTAATACAATTTGTAACAAATAAAAAAATAAAAAAAATGTTAATCATTAACATTAAATCTTGTGTCTGTATAGTCATATAATATATCTAAAGACTGAGCTTTCGAAGGACTTTATCCCACGTTTTAATGTAAGAGAGGAATCTGAAATCCTGCATATTCTGTTTATTATTTTTTTGTTACAAAAATAATAAGCATATATAATACATTAAAAATTACCATTTTTTTTTTTTGCTTTCTTTTGTAAAACTAATTTAGTTTAATTGATAAAAAGAAGAAAAAAACATAATTAATAAATATTCAGGGTATTTATGAAATTATTTCTGAAGCGTTTTTAATACAATTTGCAACAAATAAAAAAATTTAAAAAATGTTAATCATTAAGATTAAATCTTGTGTCTGTGTAGTCATATAATATATCTAAAGACTGATCTTTCGAAGGGCTTTATCCCACGTTTTAATGTAATAGAGGAATCTGAAATCCTGCACATTCTGTTTATTATTTTTTTTTTTACAAAAATAATAAGCATATATAATACATTAAAAATTACCATTTTTTTTTTGCTTTCTTTTGTAAAACTAATTTAGTTTAATTGATAAAAAGAAGAAAAAAACATAATTAATAAATATTCAGGGTATTTATGAAATTATTTCTGAAGCGTTTTTAATACAATTTGCAACAAATTAAAAAATAAAAAAAATGTTAATCATTAACATTAAATCTTGTGTCTGTATAGTCATATAATATATCTAAAGACTGAGCTTTCGAAGGACTTTATCCCACGTTTTAATGTAAGAGAGGAATCTGAAATCCTGCACATTCTGTTTATTATTTTTTTGTTACAAAAATAATAAGCATATATAATACATTAAAAATTACCATTTTTTTTTTTTGCTTTCTTTTGTAAAACTAATTTAGTTTAATTGATAAAAAGAAGAAAAAAACATAATTACTAAATATTCAGGGTATTTATGAAATTATTTCTGAAGCGTTTTTAATACAATTTGCAACAAATTAAAAAATAAAAAAAATATTAATCATTAAGATTAAATCTTGTGTCTGTATAGTCATATAATATATCTAAAGACTGATCTTTCGAAGGACTTTATCCCACGTTTTAATGTAAGAGAGGAATTTGAAATCCTGCACATTTTGTTTATTATTTTTTTGTTACAAAAATAATAAGCATATATAATACATTAAAAATTACCATTTTTTTTTTTTTGCTTTCTGTTGTAAAACTAATTTAGTTTAATTGATAAAAAGAAGAAAAAAACATAATTACTAAATATTCAGGGTATTTATGAAATTATTTCTGAAGCGTTTTTAATACAATTTGCAACAAATAAAAAAATTTAAAAAATGTTAATCATTAAGATTAAATCTTGTGTCTGTATAGTCATATAATATATCTAAAGATTGAGCTTTCGAAGGACTTTATCCCACGTTTTAATGTAAGAGAGGAATCTGAAATCCTGCACATTCTGTTTATTATTTTTTTGTTACAAAAATAATAAGCATATATAATACATTAAAAATTACCATTTTTTTTTTTTGCTTTCTTTTGTAAAACTAATTTAGTTTAATTGATAAAAAGAAGAAAAAAACATAATTACTAAATATTCAGGGTATTTATGAAATTATTTCTGAAGCGTTTTTAATACAATTTGCAACAAATAAAAAAATTAAAAAAATGTTAATCATTAACATTAAATCTTGTGTCTGTATAGTCATATAATATATCTAAAGACTGAGCTTTCGAAGGACTTTATCCCACGTTTTAATGTAAGAGAGGAATCTGAAATCCTGCACATTCTGTTTATTATTTTTTTGTTCTAAAAATAATAAGCATATATAATACATTAAAAATTACCATTTTTTTTTTGCTTTCTTTTTTAAAACTAATTTAGTGTAATTGATAAAAAGAAGAAAAAAACATAATTACTAAATATTCAGGGTATTTATGAAATTATTTCTGAAGCGTTTTTAATACAATTTGCAACAAATAAAAAAATAAAAAAAATGTTAATCATTAAGATTAAATCTTGTGTCTGTATAGTCATATGATATATCTAAAGACTGATCTTTCGAAGGACTTTATCCCACGTTTTAATGTAAGAGAGGAATCTGAAATCCTGCACATTCTGATTATTATTTTTTTGTTACAAAAATAATAAGCATATATAATACATTAAAAATTACCATTTTTTTTTTTTGCTTTCTTTTGTAAAACTAATTTAGTTTAATTGATAAAAAGAAGAAAAAAACATAATTAATAAATATTCAGGGTATTTATGAAATTATTTCTGAAGCGTTTTTAATACAATTTGCAACAAATAAAAAAATTTAAAAAATGTTAATCATTAAGATTAAATCTTGTGTCTGTATAGTCATATAATATATCTAAAGACTGAGCTTTCGAAGGACTTTATCCCTCGTTTTTATGTAAGAGAGGAATTTGAAATCCTGCACATTCTGTTTATTATTTTTTTGTTACAAAAATAATAAGCATATATAATACATTACAAATTACCATTTTTTTTTTTTTGCTTTCTTTTGTAAAACTAATTTAGTTTAATTGATAAAAAGAAGAAAAAAACATAATTACTAAATATTCAGGGTATTTATGAAATTATTTCTGAAGCGTTTTTAATACAATTTGCAACAAATAAAAAAATAAAAAAAATGTTAATCATTAACATTAAATCTTGTGTCTGTGTAGTCATATAATATATCTAAAGACTGAGCTTTCGAATGACTTTATCCCTCGTTTTTATGTAAGAGAGGAATCTGAAATCCTGCACATTCTGTTTATTATTTTTTTGTTACAAAAATAATAAGCATATATAATACATTAAAAATTACCATTTTTTTTTTTGCTTTCTTTTGTAAAACTAATTTAGTTTAATTGATAAAAAGAAGAAAAAAACATAATTACTAAATATTCAGGGTATTTATGAAATTATTTCTGAAGCGTTTTTAATACAATTTGCAACAAATAAAAAAATTAAAAAAATGTTAATCATTAACATTAAATCTTGTGTCTGTATAGTCATATAATATATCTAAAGACTGAGCTTTCGAAGGACTTTATCCCACGTTTTTATGTAAGAGAGGAATTTGAAATTCTGCACATTCTGTTTATTATTTTTTTTTACAAAAATAATAAGCATATATAATACATTAAAAATTACCATTTTTTTTTTTTTGCTTTCTTTTGTAAAACTAATTTAGTTTAATTGATAAAAAGAAGAAAAAAACATAATTAATAAATATTCAGGGTATTTATGAAATTATTTCTGAAGCTTTTTTAATACAATTTGCAACAAATAAAAAAATAAAAAAAATGTTAATCATTAACATTAAATCTTGTGTCTGTATAGTCATATAATATATCTAAAGACTGATCTTTCGAAGGACTTTATCCCACGTTTTAATGTAAGAGAGGAATTTGAAATCCTGCACATTCTGTTTATTATTTTTTTTTACAAAAATAATAAGCATATATAATATATAATACATTAAAAATTACCATATTTTTTTTTTTTTTGCTTTCTTTTGT
>OZ019969.1:3774310-3782726 GCA_963970395.1 Ephialtes manifestator | reverse complement strand
GTCTGTACGCTCTCTAGCTTTCGCAAATTTGTAGTTATTGAGCTAAATAATTTTTTATGAGTAAATGTATATTAAAGGAGGATTGGTATTGAATTTGAAATGAATCGGTAAAATAGTTCGGTTTTTATGGGATTTTGAATTTTTCAAAAAAATATTCGTTTTGCTCTAACTCACGTCGAATGTCACCAAATCAACTGAAATTTTCTGAAGATGAAGAATAACATTCATCGCTGTTACCTACCAATTTTGGTCGTGATCGGTAAAGCGGTTTGGATTTTACGTGATTTTGAATTTTTTAAAAAAATATTCGTTTTGCTCTAACTCAAGTCAAATCTCACTCGATCAACTGAAAATTTCTAAAGATGAAAAATAACACTCAGAGCTGCTGCCTACCAAATTTGGTTGTGATCGGTAAAGCGGTTTCGATTTTACGTGATTTTGATTTTTTCAAAAAAATGTGTGTTTTGCTCTAACTCACGTCAAATTTTACTAAATCAATTGAATTTTTCTGCAGATGAAGAATAACATTCATCGCTGCTACCTACCAAATTTGGTCGTGATCGTAAAGCGGTTTGGATTTTACGTGATTTTGATTTTTTCAAAAAAATGTTCGTTTTGCTGTAACTCATATCAAATTTCACCAAATCAACTGAAATTTTCTGCAGATGAAAAATAACATTTATCGCTACTACCTACAAAATTTGGTCGTGATCGGTAAAGTGGTTTGGATTTTACGTGATTTTCAATTTTTCAAAAAAATGTTCGTTTTGCTCTAACTCACGTCAAATTTCACCAAATCAACTGAAATTTTCTGCAGATGAAAAATAACATTTAGCGCTACTACCCTACTAAATTTGGTCGTGATCGGTAAAGTGGTTTGGATTTTTACGTGATTTTGAATTTTTCAAAAAAATGTTCGTTTTGCTCTAAGTGATGTCAAATATCACCAAATGAACTGAAATTTGCTGCAGATGAAGAATAACATTCAGCGCTGCTACCTACCAAATTTGGACGTGATCGGTAAAGCGGTTTGGATTTTACGTGATTTTGAATTTTTCAAAAAAATGTTCGTTTTGCTCTAACTGATGTCAAATATCACCAAATGAACTGAAATTTGCTGCAGATGAAGAATAACATTCAGCGCTGCTACCTACCAAATTTGGACTGTGATCGGTTAAAGCGGTTTGGATTTTACGTGATTGTGAATTTTTCAAAAAATATTTCGTTTTGCTCTAACTCACGTCAAATTTCACCAAATCAACTGAAATTTGCTGCAGATGAAGAATAACATTCAGCGCTGCTACCTACCAAATTTGGACGTGATCGGTTAAAGCGGTTTGGATTTTACGTGATTTGATTTTTTCAAAAAAATGTTCGTTTGCTCTAACTCACGTCAAATTTCACCAAATCAACTGAAATTTTCTGCAGATGAAAAATAACATTTAGCGCTACTACCTACCGAATTTGGTCGTGATCGGTAAAGTGGTTTGGATTTTACGTGATTTTGAATTTTCAAAAAAATGTTCGTTTTGCTCTAACTGATGTCAAATTTCACCAAATGAACTGAAATTTGCTGCAGATGAAGAATAACATTCATGGCTGCTACCTACCAAATTTGGTCGTGATCGGTAATGCGGTTTGAATTTTACATGATTCTGAATTTTTCAAGAACTATATAGGTAACGAAAAAAGTTGTAAATTAGAACTTTGCACGTTGTTTCCTCATTTATTTTCATTGTAATGTATTTTTTTTTGCAAAAATGATAAGCATATATAATGCATTGAAAATTCCAATTTTTTGTACTTTATTTTCTATAACTACTTTAACAATTTAAAAAAATGAAATTATTATTTAGATTTTACGCTTATCGTTATTCCACTTAAACAAAAAGTACCCTTTTTTATACACAAGCAAAAAAAAAAAAAAACTACGTGATTACTAAATATTCAGGATAATTGATCTATGAAATTATTTCTCAAGCTATTTTAATACAATTTGTAACAAATTAAAAAATAAAAAAAATGTTAATCATTAAGATTAAATCTTGTGTCTGTATAGTCATATAATATATCTAAAGACTGAGCTTTCGAAGGACTTTATCCCACGTTTTAATGTAAGAGAGGAATTTGAAATTCTGCACATTCTGTTTATTATTTTTTTGTTACAAAAATAATAAGCATATATAATACATTAAAAATTACCATTTTTTTTTTTTTGCTTTCTTTTGTAAAACTAATTTAGTTTAATTGATAAAAAGAAGAAAAAAACATAATTACTAAATATTCAGGGTATTTATGAAATTATTTCTGAAGCGTTTTTAATACAATTTGCAACAAATAAAAAAATAAAAAAAAATGTTAATCATTAAGATTAAATCTTGTGTCTGTATAGTCATATAATATATCTAAAGACTGAGCTTTCGAAGGACTTTATCCCACGTTTTAATGTAAGAGAGGAATTTGAAATTCTGCACATTCTGTTTATTATTTTTTTGTTACAAAAATAATAAGCATATATAATACATTAAAAATTACCATTTTTTTTTTTTTGCTTTCTTTTGTAAAACTAATTTAGTTTAATTGATAAAAAGAAGAAAAAAACATAATTACTAAATATTCAGGGTATTTATGAAATTATTTCTGAAGCGTTTTTAATACAATTTGCAACAAATAAAAAAATTAAAAAAATGTTAATCATTAAGATTAAATCTCTTGTCTGTATAGTCATATAATATATCTAAAGACTGATCTTTCGAAGGACTTTATCCCACGTTTTAATGTAAGAGAGGAATCTGAAATCCTGCACATTCTGTTTATTATTTTTTTGTTACAAAAATAATAAGCATATATAATACATTAAAAATTACCATTTTTTTTTTTTGCTTTCTTTTGCAAAACTAATTTAGTTTAATTGATAAAAGAAGAAAAAAACATAATTACTAAATATTCAGGGTATTTATGAAATTATTTCTGAAGCGTTTTTAATACAATTTGTAACAAATAAAAAAATAAAAAAAATGTTAATCATTAACATTAAATCTTGTGTCTGTGTAGTCATATAATATATCTAAAGACTGAGCTTTCGAAGGACTTTATCCCTCGTTTTTATGTAAGAGAGGAATTTGAAATCCTGCACATTCTGTTTATTATTTTTTTGTTACAAAAATAATAAGCATATATAATACATTAAAAATTACCATTTTTTTTTTTGCTTTCTTTTGTAAAACTAATTTAGTTTAATTGATAAAAAGAAGAAAAAAACATAATTAATAAATATTCAGGGTATTTATGAAATTATTTCTGAAGCGTTTTTAATACAATTTGTAACAAATTAAAAAATAAAAAAAATGTTAATCATTAACTAACTAAATTTAGTTTAATTGATAAAAAGAAGAAAAAACATAATTACTAAATATTCAGGGTATTTATGAAATTATTTCTGAAGCGTTTTTAATACAATTTGCAACAAATAAAAAAATTAAAAAAATGTTAATCATTAAGATTAAATCTCTTGTCTGTATAGTCATATAATATATCTAAAGACTGAGCTTTCGAGAGACTTTATCCCACGAAACACGCTTTCACAGACACAAAGATAGGATATTATGTAAGAGAGGGAACTGAAATTCTGCACTCCGTTGTAGAACGAGTGCTACAACGAAGTGCTGTGGTGGCAGTGGTATAGCCGAACGTACAGCGCATCTTGCCCACAGAGCTTATCCAGTATCATAACTTCTCCTCTGCCACATTTCTGGAAGCCAAGCAGCAGCAGCAGCAGCACCAGTAGCAGGCTTAAGGCCTCTATCTTCCTCTGTTTCTCACTATATATCAGCTTTCTCCTCCTCTTTTACTACCAACGCTTTGTAACAGTACAGCTGCATATCTTTCATAATGCATAAAGTCAAGGGGGTTGAAAACTTAAGAGAAACGGAGTGGATCTCAAAGTTGTCATCAACTTAACGTAAAGAGCCAAAATATGTATAGCATCATAGTTAATCGATTATTCATCAAGAGTAACCGAAAGTGAATTGATTAATAAAGAAACAGTCAACCCTTTAATGGCCCAAGTCCAATAATTAAGAGGGCAATTATTGCAAATGTAGTTGACTAAATAAGTAAATAATTAAGGATTATTGAAACTATTAAATATTCGAATTTATTTTTCAAGAATAATTCATCTAAATAATTCATAATTATTGCAGAATAATTAATAATTATATTTTTCATGTATTTAAAAAATTTGCAATACTTTCAGGTGTAAATAATTGAGGATTATTGAACCTATTAAATATTAGAATTTATTTTTCAAGAATAATTCATATAAATAATTCATAATTATTGCAAAATAATTAATAATAATATTTTTCAAGTATTTTCAAGTATTTAAAAAATTTGAAATACTTTCATGACTAAATAATTGAGGATTATTGAACTTATTAAATATTTGAATTTATTGATTCAGAATAATTCATAACTATTGCAGAATAATTACTAATAATATTTTTCAATTATTTTCAAGTATTTAAAAAATTTGCAATACTTTCATGACTTAATAATTGAGGACTATTGACCCTATTAAATATTCGAATGTATTGTTCAATAATAATTCATCTAAATAATTCATAATTATTGCAGAATAATTAATAATAATATTTGTTAAGTATTTTAAAGTATTTAAAAAACTTGCAATACTTTCATGACTTAATAATTGAGGATTATTGAACCCATTAAATATTCGAATTTATTGTTTAAAAATAATTCATCTAAATAATTCATAATTATTGCAGAATAATTAATAATAATATTTCTCAAGTATTTTAAAGTATTTAAAAAACTTGCAATACTTTCATGACTAAATAATTGAGGATTATAGATCCTATTAAATATTCGAATTTATTGTCCAAGAATAATTGATCTAAATAATTCATAATTATTGCAGAATAAGTAATAATTATATTTTTTAAGTATTTTCAAGTATTAAAAAAATTTGCAATACTTTTAGGAGTAAATAATTAAGGATTATTGAACTTATTAAATATTCGAATTTATTGATTCAGAATAATTCATAATTATTGCAGAATAATTAATAATAATATTTTTCAAGTATTTAAAAGACTTGCAATACTTTCATGACTAAATAATTGAGGATTATTGAACCTATGAAATATTCGAATTTACTGTTTCAGAATAATTCATCTAAATAATTTATAATTATTGCAAATTAATTAATAATAATATTTTTCAAGTATTTTCAAGTATTTATTTTCTTTTTGCGAAAATTTTTCATCTCGACTTGATAAATTATTGTAACAAAATAGTGTTTGACAATTGGATAAAGTTAAAAAAAATTGTTTCGATACATTAGGATATATATATATAGGGAAATATATTATATAATTTTTTTGATTAATAGCTAGGTCTTCATTGATCGCCTTGTTCATCAGTATACTTTTCAACGAAAATAGCTACATTGCTGTGAAGTTACAACGCTTGAGTAAGTCTGGGCAGATAGTGACTTTTACTACTTGCCGGACGGTCCACTAACCCTTACCACTTGATTGCGCTTTATACGCATGACCGCACCAGGGAACAATCGATAATATAGTGCATTGGGGAAGGTAAAATTAGAGAAACACTTTGTTGGGTGATATTGACTCTGGAGATTCGATTATTCATAGGTACTAATGGCTTTCACGACTTGATATATCCGTAGTATTATCTGTAGCCACGAATGTGCATAAATGTCCGAAATCTTATGAGAAATACAGCCCGTATTGAAAGGTGGTAAATTCATTCGAGTGTCAGAAAATAAGACAAGACTAACTTTGACAATTTTTTTTGGGAATATGAAAAAAGGAATAGGATTTTTTTTTCAGAGGGTTTATTTAGTACATGATGAAGTATGAAATATTTTTTTATTAGAAAAATTTTGATACAAAATGGCGGCAACAGAGAACATCTTGAAAATCGTCTTAAAAAAAAAAAAAAACAACTTCACGGAACGTTTTTTCGTAAAATATAAGACCTGGAACAAAAAATCAAAAAAATTTATAATCTATATACTATTGGCTGTGGAATCACCAAGGGATTTTTTTTTTAATGAAATTTTGTAGAAATGCTGCGCTTTTGAAAAAATGAAGCCATTTTTATGATCCTAAAGTATTATTTAAGCAAAAAAATAAAAAATAAAAAATAGATTTTTAAAAAATCCTAGAGTAATCTTAACCCTTAACGGGTTACGCCACCTTGATCGGAAAAATCGGTTGAAAAGCAACTTAGAATAGTAGCAAAAAAAAAAAAATAAAAATATAACAAACATGTTTTAATATTATTTGGTAATTAAATTACAGGAATTTCGCCCCCCCCCCCTTTTCGCACTAGTCTCAAAAATTTCGTTTTTGGATACAAAATTTACTGTAAAAAATTGAAATATATAGTCGTCGTAGTTTTTGAGAAATTAAAACTTTTAGCGAATATACTAATTTTTTAATTTTATTTACGGGAGAATTTTATTTGTAGTTTCTATTCTAGTCTGTCCCCCATTTTTGTTATTGTCTCAAAAATTTCGTTTTTGGACACAGAATTTACTGTTAAAAAAGAAAAAAAATCATCGACGTACTTTTTGAGAAAACAAATTTTAGGTAATTAAATAAAAACAAATTTTTTGAAAAATCTAAAAAAAAATTATGGAGTGTTTTTTTATATTGCTCTACAACATCTCAAGAGAAAAAAAATATATATGAAAAAATATGATGCCATAGAAAGGAAATTAAATTTTCTAGTGATTATACTAATTTAAAAATTTTATTTACGGGAGAATTTTATTTTTACTTTCTATTCTAGATTGCCCTCCATTTTCGTTCTAGTCTCAAAAATGTTGTTTTTGGACACAGAATTTTAAATGTTAAAAAAAGAAAAAAAATCGTCGACGTACTTTTTGAGAAAACAAATTTTAGGTAATTAAAAAAAAACAAATTTTTAAAAAAATCTGAAAAAAATTATAGAGTGTTTTTTTATATTGCTCTACAACATCTCAAGAGGAAAAAATATATATATAATTTCCTTTCTATGTTGCCATAAAAAGAAAATTAAATTTTTTAGCGAATATACTAATTAAAAATTTTTATTTTTAGTCGCTATTCTAGCCTGTCCCCCATTTTCGTTCTAGTCTCAAAAATTTTGTTTTTGGACACAGAATTTACTGTTAAAAAAAGAAAAAAAATCGTCGACGTACTTTTTGAGAAAACAAATTTTAGGTAATTAAATAAAAACAAATTTTTGAAAAAATCTAAAAAAAATTATAGAGTGTTTTTTTATATTGCTCTACAACATCTCAAAAGGAAAGAAAAAAATATATGTGAGGCTCGCGACCCTGTCGATAACCGGTGGAATGCCCCGTATATATATTTGAAAATTGCCTATGTTGCCATAGAGGATTTAGTATTGAAGCTGACATTCAGTATTGAACCCCGGAAACCGGAGCACGGGATCGTTCTGGATCCTTTACCGACCTTCTCTCTCTCTTCCTTTCACTCACTGGGTTTCTGCCCTCTCGTCAGCCACTCGTCGAATTCCCAACGGTGTTCACCCCTATCAATTGTTAACGGCACATGAGTCTGCCATCGTTTCCTGTCTCGCACACCGCACTGGGACTTCGTCAACCTCTTCCTTCATCTCCGTCGTTCGCCCTTTATCGTTCGAGTCCTTCCGCCTTTTTTACCTTGTAACATCCACCATTTCCATATTGGAAATATTTTTGCCTCATTAAGATTTTATCAATGGCAAAATATTTTGCGAGCAGTAAGTGAAGATTGAAGATTATTTTGATTACCACAAAATTTCAGAATTTTTTTAGGATATATTTATGTAAGGATGATTATATTTCTTAATAGATGGGAAAAAAATGTTTTTCCGGTTTGGATTTTGAGAAAAATAAAGAGGGCGCAAAGAAGAACCTTAAATATAACTTCCTCATTATTTTTCGCTTTTTTTTAAGAAGAAAAAATTTTGGTTGGATTTTCTGACCGACAGTTGGATCTGTGAATTCTGGAATCAGAAATGGGAAAACGTTACCTTTTTTAAAATCATGGTAAAAAAGGATGCAAAGTAGAACCTTGCACATTGCTTCCTCATTATTTTTCACGATTTACAAAGTTACCTCTATGAGGAAGTATGTTATTCAATTTTTGGCTTCCTCATAGAGGAAGCTTTGTAAATCGCGAAAAATAATGAGGAAGCAATGTGCAAGGTTCTACTTTGCATCTTTATTTTAATTAGATAAATATACATGTTGTGGATTCGCTTTTTCTATTTCGTTATTACGTTATTTCGTGATTATTAGAGCGTTTCCGAAAGTGAATGTGATGATGTATATTTTTTAAAATAATGCAACATTCCATAAAATCAAAAATTTCAT
>OZ019969.1:3649310-3769310 GCA_963970395.1 Ephialtes manifestator | reverse complement strand
TTTACATAGTCAATATATTTGTGTATGCTAAAATAATAATGAAATGTGGAAGCAACGCATTTTTGCATAAGAATTCTTGATTGGTTCAATCTAAATGGTTATGTTAACATGGTACTGACGTACCTCGTTAATCTCAAATGCAGCTTTTGTGTTGAACAAAGCCTCACCATATGAATTTTTCTCAAAGTAATTCGAACCTTCCTTTGTTAATCCTAATGAATGAGATTTTTGAAGTATCGTTTCAAAAGATAAGGTTTATTGAAGCTTCCGCAAGCGTTTCAAAGGAATTA
This sequence comes from Ephialtes manifestator, assembly GCA_963970395.1. Taxonomy (NCBI): domain Eukaryota; kingdom Metazoa; phylum Arthropoda; class Insecta; order Hymenoptera; family Ichneumonidae; genus Ephialtes; species Ephialtes manifestator. Next base: position 3,769,020 of record OZ019969.1, on the reverse strand, counting down.
AATTAATTTTTTAATTCAGAGAGACAAAATATCTTCGACATTAATAATCATTTCTCATGGTTAGCGCTGCAAATTTATAATCCAACGGAAATATTTTTTTTTTAGTAAAAAATTGCTGTCATGATCTGAATAATTTAACAGTGAAATCATTTTTTATATATTTATAAAATAAAAATATATTTATGAATTCTCATAGGAATAGAAAAAATTGACTACGATACGAAATTACATTTAAATAAATGAAAAGAAAAATAAACATATAAAATATCAATAACAAAATATTTCACCGTTTTCGATTATATTTGTAAAGTAAATATTAATTCCATAAATAAATAAGCGATTCATACGTTTCGTAATTGGAATTCTTAATAGGGTGGCCAATCACTGTCGTAAAACCGTAGCATTAATGGTTAGTTTATTTTCTCGAACCTTTGAAGCGAATAAAATTTTCCGCTTTTACAAACTATTTATTTTAGGTTAAAAATTTTTACCTCTACATCATTACATTTCAATAAATAAATAAAAATATATATATATAAAATATTAATTACAAAAATGTTATCTATAAAATACAAAATTTCAATTATATTCTCAAAGTAAATATTAATTCCATAAATAAATAACCAATCCATACGTTTCGTAATTAGAATTTTTAATAGGGTGGCCAATCACTGTCGTAAAACCGTAGCATTAATGGTTAGTTTATTTTCTCCAACCTTTGAAGCGAATAAAATTTTCCGCTTTTACAAACTGTTCATTTTGGTTGAAAAATTTTTACCTCTCTACGTCATTACATTTAAATAAATTAAAAAAAATATATATATAAAATATTAATTAGAAAAATTTTATGTATAAAATACAAAATTTCAGTGATATTCGTAAAGTAAATATTAATTCCATAAATAAATAACCAATCCATACGTTTGGTAATTGGAATTCTTAATAGGGTGGCCAATCACTGTCGTAAAACCGCAGAAATAATGGTTAGTTTATTTTCTCTATATACGTTTCAGCAGCGTTACCACAGGATTCGATCCCAGCAATAATCCGTGCTTCACAGGCTTTTCGCGATAGGTGGGATCGCTTTTCCGATTGAGCATTCCCTCATCTGCCTCTCTTGTACGTAGTAGTAGTAGTATAATACCAGGGACGCGAGGACTCGATCAAAGGACAATCGCGCCCGCTCACGGTTCTCTTCCCCTTTCATTCATATAAACGACACAGAAAACGTAGCAGTAGCAGCACCAGCAGCAACCCCAGAGTTGTTTCAACCCCCTTTATCGTTTTAATTAAACGTTTGCGCATAGTTCTCAATTCTCTTTCTCCTCAATCCTTCCCTTTGTACATGTACTATTCTCAAATGTACTTTCTGTCGATTTACCTTCTCATATTTCATGATTTTACCATTTTTCTTTCACTGACACAATGTGTTATTTTTAAATGTGGCCAAGATTACGTCATTCCACTCCCTCAGACGTCAACTTGATTTACACTACGTGATTTGCCTTCTAAATGATCCGGACACGCGATGATTCTTTACGAGACTTCTCTGCGTCGTTTGTTATTAATGGTTGGGTCATTGGCCACCCCAGAAGTAATTAGTACTCTCATACAATCAGAAAAAGGTTTGGCTAGAACTACAAAAAAATGTTGTAAAGTTATAAATAATTTTTTATCAATAAAGCTATGTCAAAGGAGGATCGGTATTGAATTTGGAATGAATGTGTAAAAAAATTCAATTTTTATGGGATTTTGAATTTTTCAAAAAAATAGTCGTTTTGCTCTAACTTACGTCAAATCTCACCCAAACAACTGAAATTTTATACAGATGAAAAATAACATTAAGCGCTGCTACTTACCAAATTTGGTCGTGATTGATAAAGTGGGTGGATTTTATGGGATTTTGAATTTTTCAAAAAAATTGTCGTTTTGCTCTAACTTCCGTCAAATCTCACCCAATCAACTGAAATGTTCTACAGATGAAAAATAACATTTAGCGCTACTACCTACCGAATTTGGTCGTGATCGGTAAAGTGGTTTGGATTTTACGTGATTTTGAATTTTTCAAAAAAATATTCGCTTTGCTCAAACTCACGTCAAATCTCACCCAAACAACTGAAATTTTATACAGATGAAAAATAATATTAAGCGCTGCTACTTACCAAATTTGGTCATGATCGGTAAAGCAGTTTGGATTTTCCGTGACTTTGAATTTTTCAAAAAAATGTTCGCTTTGCTCAAACTGACGTCAAATCTCACTCAATCAACTGAAATTTTCTAAAGATGAAAAATAACATTAAGCGCTGCTACTTACCAAATTTGGTCGTGATCGGTAAAGCGGTTTGGATTTTACGTGATTTTGAATTTTTTTTTTAAATATTCGATTTGCTCTAACTTCCGTCAAATCTCACCCAATCAACTGAAATTTTCTGCAGATGAAAAATAACATTCAGCGCTGCGACCTACCAGATTTGGTCGTGATCGGTAAAGCGGTTTGGATTTTACGTGATTTTGAATTTTTCAAAAAAATATTCGTTTTGCTCTAACTCATGTCAAATCTCACCCAATCAACTGAAATTTTCTGCAGATGAAAAATAACATTAAGCGCTGCTACTTACCAAATTTGGTCATGATCGGTAAAGCGGTTTGGATTTTCCGTGATTTTGAATTTTTCAAAAAAATATTCGTTTTGCTCTAACTCATGTCAAATCTCACCCAATCAACTGAAATTTTCTGCAGATGAAAAATAACATTCAGCGCTGCCACTTACTAAATTTGGTCATGATCGGTAAAGCAGTTTGGATTTCCCGTGATTTTGAATTTTTCAAAAAAATAATCGCTTTGCTCTAACTCACGTCAAATCTCACCCAATCAACTAAAATTTTCTGCAGATGAGAAATGACACTCAGCGCAGCTACATACCAAATTTGGTCGTGATCGGTAAAGTGGTTTGGATTTTACGTGATTTTGAATTTTTCAAAAAAATATTCACTTTGCTCAAACTCACGTCAAATCTCACCCAAATAACTGAAATTTTCTACAGATGAAAAATAACATTAAGCGCTGCTACTTACCGAATTTGGTCGTGATCGGTAAAGTGGTTTGGATTTTACGTGATTTTGAATTTTTCAAAAAAATATTCGCTTTGCTCAAACTCACGTTAAATCTCACCCAATCAACTGAAATTTTCTGCAGATGAAAAATAACATTCAGCGCTGCTACCTACCAAATTTTGTCGTGATCGGTAAAGCGGTTTGGATTTTACGTGATTTTGAATTTTTCAAAAAATATTCGCTTTGCTCTAACTCACGTCAAATCTCACCGAAACAACTAAAAATTTCTACAGATGAAAAATAACATTCAACGCCACTACCTACCAAATTGGATCGTGATCGGTAAAGCGGTTTGGATTTTACGTGATTTTGAATTTTTCAAAAAAATATTCGCTTTGCTCAAACTCACGTTAAATCTCACCCAATCAACTGAAATTTTCTACAGATGAAGAATAACATTCAGCGCTGCTACCTACCAAATTTGATCGTGATCGGTAAAGCGGTTTCGATTTTACGTGATTTTGAAAACGAATATTTAAAAAAAAATTCAAAATCTCATAAAAATCGAACTTTTTTACAGATTTATTTCAAATTCAATACCGATCCTCTTTTAACATAGTTTTATTCATAAAAAAATTATTTACTTCAATAGCTAAAAATTTGCGGATGCTACAGAACGTACAGACATTTTTCGAAAATTGCAAAAAAATTCTGCCGGCTATTATTATGATATTACAAGTAATAAAAGTACAATTATGTTTAAGAAAGTTATAGTGGCTCACAATTTTGAAATTCTCGAGCTTACAACTCTGCAAAAGATGAAAGTAGAAAAGTTCGTGCCAATAACTGTATCTTGCTTGTTATTAGATTGCCAATCACTGCACCAATATTCGTACCCTACTATGTAATGCGTCTGCAATCGACTAACTAGCCATCTAAAGACTGTTGAAATATTCAACGTTATACCCTTTTCCTATTCGCCTAAGTGCTGAAATATTCTGCGAGGGAAATTATGTGCTTTCTTTTTGCATGAGTTTCAAGTCACTTTCTCATGAAATTATTTTTCTCGTTGCAGATATACTTCGGACCAACATCACGAGGATTTTCTCCATGGCTGAAGATGTCTAATAGTATTATTCACCAAAAATTTCTACATCATTGAAATCACCAACAAAATTCTACATCATTTGTGTAATATATATACCAAAATATTGTGTCTGGTCTCAAAAGTCGTTTCTACTGGCCTACGCAAGGAGAAAATACTGGAAAGTTTTTTGTAATTATCCCAAAATTAAAGAGATTAAATTGTGAAAGAAAAAAAAAAAGAGAGAGAACATATCGAAAAATTTCGGGCCAGTCTCAAATAGCGTATGTGATGTGACAATATAAATAACAAGCGAGAAAGAGAAGGTCAGAGACTAGAAATAAATATTAGCTAAACTTTCTGGATGCTGCGATTTGACACGAGGAATTTCGTGGTCTGAATATTCTGTGTCAATTCATTCGTCAAATTTAAAGGACCTAAAAAAAAAAAAAAAGTCTTATTCGTCAAATAGCACTTTCTGAAGCTTATCGTCGTCTCAGAACGTGAAATAATATATTTAAGCCTGTCCAAAGATTAATACAACACAAACCGACATTTGTACACTCATAGATACACACTTGGAATAACTCGAGAAAAAAAAAAGAAAAGAAAAAAAAAAAAAAAAAAAAAACAGGGTACCAAGAAGATATTTTGCCAAAGAGAAAATAGGATGTGTAATTTAACTCTAAATTTAGCAAATAACTATACCGCTTATTATAATCTTCACGAAAAAAAAATTAGAGGAGACTGTTTTGCTTTTTTTTTTTTTGCTAATTGGTTGAAAATCTTTGATTTTTTAAAATATGAAGTGTAAGGACGAAAAATCTAATCCTGTAACATTGCAGTGTAAATAATGTGTAAATGTAATCCTTAAAGTTTCCTCGCTTAAGCAATTATTAAAAAATCGAATAGCAACGACGGATGAAATATGAATTATAAAAAAAAAAAAAAAAAAAAAAAATTTCGTCGCTGCTCCGTAAAAATTCTCTGACCTAATGGTACTTTTTCTTACATATTGAGAGTGGCTTTCTTTCGACGCCCTTAACAAGTACAGCACACACACACAAACACACTTGTATTGCATACTTGAGAATGGATAAAAAAAACCAAAGGAAACAAAGTAAAAAAAAAAAAGAAAAATCTTTTTATCTTGTTGTAATTTTATACGAAATAATATTCTTCGTCCGGCTAGTCCAGACTCGTGTACATTATTATATATGGCGATTATTTTAACCCTCGTGGGAGAATAAAAAAAAACAATCTTGTGTACTATAAATATATTCTACGAATTGAAGAAGGCAGAAATTGTTATATATAAATATATATATAAATATAAATATTGGTTTGCCTGTCAAACACTTTATGCGAATGAAATGATAAGAATTTTTCCTAGTCTAATAGCTAATCATACACAAGCATTAAAAAAAATACCAAATATGTAATTCTTAAAAAAAAGAAAAATATGAAAAAATGAGGAAGTGACCATAGGATTAAATGATAGTTTTTAATTGATTAAAAATTAAAATAGATTCGTGCTTATCGAACTGCGATCGATATTGCGACGGTTGTTATGCGGCTTGTAAAAAATTGTCCATAAAATGCGTTGTTATAATAATAATAATAATAATAATAATAATATTAATAATTTTTAGTATACCACCTGAATGTCATGTAATTCGTGTGACGGAATTTGTTTGTTCTCATCGTATTTCGCCTGCACGCCTACGAATATATTTGCTAGATATTAACCGTCTCATTCTGATTGTCAATTCTGCGAATAAAATCGATTGCACTTTTTTTCAACGTTGTTATTGCGGCGAATACACATTGTAATATAATTGTCTGTGAAATCTCGAATGAAAATAAACCAAAAAAAAAAAATCGTTTTCATTTAATAATGCGCTGGTTAATTATTAGAATCTTTTTCCCACTCTTGACCCAATAAAATTAAACACAGAAAAATCGAAGAATGTGTTTAATTTTTTTTTATAACTTGGTCATAGTAAGAAATAAACAATTGTTGCAGATTTGCAAGCCTCAATTTGTTTTAGGAAATTAGCATTTCTGATACATTTTACGTCGAATAATCATTTAAAAATAATTAATGATGAAATGTCGAATCATTTAAGTAACAGAAAAAAAAATAACTTTTTACGAATTTTCACAAAATATTATGAGACAAATATTAAATATATTTTCGTACTTTTTCAAGATAATTTCGGGGAGGCTTTACAATAGTTATATTTTCCAAGAATTTAAGAAAAATTTTGAATATTTTTGTTACGAAATCTGCAGATACTAGTTGCAAGGCAATAATTATTAAATCGATTATGAGTTACATTCTTATCGAACGAAATAAGAGACATACAACTTTGATTCATGACCAGATAAAAAAGGTAAGTAAACTTATTTTTCCAACTTCTCCAACTTTGTTAATTTTTAACTTTTAACTTGAACGCATACGCGACCCAGGTTCATTCCTCTCTAGGGAATAATACGGCTCATTTCTGCCCAGCGGGAGTAATATGGCTCATTTCTACCCAGCGGGAGTAATGCCGCTCATTTCTACCCAGCGGGAGTAATTCAGTTCATTTCTACCCAGCGGGAGTAATGCCGCGCATTTCTACCCAGCGGGAGTAATGCCGCTCATTTCTACCCAGCGGGAGTAATACGGCTCATTTCTACCCAGCGGGAGTAATACGTCTCATTTATACTCAGCGGGAGGAATACGGTTCATTTCTACCCAGCGGGAGTAATGCCGCTCATTTCTACCCAGCGGGAGTAATATGGCTCATTTCTATCAGCTAGAGTAACACGGCTCATTTCAATCCAGCAGGGGTAATACGATTCATTTTTACTCAGCGGGGAGCAATACGGCGCATTTCTCCACAGCGAGAGTAATACGATTCATTTTTACCCAGCGGGCGTAGTATAGCTCATTTCTACCCAGCGGGAGTAATACGGCTCATTTCTACTCAGCGGGAATAATACCGCTCATTTCTACCGAGCGGGAATAATACGGCTCATTTATACCGAGCGAGAGTAATACGGTTCATTTATACCCAGCGGGCGTAATATAGTTCATTTCTACCCATCGGGAGTAACACGTCTCATTTCTACTCAGCGGGAATAATACCGCTCATTTCTACCGAGCGGGAATAATACGGCTCATTTATACCGAGCGAGAGTAATACGGTTTATTTATACAAAGCGGGCGTAATATAGTTCATTTCTACCCAGCGGGAGTAATACGTCTCATTTCTACTCAACGGGAATAATACCGCTCATTTCTACCGAGCGGGAGTAATACGGCTCATTTATACCGAGCGAGAGTAATACGGTTCATTTATACCCAGCGGGTGTAATACGACTTATTTCTACCCAGCTCGAGTAATACGGCTCATTTCTACCCAGCGGGAGTAATACGGTTCATTTCTACCCAGCGGGAGTAATACGGCTAATTTCTACCCAGCGGGAGTAATACGTCTCATTTCTACTCAACGGGAATAATACCGCTCATTTCTACCGAGCGGGAGTAATACGGTTCATTTCTACCCAGCGGGAGTAATACGGCTCATTTCTACCCAGCGGGAGTAAAACGGCTCATTTCTACCCAGCGGGAGTAAAACGGCTCATTTCTACCCATTGGGAGTAATATGGCGCATTTCATTTCATATATGGCAAATGAAATATTGCATGCTACTCTTATGTTACAAATCCTCAACATCACACAAACGTAACACTGTAATGTAAAATTACATGTACTCTCCAGTTTACATTGCTGTTCTATCACGTATTTACTGGATAATGGTCAATCTCAAGCGCTTGTATCACAAATTACCAATTCATCCCTCATTGATAAATTATCGTTATTGATTAATAGCCTCGCCAGTCGATGTTATTAACTGTGCTAAGCCTTATTGAAAAAAAATGACGTTACTTTCTTCATTGATCCGTTCAATAAGTTTCCTCTAATAGTCCGTAAGCATCAAATCGCAGTATCCCATCGGGATTCAATAAAATTCGATTCCACCGTTAATTATCTGCAAAAAATGTCGTCGAAGAATCCTTAAACACAGCGTAAAATCGCTATCCAATTCCCCCCCCCCCCCCTTTCACCGCACTTTCCCATTAGTTTCAATAAATCGTTGGAAAAAAAAACAAATGCAATGAGAAAAATTTGTCGCAACTTTCATTCCAGGATTACAAAAGTTCACTCCGACAATTTACGTTTGCGTTTTTTTTTTTGGAAGTAAAGTGACTCGGCGCGCCACTGAGAGGAGAAAAGAGAAAGTCGCTCTCGCATTGTCCCCAAGTAATCACTGGCTTATTGAGAGGCTTTATTTCTATCGACGAAATACTTTTTTCCTTTATAGTCATTGGCCAGTTGACGTCGTCATTCGTTTATCGAGAGAAAAACCTCCGTGAATAAGTGCAAAAAAAAAAAAAATTGACAAAATGGAAAAAAAAAGGATCGGAGGGAATAAAAAGAAATTTCTATGGCGGAAAGTGGTCTCGGAAGTTGGAATCTTGGGGAGAGGCGGAGAGCTCCTCTCGAGGGCACGAGAGTGACTCTCTCTCTGGACACCAGCGCGATCGTATATATAATATCCAAGTAGATATGTATTGTGCGTCGCGCTTCGATGGGGGGACTAAACGTATAACTTCTCTGCGCAAGCTCGGAAATTTCTCGCAAGCTCCGAGACCCACAAGACCCACCAGTGTATCGTGGGAACGCGCTCTTGTTACTCGCTCGGTTCTCCCTCGCGCGTTTCCCGAGTCGACGATTACAGTAGTCTCTTATGTTGCACGAGACACGCATTACCGTCGACGCAACGTGCGTCGAGCATCGCACTGCGCAGATACGATCAAAGTTGTCGTTTGCATGATACTAAAGAATTTAAAAAATAAAAATAAAAAATAACCAAATTAAATGACAAAAAAATTTGTGTACATGTGAAAAAGAGTTTATAACATTTTGTCTCATCGTTAAAAAAAATTCCATCGTCCTCAGATAAATAATTTTTCAAAATCCAAAAAAAAATTAATAAACGATATGATCGTGACAAGGAAATTTGTGTACGTGTGAAAAAAAAAAAGGTTTTAACATTTTGTCTCGTAAAAAAATTTCGCTAAATTCTTTTTTCAAAATAGCATACGTAAAAAAGTTAATAAACTATATAATCGTGAGGAATAAATTTGTGAACGTGTGAAAAAAGTTTTTTACGTTTTGGATCGTTAATAAAAATTTAATCGCGGTCAGAACCAAGTTTGTTATTTGTATGATAATAAATAAGAATAAAAAATAGGGTACATAAAAAAATTTATAAATTTTATAATTATGACGAATAAATTTGTGTAGGTGTGAAAAAAAAAACAGTTTTAAAGATTTCGTCTCGTCGTTAAAAAATTTCAAACGTGTTCAGAACCAAATTACTGTTATGAATATCAAATAAAAATAATTAAAAATAGCAACAATATCGAAATATTAAAATGACAAAAAAATTCGTGTACACGTGAACAAAAATTTACATTTCTTTTTGTAATAGTAAGATATAGTTGAAAAAAAAACTCTTGGGAAAAGTTAATATTTTGGTAAGATGATTTTAGTTCGAATTTGAAAAATGGGGAGTTTCGTTGAAAGTGAAGCTTTTTTGAGGTGGAACTAAACTTTTGTAAAGTGTGCTTATCTTTTATGGGATGTTAAGGGACTGTCGTAAAGTAGACGTATATATGTTTTGTCGAAGAAAGGACGAGAGACGTTTATGCTACGACAATGTACCTAACCGAGTCTCTGGCTTATAAATAATTCATTTACAACGTTGATACAAGAGATACCAGCCAGTGCAGAGAGAAGTGCAGTGTATGGACGTGGAAACGTCAGTACCAGAAGGGATTCGCACTTTAATCGCGGTATATTATCGCAGTCGTGCTGAAATATCAGCTGAAGCAACGAGAGACAAGTTGTCTTGGGAATTAAAGTTGGCTGGTCTCGAACATGTACTACCAAAGATACGTCGACGTGATCTTTGCGATATTCTTCATCATTGCAATCTGCAAAGGTAAGAAAAAAAAAAAAAAAAAAAAAAAAAAAAAAAATTCTTTGATCAAGAATTTTTATTGCAATCTGGAAAGGAAAGAAAAATTCTTTGATCGAGAATTTTCATCACAAATCATATTACATTAATACAACTCCATCAGAAATATAATTTCTTTTCCAGCTTTACGAAGAACTCGTGAAATAAAACTTTTTTTTTCCTTCTTTCTTTCTCTTTTTTATTTTATTTTATTATTTTGTTTATTTATTTTATTAGTATAATAAAATAAATAAATAAATAAAATATACAATAAATAAAATAAATAAATAAATAAAAAAAATTATTTATTTATTTTATTAGTATCTATGCACTAAAAATAGTGCATACATTTTTACGAAAAATATCGTGTAATTTAAAATATTATAAGTGTCTGACTTAACCTTGGCATATCTACTTACGAATTCTTAAAGTGTTTGGCTATCGTATTTGGAGAAGGACAATTTGGTGTTGATACTTTTACTGATATTATGAAATAGTGCATACATTTTTACTTTGATATTGACGATTTTTCTGTGCACTGGATTTTTGTTTGTAAATTCTTTCCCTCGTTAAATATGACATTGGCGGAGGTATTGAATGATTGGAAAGTTTATCAAAGATACGTCGACGTGATCTTTGCGATATTCTTCATCATTGCAATTTGCAAAGATAAGGAAAAAAAACAAATTCTTTGATCAAGAATTTTTATTGCAATCTGGAAAGGAAAGAAAAATTCTTTCATCGAGAATTTTCATTACAAATCGTATTACATTAATACAACTCCATCAGAAATATAATTTTTGTTCCAGCTTTATGAAGAACTCGTGAAATAAAACTTATTTTTTCCTTCTTTCTTTCTCTTTTTTATTTTATTTTATTATTTTGTTTATTTATTTTATTAGTATAATAAAATAAATAAATAAATAAAATATACAATAAATAAGATAAATAAATAAATTTTTTATTTATTTATTTATTTATTTTATTAGTATGTATGCACTAAAAATAGTGCATACATTTTTACGAAAAATATCGTGTAATTTAAAATATTATAAGTGTCTGACTTAACCTTGGCATATCTACTTACGAATGCTTAAAGTGTTTGGCTTTCGTATTTGGAGAAGGACAATTTGGTGTTGATACTTTTACTGATATTATGAAATAGTGCATACATTTTTACTTTGATATTGACGATTTTTCTGTGCACTGGATTTTTGTTTGTAAATTCTTTCCCTCGTTAAATATGAAATTGGCGGAGGTATTGAATGATTGGAAAGTTTATTAAAGATACGTCGACGTGATCTTTGCGATATTCTTCATCATTGCGATTTGCAAAGATAAGAAAAAAAAAAAAACAAATTCTTTGATCAAGAATTTTTATTGCAATCTGGAAAAGAAAGAAAAATTCTTTGATCGAGAATTTTCATTACAAATCATATTACATTAATACAACTCCATCAGAAATATAATTTCTTTTCCAGCTTTATGAAGAACTCGTGAAATAAAACTTTTTTTTTCCTTCTTTCTTTCTCTTTTTTATTTTATTTTATTATTTTGTTTATTTATTTTATTAGTATAATAAAATAAATAAATAAAAATTTTATTTATTTATTTATTTATTTTATTAGTATGTATGCACTAAAAATAGTGCATACATTTTTACGAAAAATATCGTGTAATTTAAAATATGATAAGTGTCTGACTTAACCTTGGCATATCTACTTACGAATTCTTAAAGTGTTTGGCTATCGTATTTGGAGAAGGAGAATTTGGTGTTGATACTTTTACTGATATTATGAAATAGTGCATACATTTTTACTTTGATATTGACGATTTTTCTGTGCACTGGATTTTTGTTTGTAAATTCTTTCCCTCGTTAAATATGAAATTGGCGGAGGTATTGAATGATTGGAAAGTTTATTAAAGATACGTCGACGTGATCTTTGCGATATTCTTCATCATTGCGATTTGCAAAGATAAGAAAAAAAAAAAAAAACAAATTCTTTGATCAAGAATTTTTATTGCAATCTGGAAAAGAAAGAAAAATTCTTTGATCGAGAATTTTCATTACAAATCATATTACATTAATACAACTCCATCAGAAATATAATTTCTTTTCCAGCTTTATGAAGAACTCGTGTAATAAAACTTTTTTGTTCCTTCTTTCTTTCTCCTTTTTTTTTAGCGCATACATTTTTACTTTGATATCCACGATTTTTCTGTGCACTGGATTTCTGTTTGTAAATTCTTTCCCTCGTTAAATATGAGATTGGCGGAGGTATTGAATGATTGGAAAGTTTATTAAACGAAATGTTGTTTGATAGATCAGAGTTTGCAAGTTTATTGAACGTAAATTCGTTTAACAGAGATGTTTTTTTTTTTTTTTTTTTTTTTTTTAGGGGCGATATCTTTTTTTGAGTTCATGGTTGTAGTTGATTCAGGGATATTCACGGGAATATACGGTTACGTTTTTATCCGCGGAAGCGAACTCAATGGTAGGGACCATAAATATGTACATACGTGTATACACAGCGAGTATTGGATGTATATACATTAAAGGGAATTCCGAGGGAAGGGAATTCCTGATCCCTGCTCTCTATCTTCCGTCTGCCTTATTCGAACTCTGAAACGAGACAATATATTCCGGAACTTCGACCTTCTGTGCCTATATGCTGTGAACCTATATATATATATATATATATATATACTATCTATACATATGGGTCATTCCATACCAAGTGGGCGATCCATTTGCCAATTTTTCTGTAGTTTGTAAGCATAATAATGGAAACTCTGTGAAATTTTGAGAAAAATCGGCACGATCTGTCTCAACGAAAAAAAATATTTTTACTTTATTTTGTCCAAAAATGGCAGAAATTTTTTTCGAGTGGCTATGGGAATTTTTTATTAAAAAGTACATTCAGAAACTTGAATTTTATACACAAATTTTTTGTACGATCGGTAATTTTAAATATACAGTAAATTGAAAAAAATGGAATAAACAAAAATCGATATTAAATTTTTGGCAAATCATAGGTGATAATTTTTTATTAAAAAGTACATACAAAAACTTAAATTTTATGTAGGAACAAATTTTTTGTACGATCGGTAATTTTGAATACAGCGCGAATTGAAAAAATGGAATAAACAAAAATCGTTATTAAATTTAGGGCAAACCATAGATGCTAATTTTTTTTTAAAGTACATACAAAAACTTAAATTTTATACAGATTCAATTTTTTTGTACGATCGGTAATTTTGAATATATAGCAAATTGAAAAAAATGATATAAACAAAAATCGTTATGAAATTTAGGGCAAACCATAGATGCTAATTTTTTATTAAAAAGTACATACAAAAAATTAAATTTTATACAGATACAAATTTTTTGTACGATCGGTAATTTTGAATATGTAGCGAATTGAAAAAAATGATATAAACAAAAATCGTTATTAAATTTTCGGCAAACCGTAGATGCTAATTTTTTGTATTAAAAAGTACATTCAAAAACTTCAATTTTATGCGGATACAAATTTTTTGTACGATCGGCAATTTTGAATATACAGCGAATTGAAAAAAATGAAATAAACAAAAATCGTTATTAAATTTTGGGCAAACCATAAGTACTAAAATTCTGAAATAATTTATGGATTTTCGTGATACTCTAAAGAATTTTGGAAAAAATTATGAAGATTTTTTGCGACTATGCTAAATTTCGGTGGCCCACTTTCTGTGGAATGACCCATATATGTACAATATATGTATGTATGTGAATGTAAGCTTTGTACTGCATGTATAGTAGGCAAGGATGCCAGGATAACCGATGGGTAGGGGAGGCGTACGTGTCTCGAAAAATTTTACGCTTCGACAGACGAATTCAAGACGAATATTATGCATTCGTACAGATTCGATTTACTTTCCGCCACGTACTATTTCCCCACGATTTTTCGATATTGACGGTTTGTTTTATTCACGAGAATGCAGGTCACCAAGATGGAACAGCATTTTCGGCGAAAAATATCGTGTAATTTAAAATATGATAAGTGTCTGACTTAACCTTGGCATATCTACTTACGAATTCTTAAAGTGTTTGGTTATCGTATTTGGAGAAGGACAATTTGGTGTTGATATTTTTACTGATATTATGAATGACAGAGTAACATTTTGTATACGAAATTTTGCCTGTTCGATATTTGCCTGACCTAATTTCGACTTATCTACTGATAAATTCTTAAAGCGACAGAAAAATTCCTATATATTAATTAAAAAATTAGTACTTTTGGGCGGGTGTAATAAAAATTGAAGAAAGGCGAATTCAAGACGAATATCTTGAGAATAATGCCAAATTTTTTGATTGGCGCGCAAAATTTTTATTTAAAAAATTAATGAAAAAAAAAGTTTCAGTCAAGAAATCTGAAAAAAATTAAAAGTATTTTTTTCGCATATAGAAAAGTATAAAAAATTATGGCCCGAATTTCAACGGTTGTCAAGTTAGCCAGGAATACTCTATAATAATAATAACAGTAATAGAATAAAAAAAATAAAAATAAATAAATATATTAGCACACATTAAGTCTACAATATTTTATTTATTCCATCATTATTATTAACAAAATACGTAATGAATAGTAAAATAACTAACAAAATAATAATAATAACAATATAATAGATAAAATAAAAAAATAAAAATAAAATAAATATATTAGCACACAAGCCATTTACCAAAAAATTCATGAACTTTTTTTTTTTTAAATTCGCTGACCCTTATTTCCCCGATGTTTGTCGGTGACTTTAACATTATTCTTTGACAGGAAATTGTAGCCATTACCCGTTTACCTTAAGTTCAAGAGATTCACTAGAATAGCGTGTCGCCAAGCTGCAGTTACCACTGCAATAAAGCTGAGCGTCTGACGTGTCAGTAGTAAAGGTACACGTTAGGTCAGACTTGAACTCTATCTGCTCGTATTACACGACTTCGTTGGTGCAATCTTTTCCCCATATAATTTAAACCTTGTGGATGTTCGAGAGGCCCTAAAGAGGCCATACATCCACGTGTTGCCGAAAGGTACAACTTTCCAGTGACTCGACTTTTCGATGGGGTCACCACCGCAGATCCGCCACACGAGTTCACCGATTCATTTGTGCTCTGACTTGAACTTTCTATGGCTTCGTCCTGCAGTTTTGTATCGTAGCACAACATGAAAAAAAAAAAATCGATAACGATGCAAAAAGAGAATAAAGTAAAACGTGCAGGGCAGAAAAATTGCACATTCGACTTCCGGTATTGTGACTTCCTCGTTATTTTCCCAACTTCCACAAAGTTACCATGACGAAAGAAAGAAAGTGCGTTGATCGACTTTTGCTTCCTCGTTCAGATCGTTTTATAAAAGGTAAAATAATGAGAAAACTACGTGGAATTTTATTATGAATAGTAACATTTTAAAAAACCTCAAGACTTTTTAAAATTATTTATTTACTGGCTCATATGTTAAAAGTTTGCAAAAGGTAGAGAAATTTTTTTTTTAGTCGTATAATTAACACAAAAATTTCAGCTAATTATTAAAATTGAAATTTAATTACATAAAATTGGAAATTATTAGTCGATATATATAAAATAAAAATAAATATAAATATAAATAAATTCAATGAAGAATTAATGAATAAATATATATTAAATAATTACTAATCAAAATATATTACACAATAATAATAAATTTATCTTGATTTAAATTTTCAAAAAAAACGAGTATATTTGCCGAAATGAATTCTCGAGTGCTGATTGCGATATAAATAAAGTCGTATGGTCGGAAAAGCAATTTATATCATAGCGAGTACTATTCTAGGTTAAGAAAAAGAGAAAATGGGGGAAAAGGAGAGAAAAAGAGAGACGATATTTTCCCATCAGCGAATACTCGAAAAATTTTCCTTCCTTGTATTTTCCCTATTCTCCTGCCATTACTTACCGTATCTACTTACGGATTTAAAAGCCCCCATTTTTCTGGCATTCCTCTCGCTATACACTCGCTATAAAACGAGTAATATAAAGATAGAACATTTTTCCAACCCTCTTTGCGATCTTTCTCTTTCATCTCTCTTCTCGCGTATATCCCGGTGCATATTATACATATAGTATAGTATATAAACTTTATCTCAAAAGAGCTTGTATACCAAATATACGTATATGTGTAATAAATATATATATATTTATATATATAAAGCTTTAGGCGTACTGCACAGTGTTATGAGGAATAACCATGGTGCCCGGGGCTTAGCTCCCTTCAGCAGTTACAACTATGAGCCTTCTTGTGCTATAAGCTCGAGTTCGAAACCACATAGTGTCACAAGCAAGAAGGATCCCCTTCCAATATTTCACGCTACGAACATCCACCTCTGCAACGAGAATAAAAGGGACAGGAAAGTAACAGGAAATGCAGTCACGATATGAAGCTTTTGGAAAATTTTTAAATAATTTTTTTTTGCCACCCCATAAGAAAGTTTTGTGATTTTTTATTCCTCGTAGAAAAAGATATGTTTTTGTGAAAAATTTTGCTATTTCGAAATTTTCGTGTTAGGATTGTCAGAATTGTCCGAAATGACGAGAAAAGTCGTTTAGAAAAAATGTATGTATGTATGTATGTTTATGATTATTGAAAACATTGAAAGATTCTTATAAAATCTGAAAAACTGTTTGAATTTTTTTGTAAATTTATACATAGTAAGAGATGTTGCTGGTTTACCAGTGTACCAAATTTCAGCTTGATTGTTAAAGTCGTTCTTAAGATACACACATGCACACAAAAAAACTGTGAAAAACTTCGTTAACCCGTAACTCCGGAACAATCGATCCGATCATGACAATGTACATATGTGAAAAATTAGGTATGAGTGGGTATTAAAACATATTCGAATTGCAAACAGATCCGAGGCATCGATGTCTGGGGTTGGCTAGAATTACACAGCTGGAGAACATACAGACGTTTTTCGAAAAATTCAATGTCTTATAAAATATGAAAAAAATGTTTAAATTTTTTCGTAAATTTATACATAGTAAGGGATGTTTCTGCTCTAACAGTGTACCAACTTTCAGCTTGATTGTTAAAGTCGTTCTTGAGATACAGCGTTTTGAATTTTGCAAGCCGGCCCCACACACGCACACACACACATCTATCCAACCATCCATTCATTTTTTCCAAACCCCTTTGTTTCAGTGATTTATACCATACTGAGTAATTTGACATGAAATTCCATGAAATTTGTTTCTCACGAAATCAAAACTTCCTCTATAAGGAAGCAAAACAAAAAAAAACTGCTCAAAAACTTCGTTAACCCGTAACTCCGCAACGACCGATGCGATCATGACAATGCACATTGATGAAAAATGTCCTTCGACCGAGTATTAAAACATACTCGAATTGCAAAGAGCTCCGCAGCATCAATGTCTGGCGTTACGTGAAATTCTTCATATCCGACATGTGTATAAGTCGCCGACACGTGCAGTCCGTTTTCAAAAGGGCCTCCAACCCATTTCTTTACATGTGTTTGATCCCGGTTCACTTTTTTCGGTGATTTAGTCCATTGTGAGTAATCCCACATAAAAATCCATGGAATTCCATGAAACTTCCTCTATAAGGGAGCAAAACAAAAAAAAACTGCTCAAAAACTTCGTTAACCCGTAACTCTGCAACGATCGATGCGATCATGACGACGTTCATATATGAAAAATTTCTTTGGACTGCGTATTAAAACATACTTGAATTGCAAAAAGATCCGCGGCATCAATGTCTGGAATTACGTAAAATTCCTCATATCCGACGTGGGCATAAGTCGCTAACACGTGGAGTCCGCTTTCAAAAGTGCCTGCAACCCATTTCTTTACATGTGTTAGATCCCGGTTCACTTTTTTCGATGATTTAGACCATTCTGAGTAATCTCCCATGAAAATCCATGAAATTCCATGAAACTTCCTCTATGAGGAAGCAAAACAAAAAAAAGCTGCTCAAAAACTTCGTTAACCCGTAACTCCGCAACGGTCGATGCGATCATGACAACGTTCATATATGAAAAATTTCTTTGGACTGCGTATTAAAACATACTTGAATTGCAAAAAGCTCCGCGGCATCAATGTCTGGAATTGCGTGAAATTCCTCATATCCGACGTGTGCATAAGTCGCCGACACGTGGAGTCCGCTTTCAAAAGTGCCTCCAACCCATTTCTTTACATGTGTTAGATCCCGGTTCACTTTTTTCGGTGATTCAGACCATTCTGAGTAATCCCACATAAAAATCCATGGAATTCCATGAAACTTCCTCTATAAGGAAGCAAAACAAAAAAAAACTGCTCAAAAACTTCGTTAACCCGTAACTCCGCAACGGCCGATGCGATCATGACAACGTTCATATATGAAAAAATTCTTTGGACTGCGTATTAAAACATACTCGAATTCCAAAAAACTCCGCGGCATCAATGTCTGGAATTACGTGAAATTCCTCATATCCGACGTGTGCATAAGTCGCCGACACGTGGAGTCCGCTTTCAAAAGTGCCTCCAACCCATTTCTTTACATGTGTTAGATCCCGGTTCACTTTTTTCGATGATTTAGACCATTCTGAGTAATCTCCCATGAAAATCCATGAAATTCCATGAAACTTCCTCTATGAGGGAGCAAAACAAAAAAAAGCTGCTCAAAAACTTCGTTAACCCGTAACTCCGCAACGGTCGATGCGATCACGACAACGTTCATATATGAAAAGTTTCTTTGGACTGCGTATTAAAACATACTGGAAGTGCAAAGAGCTCCGCGGCATCAATGTCTGGAATTACGTAAAATTCCTCATATCGGACGTGTGCATAAGTCGCCGATACGTGGAGTCCGCTTTCAAAAGTGCCTCCAACCCATTTTTTTACATGTGTTAGATCCCGGTTCACTTTTTTCGATGATTTAGACCATTCTGAGTAATCTCCCATGAAAATCCATGAAATTCCATGAAACTTCCTCTATAAGGAAGCAAAACAAAAAAAACTGCTTGAAACTTCGTTAACCCGTAACTCCGCAACGGTCGATGCGATCATGACAACGTTCATATATGAAAAATTTCTTTGGACTGCGTATTAAAACATACTTGAATTGCAAAAAGCTCCGCGGCATCAATGTCTGGAATTACGTGAAATTCCTGATATCCGACGTGTGCATAAGTCGCTAACACGTGGAGTCCGCTTTCAAAAGTGCCTCCAACCCATTTCATTACATGTGTTAGATCCCGGTTCACTTTTTTCGATAATTTAGACCATTCTGAGTAATCCCACCTAAAAATCCATGAAATTCCATGAAACTTCCTCTATAAGGAAGCAAAACAAAAAAAACTGCTCGAAACTTTGTTAACCCGTAACTCCGCAACGGTCGATGCGATCATGACAACGTTCATATATGAAAAATTTCTTTGGACTGCGTATTAAAACACACTTGAATTGCAAAAAGCTCCGCGGCATCAATGTCTGGAATTGCGTGAAATTCCTCATATCCGACGTGTGCATAAGTCGCCGACACGTGGAGTCCGCTTTCAAAAGTGCCTCCAACCCGTTTCTATACATGCGTTAGCCCAGGTTCTCTGATCCCCGGTGTTCAGGTTCGTTCGTTGGAGGTATAGGGTTATGCCGTTGTCCCTGTGGTGCGCTTTCAAGAGACCACGAGCGTTCTCTCACCATGCGGCGAGGCTTTGACGCGTGACGCTTTCCTGCTTCATCCCCCGTCACGATTCCCGACGGGGTTCCGGCGATGCACATTCCGGGCGCTAACCGCTCGCGCTACTTCAGCGCTGCCATCAACACAGCAAAATATATATATACAAGCTCTCCTCTCTCATTCTGTCGCGTCTCAAACGTTCGGTATATGAAACGACGTAAAAAGGGAATTCGCGGCTGCAGCCAAACCGCATCTATGCGTTTCAGTCTCTTTCACACTTTGCGAAAATGTGCGTGAAACGCTCGGGAATAAGAGATGAGTGGAAGAGGAAAAAAGTGCGAGAAAGAAAAAAAATGCTCACACAGAATCTCGAGGGTACATTCAGAAAAGGAAGGAACCGAGAGAAAGTGAGTAAAGGGTGAGAAGGAAAGATGAAGGGAAGTAAAAGCAGCACAGCGTGTTTCTTGCCACCTCAGGTTGTAGAGTGAGAGGATAGGATCGCCTGCTAACTTTTCCACGCGTATATAATATTACTCGAGGCTTTTCTGAACCGCCTTCATACTATTCGCCAGGTTGCGCAGCCTCCAGTCACGATTATATATACGTATATGCACTCATTTCGCAGGCTTTTATATTCTTACGGATAAACGACGACTTGGTTTAAACTTTCTGCTTCTCGCCTCTTTTAGCTTTTCTCTATATATGTATATGGTACTTGTATTATATATATAGCATTTTATTTACTACACTGTGTATGGTGGAGTATATCGCAAAGTCAATCGCCTTTGCTTACGTTAAGGAGGCCCTGAAGTCTTTGAGGTAAACGCTTTAACGCTTAGTCTACACTTTTTTTTTTTTTTTTTTTTTTTTTTTTTTTTTTTTTTTTAGCGAAGCCCTACGATCTCTCTGAGCTTTCAGACGATTTTCTTTCATCGTCGCTTCAGAGGAACTTGTATGAAGAGGTTGTGTGTAATCTTACTTAATGGTTTTAGATGTTTTACTAATTAATTGGAATGCAAATTGAATGCAAATTTAGGAATATTATTTTGAGAAAACTTCAGGGATAGGATTAAGGGAATAGAATAAATTGACAGCAGCTTCCCAATGTTTATTAAGGGGGTGATTTAGCTGGAAAATATAATTATCCCTGCATTCTTTTTCGGTTTACTTAAAAATATGTCATTTGAGAATTCGAAAATTATATATAATTTAACTGCAATGATTTTGAAAGAAAAAAAAAAAATCATATCAGCAGATATCTTCAACCTGGAGTCTTAAAAATATTGAAGTTAACTAAAACGACGGATGGCTCAATAAATTTTGATAATCTTTTGAAAATTTTTATAATTATAAATTATAATTATATTAATTTAAATTATCTAAATTACAATTGTAATTATTTTTTGACAATTAATTATATTGTTGCTTCAATTATTTTTTTCTCCTTAAGAACACATAGTAATTATATCTTCAGCCCACTTTACCAATATTCCCTCGTGCTTTAAGGGGCCTGAATATTTTCTTCCTTCAATAAATTGGTAAATTTATAATGTTCTTAATAATTTTTTTTAAAGATTACTGTGCAAACCCACGTAATTTTTCTACTTTCAACAGCAGCTTAACAAGTACAATACGCAAAATTTAAGTTCAATACGTAATATGTTTATGTGTTTAACATGCCATTTTTATCATTATTTAAAAGGGAATTGTCCCATTCGCTGAATAATAAATAAACAAAATAAACAAAACAAACAAAATAAATAAAATAAATAAAATAAATAAAATAAATAAAATAAATAAAATAAATAAAATAAATTAAAAAAATAAAATAAATAAAATAAATAAAATAAATAAAATAAATAAAATAAATAAAATAAATAAAATAAATAAAATAAATAAAATAAATAAAATAAATAAAATAAATAAAACAAACAAAATAAATAAAATAAATAAAATAAATAAAATAAATAAAATAAATAAAATAAATAAAATAAATAAAATAAATAAAATAAATAAAATAAATAAAATAAATAAAATAAATAAAATAAATAAAATAAATAAAATAAATAAAATAAATAAAATAAATAAAATAAATAAAACAAATAAAACAAATAAAACAAATAAAACAAATAAAACAAATTAAATAAATTAAATAAATTAAATAAATTAAATAAATTAAATAAATTAAATAAATTAAATAAATTAAATAAATTAAATAAATTAAATAAATTAAATAAATTAAATAAATTAAATAAATTAAATAAATTAAATAAATTAAATAAATTAAATAAATTAAATAAATTAAATAAATTAAATAAATTAAATAAATTAAATAAATTAAATAAATTAAATAAATTAAATAAATTAAATGGAGTCGTTAACCCCAAACCCATTTAATGAAAAAATTACTAAACCATTATATTATTATTAATTGACGCTTCAATTTTTTCTCCCCTTAACAACACAAAGTAATTATATCATCAGACCACTTTATCGATATTTCCTCGTGCTTTCTCCGATCGACCATTAAGGGACCTGAATAATAAAGGCAAAGGGTCGGAAAGGGGGTTGTAGAGGGCGTTATGATGAGATGTTGCTCATTCGTCAAGCAGGCCAGTGGCTAGTGGGCAAACGAAAGCCGTAGGCTGTTTTACAAACGAGAGTGCACTGTGAATAAGTGCGGGAATATAGTTCAGAGGCTGGTATAATAGTACATACAGTATATATAAGGGGTTAGTGTATAAGCAGAGAGAACACGATGAGGGTAGTTAGCATGTCGCCCCTGTACTAGTAGCAACGCGACGAACAGCACACACGTTATACAGTATAGTATAATAGCTTAATTCCGTATTGATCGGTAAGCGAGTTAAGCGACTCCGGGCGTCGTGGATCGCGATTGTATGGCGTCTCATGTCAAAGAAACTTGAGGAGTGAGTGCCGCGCGCGCGAGTAAGTCCTCACCCTCCTCTCGCTTACAGGGAAAACGCGCTCGGTATGTATTGCACGCTATACCTACTCTCGATATCACTCTTCATTCTCTGCATATCAAATTATTCTCACATTACGGCGAAATGCATTTGTACTTCAGGATTATTGAAATTGCTGATTGAAGATTGTATTGAAAAAAAAAGGTTCAAGATATGAGGTACATTGGGCAGGGCATGATGATTTCCGTTTCTGATTCTGGAATTCATAAATCCGACTTCCGGTAGGAAAATCGAAACTAATTTTTTTTTTCTTTGAGATATCGAATTTTAACCTTCACTATCATTCTCAAGTCGCATATTCTGTCACAGAAAATACCAGTTACAAGATTTTTTATCATGATGTAAAAAAAAAGTGACTTTTTTCTGTTTCTATTTCCAAAAATACAGATCCGACTTCCGGTCGGAAAATCCAACCCAAATTTTTTTTTTTCAAGATATCGAATTTTGGCCTTCATTATCGTTCTTAAGTCACATATTCTATCACAGAAAATACCGGTTACAAGACTTTTTACCATGATTTTAAAAAAATGACTTTTTTCTGTTTCTGATTCCAGAATTTACAGATCCGACTTCTGGTCGGAAAATTCAACCTAAATTTTTTTTTCTTTAAGATATCGAATTTTGTCCTTCACTATCGTTCTCAAGTTGCATATTCTATCACAGAAAATACTAGTTACAAGACTTTTTACCATGGTTTTAAAAAAATGACTTT
Organism: Ephialtes manifestator; assembly: GCA_963970395.1. Lineage (NCBI taxonomy): Eukaryota > Metazoa > Arthropoda > Insecta > Hymenoptera > Ichneumonidae > Ephialtes > Ephialtes manifestator. Next base: position 3,745,427 of record OZ019969.1, on the reverse strand, counting down.
TTTCTGTTTCTGATTCCAGAATTTACAGATCCGACTTCTGGTCGGAAAATTCAACCTAAATTTTTTTTTCTTTAAGATATCGAATTTTGTCCTTCACTATCATTCTCAAGTCGCATATTCTATCACAGAAAATACCAGTTACAAAATTTTTTATCATGATTTAAAAAAAAAAGTGTCGTTTTTCCATTTCTGATTCCGAAAATCACAGATTCGACTTCCGGTCGGAAAATCCAACCCAAATTTTATTTCTTCAAGATATCGAATTTTGCCCTTCACTATTGTTCTGAAGTCGCATATTCCATCACGGAGAATCCTGTTACAAGTCTTTTTACCATATTTTTTTAAAAAGTGACTTTTCTGTTTCTATTTCCAAAATTTACAGATCCGACTTCCGATTGAAAAATTCAACCCAATTTTTTTTTCTTCAAGATATAGAATTTTGGCCTTCATTATCGTTCTTAAGTCGCATATTCTATCACAGGAAATCCCGGTTACAAGACTTTTTATCATGATTTTTAAAAAAGTGACTTTTTTTCCGTTTCTGATTTAAGAATTTACAGATCCGACTTCCGGTCGGAAAATTCAACCTAAATTTTTTTTTCTTTAAGATATCGAATTTTGGCCTTCACTATCATTCCCAAGTCGCATTTTCTATCACAGAAAGTACCGGTTACAATCCTTTTTACCATGAATTTAAAAAAAGTGTCTTTTTTTCGTTTCTGATTTCAAAATTTACAGATCCGACTTCCGGTTGGAAAATTCAACCCAATTTTTTTTTCTTCAAGATATCGAATTTTGACCTTCACTATCGTTCTCAAGTCGCATTTTCTATCACAGAAAATACCGGTTACAAGCCTTTTTACCATGATTTTAAAAAAAGTGACTTTTTTTCCGTTTCTGATTTAAGAATTTACAGATCCGATTTCCGGTCGGAAAATCCAACTTACATTTTGTTTCTTCACGATATCGAATTTTGCCCTTCACTATTGTTCTTAAGTCGCATATTCCATCACGGAGAATCCTGTTACAAGTCTTTTTACCATATTTTTTTAAAAAGTGACTTTTCTGTTTCTATTTCCAAAATTTACAGATCCGACTTCCGGTCGGAAAATCCAACCCAAATTTTATTTCTTCAAGATATCGAATTTTGCCCTTCACTATTGTTCTTAAGTCGCATATTCCATCACGGAGAATCCTGTTACAAGTCTTTTTACCATAATTGTTTAAAAAGTGACTTTTTTTCTGTTTCTATTTCCAAAATTTACAGATCCGACTTCTGATCGGAAAATCCAACTCAAATTTTTTTTTTCAAGATATCGAATTTTGGCCTTCATTATCGTTCTTAAGTCGCATATTCTATCACAGAAAATACCGATTACAAGACTTTTTACCATGATTAAAAAAAGTGTCTTTTTCCGTTTCTGATTTCAGAATTTACAGATTCGACTTTCGGTCGGAAAATTGAATCTAAATTCTTTTTCTTCAAGATATCGAATTTTGACTTTCACTATTGTTCTCAAGTCGCATTTTCTATCACAGAAAATACGGATTACAAGCCTTTTTACCATGATTTAAAAAAAAAAGTGTATTTTTTTCGTTTCTGATTTCAAAATTTACAGATCCGACTTCCGGTTGGAAAATTCAACCCAATTTTTTTTTCTTCAAAATATCGAATTTTGGCCTTCATTATCGTTCTTAAGTCGCATATTCTATCACAGAAAATACCGATTACAAGACTTTTTACCATGATTAAAAAAAGTGTCTTTTTCCGTTTCTGATTTCAGAATTTACAGATTCGACTTTCGGTCGGAAAATTGAATCTACATTCTTTTTCTTCAAGATATCGAATTTTGACTTTCACTATTGTTCTCAAGTCGCATATTCCATCACAGAAAATACCGGTTACAAGTATTTTTATCATGATTTAAAAAAAAAAGTGTCGTTTTTCCATTTCTGATTCCGAAAATCACAGATTCGACTTCCGGTCGGAAAATCCAACCAAAATTTTATTTCTTCATGATATCGAATTTTGACCTTCACTATCATTCTCAAGTCGCATATTCTATCACAGAAAATACCGTTTACAAGCCTTTTTACCAAGATTTAAAAAAAAAGTGTCGTTTTTCCATTTCTGATTCCGAAATTCACAGCTTCGACTTCCGGTTGAAAAATTCAACCAAAAATTTGTTTTCTTTAACATATCAAATTTTGGTCTTCACTATAATTCTCAATTCGCATATTCTACCCCAAAAAATCCCGTTTACAACCCTTTTTACCATGAATTTAAAAAAAACTGATTTTTTTCCCCATCATCATTACAATTTCATTGGTAGTTGTAAACACATACCTAATTAACATACACTATTCGCCCTTAACACAAACCTTAGTCCACAAATGGTGCACGTAAATATATTTTTCTCCCAAAATCTCTTCTTTATCCATCAATCTCCACTTGGTAAGCAAATTACCCAAACTTGTCAAAACTCTGTTCTGATTCTCTCGAGTTTCAAACTTTGAAAATTAAGAGACACTGACAGTCGTTCCAGAAGTGCAATTTTTCGTGGCTAACCATTACTACCCCCTGCAACCAGCACCACATATATATACATATACATATATATACACATATACATATATATATATACACATATACATATATATACACATATATCCAGCAGCTTTCCAGAGCAGAGTGAAGATACAGTTGCCAACCAGATCTAGTACAGCGTTATGTACGCAGCATAGACTACATCCTGCACTGTGTGGTTTACCACGTGTGTTAAACTTCCGTAACTCGGAAGTGCGCGCATCGTAGAATCCTCGAGGGTAATTGTGAGGTAGAGACGAAGGGAGATACCAAAAGAGAGAGAGAGAGAAAGTAAAAGTGAGAGGTTGAATGTAGGTTCCACGAATGAGAGAGCTGGCAGATGCAGGATGTCTAGCATCGCGTTAATAACAAGTGATTGCACGGTCATATGTATTCATGAAGGTTTAGGCGTGAATTTTAGTCAGCCAACAAATTTCGTACATCGTGGACCTCAAGTTCGTCAACAGAAATATAGCTTTACAAGCAATGTACTAGGCTTTTGGTTTATTATAACATAGTGGGAAAAGTCTTAATTCTCCACATCGTAGGTTTGTTATGAGAATAATAACTATGGCTGTTATGATATAGCGAAGGGAAATTTCCTATGGCTGGAAAATTCGCAATTCGTTTGCCGGTTTATGCCAAGGGTCATTAACCCCTTCTCGGCGACAGTTCCATGAAATATACCTTCCGGGACGACTAGACTATTACTATAAAGCTCCTGGAGTGTTCTGTGGGGACTCACTCCAATGGCCAATGAAATGCTGGAGGCACAAACCACTGGGACTCATAGAAACTCTAAAACTTTCGATAATATTCATGATCAAGTTGCTTTGGCTTTATTGAACTCGCGTTTAATATCAAAATTCGATTTTTTCGAGATGTAATTTTTCAAAAAAATTTTATTATATTATTTATACACTGTTAAAAATATTTTGAAAATTAATATATGCATTGGAAGTTATTTTGCAGATACGGTATATTAAATTTTATTTAATATTTATTATTATTATATTTATTTTGTTAATTTTCGTATTAAATTTTATTAATGTATTGTAAAATTCTAATATTTTCCTTAAAATTATTTTCCAATAATTTTTGCATATCCGCAAAAAAACTTCCAGCCCGGTATTGTAATTTTCTAGTAAATAAAAAAAAATTTATATATATATATAAATAAAAATAAATATTAAGTTAACAAATTTTTTGGCTGAACCAACAAACAGGTTGTGGCATTCAATTCGTTAGTTGGCCACTAATTAATTAGCTGGCTCATCCAATTTTCGATAATATTCATGATCAAGTTGCTTTGGCTTTATTGAACTCGCGTTTAATATCAAAATTCGATTTTTTCGAGATGTAATTTTTCAAAAATTTTTAATTATATTAGTTATACACTGTTAAAAATATTTTGAAAATTAATATATGCATTGGAAGTTATTTTGCAGACACGGTATATTAAATTTTATTTAATATTTATTATTATTATATTTATTTTGTTAAATTTCGTATTGAATTTTATTAATATATTGTAAAATTCTAATATTTTTCTTAAAATTATTTTCCAATAATTTTTGCATATCCGCAAAAAAACTTCCAGCCCGGTATTGTAATTTTCTAGTAAATAAAAAAAAAATTTATATATATATATAAATAAAAATAAATATTAAGTTAACAAATTTTTTGGCTGAACCAACAAACAGGTTGTGGCATTCAATTCGTTAGTTGGCCACTAATTAATTAGCTGGCTCTTCCAATTTTCGATAATATTCATGATCAAGTTGCTTTGGCTTTATTGAACTCGCGTTTAATATCAAAAATCGATTTTTTCGAGATGTAATTTTAAAAAAATTTTAAGTTATATTATTTATACACTGTTAAAAATATTTTGAAAATTAATATATGCATTGGAAGTTATTTTGCAGACACGGTATATTAAATTTTATTTAATATTTATTATTATTATATTTATTTTGTTAAATTTCGTATTAAATTTTATTAATGTATTGTAAAATTCTAATATTTTCCTTAAAATTATTTTCCAATAATTTTTGCATATCCGCAAAAAAACTTCCAGTCCGGTATTGTAATTTTCTAGTAAATAAAAAAAAATTTATATATATATATATAAATAAAAATAAATATTAAGTTAACAAATTTTTTGGCTGAACCAACAAACAGGTTGTGGCATTCAATTCGTTAGTTGGCCACTAATTAATTAGCTGGCTCATTGAATTTTCGATAATATTCATGATCAAGTTGCTTTGGCTTTATTGAACTCGCGTTTAATATCAAAATTCGATTTTTTCGAGATGTAATTTTTCAAAAATTTTTAATTATATTATTTATACACTGTTAAAAATATTTTGAAAATTAATATATGCATTGGAAGTTATTTTGCAGACACGGTATATTAAATTTTATTTAATATTTATTATTATTATATTTATTTTGTTAAATTTCGTATTAAATTTTATTAATATATTGTAAAATTCTAATATTTTCCTTAAAATTATTTTCCAATAATTTTTGCATATCCGCAAAAAAACTTCCAGCCAGGTATTGTAATTTTCTAGTAAATAAAAAAAATTTTATATATATATATATAAATAAAAATAAATATTAAGTTAACAAATTTTTTGGCTGAACCAACAAACAGGTTGTGGCATTCAATTCGTTAGTTGGCCACTAATTAATTAGCTGGCTCATTGAATTTTCGATAATATTCATGATCAAGTTGCTTTGGCTTTATTGAACTCGCGTTTAATATCAAAATTCGATTTTTTCGAGATGTAATTTTTCAAAAATTTTTAATTATATTATTTATACACTGTTAAAAATATTTTGAAAATTAATATATGCATTGGAAGTTATTTTGCAGACACGGTATATTAAATTTTATTTAATATTTATTATTATTATATTTATTTTGTTAAATTTCGTATTAAATTTTATTAATATATTGTAAAATTCTAATATTTTCCTTAAAATTATTTTCCAATAATTTTTGCATATCCGCAAAAAAACTTCCAGCCCGGTATTGTAATTTTCTAGTAAATAAAAAAAAATTTATATATATATATAAATAAAAATAAATATTAAGTTAACAAATTTTTTGGCTGAACCAACAAACAGGTTGTGGCATTCAATTCGTTAGTTGGCCACTAATTAATTAGCTGGCTCATCCAATTTTCGATAATATTCATGATCAAGTTGCTTTGGCTTTATTGAACTCGCGTTTAATATCAAAATTCGATTTTTTCGAGATGTAATTTTTCAAAAATTTTTAATTATATTATTTATACACTGTTAAAAATATTTTGAAAATTAATATATGCATTGGAAGTTATTTTGCAGACACGGTATATTAAATTTTATTTAATATTTATTATTATTATATTTATTTTGTTAAATTTCATATTGAATTTTATTAATATATTGTAAAATTCTAATATTTTTCTTAAAATTATTTTCCAATAATTTTTGCATATCCGCAAAAAAACTTTCAGCCCGGTATTGTAATTTTCTAGTAAATAAAAAAAAATTTATATATATATATAAATAAAAATAAATATTAAGTTAACAAATTTTTTGGCTGAACCAACAAACAGGTTGTGGCATTCAATTCGTTAGTTGGCCACTAATTAATTAGCTGGCTCATCCAATTTTCGATAATATTCATGGTACAGTAGCTTTGGATTTATTGAACTCGCGTGTAATATTACAAATGGCTTTATTTGATATGTAATAAAAAAAATAAAAAATACAATTGTTTATATACTGTCAAAAATATTTTGAAAATTAATATATGTATTGGAAGTTCTTTTGCAGATACGATATATTAAATTTCATATTAAATTTTATTAATATGTTGTACAATTCCAATAATTATATTATAATCACAATTTTGTTATATATTAATTAATATTTGTATATTAAATTGAATATACGTATATCCGCAAAAAAAACTTCCAGTCCGATATTGTAATTTTCTAGTAAATAAAAAAGAATAGATATATATATATATAAATAAAAATAAATATTAAGTTAACAAATTTTTTGGCTGAACCAACAAACTAGTTGTGGCATTCAATTCGTTAGTTGGCCACCAATTAATTTGCTGGCTCATCCAACATTCGATCATATTTATGGTACAGTAGCTTTGGATTTATTGAACTGTCGTGTAATATCAAAAGTGGCTTTTTCGATATGTAATAAAAAAAATAAAAAATAAAATTGTTTATATACTGTCAAAAATATTTTGAAAATTAATATATGTATTGAAAGTTCTTTTGCAGATACGATATATTAACTTTCATTTAATACTTATTATTATTATCATTATGTTTATTTTATTAAATTTCATATTAAATTTTATTAATATATCGTAAAATTCCAATAATTATATTATAATCACAATTTTTTAATATATTAATTAATATTTGTAAAATAAATGGGATATACGCATATCCGGATATTGTAATTTTCTAATAAATAAAAAATATATATATATATATATATATATATAAAAATAAAAATAAATATTAAGTTAACAAATTTTTTGGCTGAACCAACAAACTCGTTGTGGCATTCAATTCGTTAGTTGGCTACCAATTAATTTCCTGGCTCATCCAACATTCGATCATATTTATGGTACAGTAGCTTTGGATTTATTGAACTGTCGTGTAATATCAAAAGTGGCTTTTTCGATATGTAATAAAAAAAAAAAAATAATAAAATTGTTTACATACTGTCAAAAATATTTTGAAAATTAATATATGTGTTGGAAATTCTTTTGCACATACAATATATTAAATTTCATTTAATACTTATTATTATTATCATTATATTTATTTAATTAAATTTCATATTAAATTTCATTAATATGTTGTAAAATTCCAATAATTATATTATAATCACAATTTTTTAATACATTAATTAATATTTGTAAAATAAATGGAATATACGCATATCCGGATATTGTAATTTTCTAATAAATATATATATATATATACAAATAAAAATAAATATTAAGTTAACAAATTTTTTGGCTGAACCAACAAACTCGTTGTGTTTGACGAATTGACACACGAATTGATCGTTAGTTGGCTACCAATTAATTTCCTGGCTCATCCAACATTCGATCATATTTATGGTACAATAACTTTGGATTTATTGAACTGTCGTGTAATATCAAAAGTGACTTTTTCGATATGTAATAAAAAAAAATTAAAAAAATCAATCTATATATATATATATGTGTGTCTGAGGGAGAAGCATCAGGATAGAGGGGGTATATATGGGATCCATTGGGCTAGGACTTGGACGACGAGCAGAAAGTGCTTTCGCCATCCTCTCGCGTCCTTTGCGGGAAAAAGTTGATCCAGTTATATTACGATCTCGCACTCATCGACATCGAAAAGCTTTTAGTTATCCTCTCTTTGGAGCTGTCGCTTTTACTTAATTATTTTTGAAGCTACTTCAACCTTTTTAATGCAATATTATGCGAAAAAAAAAAAAAATTGATAATTCCGTCAATTAATAATCGATTGATTAGAAGACATTTTTACGAATTAGATTCATTTTGGCATCACTTAAGGCTGCTTTATTTTAAGAACATTCATTTAATAATCAAAAGATTTTTCAACGAATTCGACAATTTAAAGAAAAATTATTTTTCTAATTACATATGATTTTTTATGTGTTTTACATTACAAAGAATTTATTATTTTTTATTCGAGTTTTTGTTATTGATGAAGAAACAATAAAATCAAATTATAAGGCCATAATTTATTTCATGCACGGAAAAAAAAATTCGAAGGAAAATAAAAAAAATATCGTTTAATGAATTCATTAATAATTATGGAAAATCGTAATTTTTGCTTGCAGATGTACAGCCGATAAATATAACTAGCGTAAATATACCGAAACTGGCAAGTGTCGGTTCCAGGGATCCAGTTATATTGGACTGCGACTACGACATGGGCAAGTCGAAGAACACGGGTCTGGTGATTAAGTGGTACGTTAATCAGGAGCTTTTGTATCAATGGATTCACGGTTCCAAACCCAAGGGATCTGACGAGTTCCGCACGTACATTGACGAAACTTACAAAGCCAGCAACGATCCCAACGAGATGTATCGAGCGGTTAAACTGGTTCGTCTCGGCCACGAACTCTCGGGTAAAGTGCGATGCGTCATTTCGACGCAGTACGATGAAGCCGAAGCAAGTGGGGAAATGCTTGTTTACTGTAAGTTCACATTACAATTTTTTCTAAAGTTGCAAAGTGGAACTTTGCACACTGCTTCATCATTCATTTTCGATTTTCACAATGAGTAAGCTTATTTATTAATTTTCGCTTCCTCATAGAGGAAGTTTTGTAAAAAATGAAAATGAACGAGGAAACAATGTGCAAAGTTCAACTTTACAACTTTTTTCGTTATCTATAAAGTTCTTGAAAATTTCAAAATCACGTAAAATCCAAACCGCTTTACCGATCACGACCAAATTTGGTAGGTAGTGGTGCTGAAGGTTATTCTTCATCTGTAGAAAATTTCAGTCGATTGGGTGAAATTTGACGTGAGTTAGAGCAAAACGAAATTTTTTTGAAAAATTCAAAATCACGTAAAATCGAAATCGCTTTACCGATCACGACCAAATTTGGTAGGTAATGGTGCTGAATGTTATTTTTCATCTGTAGAAAATTTCAGTCGATTGGATGAGATTTGACGTGATTTGGAGGAAAACGAATATTTTTTGAAAAATTCAAAATCACGTAAAATCGAAACCGCTTTACCGATCACGACGAAATTTGGTAGGTAGCAGCGCTGAATGTTATTTTTCATCTGTAGAAAATTTCAGTCGATTGGGTGAAATTTGACGTGAGTTAGAGCAAAACGAAATTTTTTTGAAAAATTCAAAATCATTTAAAATTCGAACCGCTTTACCGATCACGACCAAATTTGGCAGGTAGTAGCGCTGAATGTTATTTTTCAGCTGTAGATAATTTCGGTTGATTGGGTGAAATTTGACGTGAGTTAGAGCAAAACGAAATTTAAAAAAAAAATTCAAAATCACGTAAAATCGAAATCGCTTTACCGATCACGACCAAAGTTGGCAAGTAGTAGCGCTGAATGTTATTTTCCATCTGTAGAAAATTTCAGTTGATTGGGTGAGATTTGACGTGAGTTAGAGCAAAACGAATATTTTTTGAAAAATTCAAAATCACGTAAAATCGAAACCGCATTACCGATCACGACCAAATTTGGTAGGTAGTGGTGCTAAATGTTATTTTTTATCTGTATAAAATTTCAGTCGATTGGGTGAAGATTTGACGTGATTTAAAGCAAAATGAATATTTTTTGAAAAATTCAAAATCACGTAAAATCGAAACCGCTTTACCGATCACGACCAAATTTGGTAGGTAGCAGCGCTGAATGTTATTTTTCAGCTGTAGAAAGTTTCGGTTGATTGGGTGAAATTTGACGTGATTTAGAGCAAAACGAATATTTTTTAAAAAATTCAAAATCACGTAAAATCGAAACCGCTTTACCGACCACGACCAGTGCAGAGCAGCGCTGAATGTTATTTTACAGCTGTAGAAAGTTTCGGTTGATTGGGTGAAATTTGACGTGATTTAGAGCAAAACGAATATTTTTAAAAAAATTCAAAATCACGTAAAATCGAAACCGCTTTACCGATCACGACCAAATTCGGTAGGTAGTGGTGCTAAATGTTATTTTTTATCTACAGAAAATTTTAATTGATTGGGTGAGATTTGACCCGAATTAGAGAAAAACGAAATTTTTTTGAAAAATTCAAAATCACGTAAAATAAAAACCGGTTTACCGATCACGACCAAATTTGGTAGGTAGCAGGGCTGAATGTTATTTTTCATCTACAGAAAATTTTAGTTGATTTGGTGATGTTTGACGTGAGTTAGAGCAAAACGAAATTTTTTTGAAAAATTCAATATCCCATAAAAACCGAACTTTTTTACAGATTCATTCCAAATTTCATACCGATCCTCCTTTAACATAGCTTTATTTAAAAAAAATTAATTAGCTCAATAGCTAAAAATTTGCGGATGCTAGAGAGCGTACGGACATTTTTCGAAAATTGCAAAGTCAAATAAAATGTCACCATATGGATCGTCGACAACGACGATATTCGAGTATATATGTAAAATGAAGTATTTTCTTAGAATAAGCATATTTACACTCATTCATACACTATGTAATATAAAATTCAAGCGATCAGAAAAATGTACTCACTGCGTATTTTCAAAGGCTATTTAAAAATTCAACCCTGCAAGCAGATGTTATATTATTGGGAAAACTCAATCTGGCACGCAGATTTTTTATTGCGGGAAAAAACCAATGCGTCAGTGACTGGCAACCAGATGGTTTATTGCCGATTGACCGTAAGGGTTTTTCCGCGAGCCCTTAGCCTTCCGCCCCGCACTCACCTTCGAGCGACGCTAACTTTAATAGCCAATGAGAATACGCGAGACAAATTCTTGAAACATTCGTCACTTTTTACTCCCTCCTTCCATATCGGAAGGAGGGAGGAAAAACTCAAAACGTGCATTTTTCTCCAACCATTTCGAATCAGTCTTCAGCGACTTGTTGCCGAGTCAACATCAAGCGTTTAACTTATACACGTTTGACACACACTTGTAATATTTACCGTGAAGTTTTTAAAATATAGTTCAAGTTATCGTTTTCCTTAATACTGACTATTTATTTCAATCAGTCATACGAAATCAGTTGTCGTCAATTAAATGTTTAACTACAACACGTACTGCTGAATTTTCGTCGCAACATAGCGCACAGGAACTTACGACTCCTGTGGAATTAATAAAAAATCGCGAGATCTACAGTACATTTTTTGGTCCTTCGAGCCGGATCAGCCCGATCCGAACTCACGGTTAACTAATATCAAAGTGTGTGAAGTGCTGTCGTGCTCAACAAGACCTCTCCAGCTGTGCACCAACAAGGATAGCACACGAAACTCGTCTCTTCAGCAAGGCAAGGACGAGAAGAGGCCCAGCAGACTCTGTTCAACAACGCAGAGCCCACCAACAGGAGACTACGTTCGACAACGAAGACCCGCAACAACGGTAAGCTCGTTAACAACTACGTCACCACTCCTTTTAGACATATATCCTAAAAATTCAGAATGGCTAACGCTCAAACAATTAAGCAACTCGTAAAGAAACGCGGTACAATCAAGGCGCAAATCACCTTCTTCGCCTCGTTTCTCAAGGAGTACCAAGATGGGCAGCCCACAAATGCTATTCGGATTAAAACGCGTTTAGATAAGTTTAAAGAAACCTTCGCGGCTCTTGACAGTATTTGTGAAGAATTAGACGAACTCGACGAAGAAGTCGATCACTCAGCAGAGAGGTTCTCTATCGAAGGACAAGGCCTTGATTTAATAAGCGAAGCCGAAACTTTACTTGCCGCTGCAAGGTTGCATCCGACGCCATCAAACACGATTGATACGGTAAACGGTAACGATACGATGCGATATGCCCCACGTGTGAAGCTGCCAGAAGCCTCGCTTCCGAAATTCGATGGCAAATATGAGCAATGGCTCAGTTTCAAAGACTCGTTCCTCGCAATGATCGGAAACCGTCGTGATCTCAGCAACGTCGAAAAATTGCAATATTTAAAAGCGTCATTATCGGGAGATGCAGCGCGCAAGGTCAACTTGTTCACTATTACGGAAGACAATTATACGCGCGCATGGAACCAACTCGAGCAATCTTACCAGGATGAGAGGATAATTATCACGCGTCATCTAAGCCTACTCCTTCGAATGCCGATTCAAGAAAAGGAAACCGCGGCGGGACTGATGCGTTTAGCGGACGAAGCGCAGCAACACGTGCTGTCACTCAAATCGTTAAACGTCGAGTTAGGTGAACCCCTCGTCGTACAAATCATTGTCGAGAAACTGCATAGAATGACACGCCAAAAATGGGACGAAACGCTGGAACGTGGTGTCTTTCCAAAGCTCGAAAAGCTTATGGAATTTTTATGTAGGACCGCGTCGCGAATCGCGCAATGGGAGTCAGAAAGTCGCGAACAATCAAGCAGCTCAGCGCCAAAGGGCAAAACCGGTAACAAATACAAATCGGTCAAAGCACTAGCAACGACGGTCGAAACGAAATGTTCAGTCTGCGCCGAAGAAGCACATCCGCTTTACAAGTGCTCAAAATTTCGCGAATTACCGGTTCAAAGTCGAATCAAAATTGTCAAGGACGCATCTCTCTGCCTGAACTGCCTCCGTTCGCATAAATCAAAGGAGTGCAAATTTCGGAACTGCCTCAAATGCAGTGAAAAACATAATACTCTGCTCCATCAAGAAAGCGAATCCACGGCGACGACTTCGCATAATTGACTCGTGGCACCCGCAGGAGTGGAAAATCTCCGCCTATTGTCAAAAAACGCGCCGAAGCGTCCATTGACAACGGAGGTACTACACGAAACCCAGGAAGCAACAATTGTTGACCGACGGATGACATTAACTTCAAATACGATGCGGGAGTTAATGACAAGTGCAGCGGTCGACATATTTGATTGCAAGCGCCGACGAATTCGATGTCGTGCGTTATTGGACACATGCTCTACGGCGAATTTTATTACAGAGAAATTAGCCACAGCATTACAACTACCAAAGAAGAAATTGTCCATTCCTGTGGGAGCATTAAACTCAATGGCTACGACGACGAAACATATTGTCACCGCCACCTTTAAATCGATCCACGATGGATTCGAAAAAACATTGATATTTTTGACGATACCGCGGATTTCGGACCCTGTCCCAGCGGAATCAATTGCAAGGGAAACAATTAATATTCCCTCAAATATACGTTTAGCAGATCCTGAGTTCCACAAGTCGACGTCTGCGGATCTGCTAATAGGCTCAGGTCCGACATTATCGATGCTTTGCATTGGACAAATCGATCTGTCAAACAAAGGAACGGATTTGATCCTGCAAAAAACACGTCTGGGATGGGTCATCGGCGGCAGCGTCAACAACAAACGTACTCCAGCCACAACATGTCTTTTCTCCGACATTCAACAGGATTTGACGAGATTCTGGGAGGTCGAAGAAGGCACCTCTCTCAAGCATTTCTCACCGGAAGAACTTGAATGCGAAGAGCACTTCCGAAGAAATGTGAGTCGTGACGCAACCGGTCGCTATGTGGTCGCACTACCATTCAAAGGCGGACATCCAGCGCTGGGGGAATCTCGGGGGCGAGCCATAAACCGATTGAATTCTCTCCAGCGAAAATTCAAATCCGACGAAGGGTTGCATCAAAAATATGCAGCAGTCATCGAGGAGTACTTACAGCTAGGTCACATGTCAGCAATCGAGAAGGACGACGGAGACGGGTTCTATCTGCCACATCACGCGGTCATCAAAGAGTCGAGCAATACGACAAAGGTCCGCGTAGTGTTCGACGGCTCTGCGAAGTCAAGTTCTGGAGTCTCTCTCAACGACGCATTAATGGTTGGTCCAACGATACAAGACGACATATTTTCGTTGATTCTTCGCTTTCGATCACATAACTACGTTATAACGGCCGACATCGAGAAAATGTATCGGCAATTCGTGGTTCGAAAGCAAGATAGAAAATATCAGCGGATTCTATGGCCAACTCCAACCGGTCGCAAGACATATGAACTGAACACTGTCACGTTCGGTTTAGCCTCGGCTCCTTTCTTGGCAATTCGATGTCTGCACCAATTGGCAGACGATGAGGGCCACAAGTATCCAGCAGCCGCAAGGTGTCTCAAACGTGATTTATACGTCGATGATCTGCTGACTGGCGCCCCAACGATTGAAAAGGCGCGAGAATTACGCACAGATATCACCAAACTCCTCGAATTTGGCGGCCTCCATCTAAGGCAATGGGCATCGAACGATATGCGCGTGTTGGACGACCTTCCAGAAGATGAGCTCAGTCACTCTCTTCAGCTCGACAAGGAGCAAACATTGAAGACATTGGGTATATCATGGAACGCCAAGGAGGACGTGATAAAATACACGGTGAAGCCGATAACAATAGAAGCCGCCGTCACCAAACGCAAAATCCTATCGGAAATAGCAAAAATATTCGACCCACTCGGCTTGCTCGGCCCCATCATTCTCTACGCGAAATGTTTGATGCAGAGGCTCTGGTTACTTAAACTCGATTGGGATGAATCAGTAACACACAGCATTTACACAGACTGGACTGCATTTGTTGAAGAACTGAGCGCACTGACCAATTGGTCATGTGACAGACGAATCCTGAGGCCAGAAGCAAACAATATTCAGATACATGGATTCTGCGATGCAAGCGAAAAAGGATACGGTGCCTGCATTTATATTCGGTCCAGTGATCTGTCCGGCAACACTCAATGCAGATTAGTATGTTCAAAGTCACGCGTGGCACCATTAAAGGTCATAACAATACCACGACTCGAACTATGCGCTGCTCAATTGCTGGCCAAACTATATCATCAAGTGTCAAAGGCCATCGACATTAGAATCGACAAGACAGTGCTATGGAGCGACTCAATGGTTACCTTGCATTGGATCAACACCTCATCTCATCTACTAAAAACATTCGTCGGAAATCGCGTGTCAGAAATTCAGGAGAAAACTGACACAACAGATTGGCGACATGTGCGATCCGAGGACAATCCAGCAGATCAGCTATCCAGAGGACAACTTCCGAGTGAGTTTATACAAAACTCCATTTGGAAACGCGGTCCATCGTGGTTGATCAACGAAGAATCAACGTGGCCAACGACATCCATCAACATACCGGAAGATATGACTGAAAGGAAACGGATCGCGTGCTTCGTAACATCCACCAATTGCGACCTTCTTCAAAAATTCTCGTCATTCGGCAAGCTGCGACGCATTGTTGCATATTGCTTGCGGATGAAACTTACGAATAAAAACAAAGGAGTTTTACGTTTCAATGAGCTGAACGCCGCAGAAAATATACTCGTACGGCTCGTGCAAACTGCCACATTTCACGATGAAATGCAAGACCTTAATGGGCAAAGAAGAGTACACTCCAAAAGCAAAATAAAATCGCTGGACCCATTTTTGGATGAAAATGGAATTATTCGTGTCGGTGGACGGTTGAAAAACTCACAGCTACCATACGAACAGCAGCATCCAGCGATTCTTCCTCGTTCACATAATCTAACGGATCTGATCATCAAGCACTTCCATCAACAGAATCATCACTCCGGAATACAAACCACATTGTACGCAATCCGGCGAAAATATTGGTTGATTGATGGACGCAGTCAAGTTCGCAAAATTATCCGTTGCTGCATTCCATGTTGTCGTGCAAACCCACCGTCAATTGATTACGTAATGGGAAACCTACCAGGCATTCGAATCACACAAGCACGACCCTTTTCCAACGTGGGAGTGGACTACTGCGGTCCATTCTTCATCAAGGGAAAGAAACATCGGAACCGAACAAAGGTCAAAGTTTACGTCGCGGTGTTCGTCTGCCTAGTAGTCAAAGCGGTTCACTTGGAAGTAGTCAGCGATTTAACGACGGAAGGTTTTCTGGGAGCTCTGAGGCGATTCATCTCTCGTCGCGGAAAACCTCAAACTATCAGCTCTGACAACGGTACCAATTTCGTTGGCGCAAACAACGAGTTAAAGGAGCTGTATGCATTGTTCAATTCGGAAGAACATCAATCAACTACGACATCTTTTTTGGGGGAACAAGGTATCAAATGGATATTCATCCCTCCACTTTCGCCGAACTTCGGTGGTTTATGGGAAGCTACGGTGAAAATGTTTAAACACCATCTCAAACGAGTGATTGCAAACGAACTATTTACGTTTGAAGAGTTTAATACTTTATCAATTGAAATCGAAGCCATTCTGAATTCACGCCCACTAACTCCTCTGTCTACTGATCCCAATGACCTCATAGCGCTCACTCCTGGTCATTTCCTTATCGGTGACTCGTTAACTAGCTTGCCTACTCCAGACTACAACTCCACGCCGACAAATCGGCTGTCTCGGTGGCAGCATCTTCAAAAAATTCGACAGGACTTCTGGACCAGATGGAACAAGGAGTATCTGAACGAGCTCAACATCAGAGCAAAATGGACCAAGGGAGAGCCTTCAATCAAGGAAGGGGCCATAGTGCTCCTGAAGGAAGACCATCTACCACCTATGCAGTGGTCCTTGGGACGAGTTACAGCAATTCACCCTGGCACGGATGACGTCGTGAGAGTGGTGACAGTGAAAACAGCGAACAGCGAATTTAAACGTAACGTGAGAAAACTCGCGCCGTTACCCGTTGAGAAAAAGGAAATTATTTAAAAGACAATTAAAATACAGAATAGTGTTGATCGGAATCCTCTCAACGGGGGGAGTTTGGATCGTCGACAACGACGATATTCGAGTATATATGTAAAATGAAGTATTTTCTTAGAATAAGCATATTTACACTCATTCATACACTATGTAATATAAAATTCAAGCGATCAGAAAAATGTACTCACTGCGTATTTTCAAAGGCTATTTAAAAATTCAACCCTGCAAGCAGATGTTATATTATTGGGAAAACTCAATCTGGCACGCAGATTTTTTATTGCGGGAAAAAACCAATGCGTCAGTGACTGGCAACCAGATGGTTTATTGCCGATTGACCGTAAGGGTTTTTCCGCGAGCCCTTAGCCTTCCGCCCCGCACTCACCTTCGAGCGACGCTAACTTTAATAGCCAATGAGAATACGCGAGACAAATTCTTGAAACATTCGTCACTTTTTACTCCCTCCTTCCATATCGGAAGGAGGGAGGAAAAACTCAAAACGTGCATTTTTCTCCAACCATTTCGAATCAGTCTTCAGCGACTTGTTGCCGAGTCAACATCAAGCGTTTAACTTATACACGTTTGACACACACTTGTAATATTTACCGTGAAGTTTTTAAAATATAGTTCAAGTTATCGTTTTCCTTAATACTGACTATTTATTTCAATCAGTCATACGAAATCAGTTGTCGTCAATTAAATGTTTAACTACAACACGTACTGCTGAATTTTCGTCGCAACATAGCGCACAGGAACTTACGACTCCTGTGGAATTAATAAAAAATCGCGAGATCTACAGTACACCATACTTTTGAATTTTTTTGCAAATTACCACAAACAAAAGTGTCGATCTGCTTCGCATGTTTACTAAATTTCAGCCCGATTGTTAAACTAGTTCTTGAGATATGTAACTTTCAATTTTGATCGACGGCAACACACACACACATCCATCCATACATTTATTCTGAACCACTTTTCTCGCCGTTTTAGCCCATTTTGAGTGTACTGACTTAAAAAAAACTCGGATAAAAAAATTACGCATGGAAAAAAAGTTTCCTCTACGAGGAAGCAAAAAAATCGGTTTTTTCAGAATTCTAGAGTGGTGAGAACCCTTAAGGAGCTAATCATTGCCAAGAATCTTTCGTCACGTAGTACGAGCATCGCTGTTTAGTTTATCTCTTGATTACAAAATTGTCACGAGGGTAGAAAAGCCCTGTTGTAATATCGGAAACGAGTTGTCGATTGATGTCCACATATCCGGGCATTGTATGGCGTGTCGATTTAGCGGATACGCGCCAGATTCGTAGTGGTACACAGTATAGTGTTTGTCAGCCGGAACGAGACCGTGTGGACACACTCTCTGACAGTGCTTTCCTTCATCCCCCCATCGAGCGTTTGTCCCGATACGCGAAATCCTATCTAGATTCAGCACGCATCCATTTACATTGTTTAATCGTGACGCGCATTGAATATATGTCGTACAGTAGTGGTTGCTATAGCCCAGCGTCGATTCAGGAGCATGCACGCTGCCTTTCGCTTCACCCCGATGCACTATCCACTCCATAAATACATATGAGTCATTTCATACTAAGTGTTCCACAAAACCTACCCATGATTACAAAAACTGCTCATAATTTTTTCATACGTTCTTTAGTGTATCCCGAACATCCACAAATTATTTCAGAATTTTAGCCCCCACGGTTTGTCCAAAATTAAATACCGATTTTTTAAATCTCATTTTTTTCAATTCGCTATATATTCAAAATTACCGATCGTACAAAAAAATTTGTTCCTGCATAAAATTTAAGTTTTTGAATGTACTTTTTAATAAAAAATGTTCCATAGCAGCGCATAAGAAATTTCCGACATTTTTTCACAAAATAAAGTAATTTTTTTTTTTTCGTTGAGACAGACCATAACGATTTTTCTCAAAATTTTGCAGTGTTTTCGTTATTATGCGAAGAAATGAAAAGGAAAATTTGCGGGATGGAAAATTAATTGAACACTTGGCATGGAATTACCCGTACAGCCTAGAACCTGTGTACACACATTTATCTACTAGGTTTGCCGCGAAACTCCACCGCGGGTTCGCCTTCGTGTCGTCGCGTGCTTCACAAGCTTCAAACGCGTATAAAGGGCGAGACAGCGCCAGCAGCTACGCTATGCCGTTCTCTCGCTAACGGCTATAAGAAATATAGCGATGCCTTAACAGCCAACAGGAATAAACACACTAAGCCGGAAATCCTCGAGTACCGCGTAAATTCGCGGGAATTCATGCTTTCTCCAGCGTCACGGGATCAAAAATACGCCAGATTTTATATCCCGCTTTTATTACGCCATATTTTATCTCGGTGAGATGGAAATAATTTCGTAAAAACGCAGAAATACGATGCTCGGTGAAATTTTTTTTTTTTATGTCAACTAAATAACTAACAATGTAGAAAAATGGCAAAATGGTACATTTTGGTGATGGTTTTTTGTTGAAGTGAATATTAGAGCGAAGTTCGGACGGCTATGTTCATTTATTTATTATTATATGTTACCCCTAACGATGAGTCTGTTTATTCGTTTATCAGCGATCGACCCGAATACATCTCTTGTATTTAATAAAGTTGATTTCTCTTCACCATCCACTAATTATTATTTAAAAGGTTATGGGCCCAGATAATCGGAAACGAGTGAAGTGAAATATAGGAGAAAACGTAGTTTAATCGGGTGTCATCATCGCGTGTGTAAAAGGAGCTCATTCGCCGGAAAAATGGCTTCGACGAATTCAGTAAGAATCGAATCATTGAATAAAGAAAACTACGATACCTGGAAAATACAAATGGAAGCTCTTTTAATAAAGAACGATGCTTGGGTATTCGTAAATGGAGAATGCGTAAAACCTGAAATTGTCCCGAATAATGCTGAATCGATTCAAGCAGTAAAGAGGTGGGAAGAAAATGACAGAAAAGCTAAATCGGACATTATTTTGTCAATCAGTCCATGCGAATTGAAGCAGATCAAGGGTTGCAATACATCAAGCGAAGTGTGGCGTAAATTGCAAACGATTTACCAATCGAAAGGACCAGCTCGGAAAGCAACGCTTTTAAAACAATTGACGTTACATCGAATGGAAGATGAGGAAGACGTACAAGCACATCTACGAAAATTCTTCGACACGGTTGATAAATTGTGCGAAATGGATATCGAAGTCAATCGTGATTTATTGACAATTATGCTACTATATAGCCTCCCACCATCATTTGAAAACTTTCGCTGTGCGATAGAATCCCGGGATGATCTACCCTCTCCAGAAGCACTACGAGTGAAAATTGTAGAAGAAGCAGACGCAAGAAAAAACGATACTCGCAATGTTACTTCAAACGCAATGATTGCGAGAAAATATCACAATAAACGTCAAATTGGATACGGTAAAAAGCTGAGCAATGGAGACCCCTCTAAGAAAGAATTTTTCCCGTGGAAATGTCATAACTGTCAGAAAACAGGACATAAAGCATCCGTGTGTCCAGAAGTCGAGGCGAATAAAGTCGAGAATCTAAGCTTTTATGTAGCAATTGAAGAAGAAGAATCGAGTGAGCAAGAGGCATATACAGCCGAAACGAACAATCGGAGCACAGATTGGTGTGTAGACAGTGGATGTTCCTCTCATCTATGTAAGAACGCGGCCGATTTCTTGACGATCGAGAAAATTAAGTCCGGAAAATTGAACCTGGCCAGCAATTCATCGACGGAAATAAAAGCAAAGGGAACTGTGACTATCACAGCAGATTTCGAAGGTAAACCAAGACGTGTGGATCTACAGGAAACATTACATGTTCCCGATTTACGTACAAATCTGTTGTCTGTCGGAAAAATTACTGACCAAGGATTTAAGGTAACTTTTGATAAGGAATCGGCTATAGTTATTGATGAGACCGGAAAAACCGTATTGTACGCTGATCGAATGAAAGGGCTATATTTTCTGCGTTTAAATCAAGATAAATGTAAGTTATCAGAGGAGGCTAATACAGTGGATTATGAATCAAAAACGAATATGACAATGAGCTGGCATCGAAAAATGGGCCACTTAAATTTCAATGACCTTGTAGAGTGCAATCGCAATGGAAACGTGCAAGGAATGACATTGGATAATGCGACAAAAAAATTGGACTGTGAGATTTGCATTGAAGAAAAAATGTCAAGGACCCCTTTTCCAAGAAAGTCGGAGAGGATTTCGGAGCCTCTCGAAATTATACATTCGGATGTATGCGGTCCCATGCGTGTCGAGTCGAATGGAAGAGCACGTTACTTCGTAACTTTTATAGACGATCGATCCAGATGGTGTGAAATTCGATTACTGAGGAGTAAGAATGAAGTTCTCGATGCATTTAAGGACTTTAAATTTTTCGTTGAGACGCAAAAAGGATACAAAATAAAATATTTACAATCCGACAATGGAACGGAATATCGTAATAACGAATTTGATAAATTCCTAAAATCCAACGGTATCGGGCGGAGACTCACTGTCACTCATACACCGGAGCAGAATGGAGTGGCAGAACGAAAAAACCGGACCTTAGTTGAAATGACACGATGTCTCCTGAACCAGTCTGGTCTTCCACCATCGTTCTGGGGTGAAGCAATAAATACGGCAAACTATATTCGAAATAGGTGTCCATCGAATAGCCTCGATGGGAAAACGGCATTCGAAAAATGGACCGGAAAAATACCAAACGTAAAGTATTTTCGAGACTTTGGATGCGAGGTTTTTACACTAAACCGCGATCCAAACAAGGGGAAGTTTGCATCAAGATCAAAACGAGGAATTTTTGTGGGATATTCAGAGCAATCGAAGGCGTATCGAGTATGGATAGTCGATGAAAAACGTGTAGATATAACCCGAGATGTGAAATTCCTTGAAAAAAATAAGAATGTCAGTAATGACATATACGACGATTTTCAAACGGAAAAATCACACACACAAAAAGGTATTGAAGTGGAAATACCAACAAAATCTAAAACGAACGATACTCGAAATCGATATGAAGATGGTAACGAAGAACAAGACGAGCCAAATGACAATAATCAAATTTTCAACGAGGAGAATTTCGACGAAAATCACAGCCAAAATGAAATTGAAGATGAACGGGAAAATATCGAGTCTGACCAAGAAAACGACGAAGTAGACGAACAGGTCGAGATTGAAGAACCACAAAAGAGAGGCCGTGGAAGACCATCTAAAATACTTACTGGACTCAGGGGAAGACCCAGAAAGCTATACAAAACTGTGAACAACGTCCAAGAAAACACAGAAGAAATTCCTGAAGACAACGCAAATACGTCAGAATGTGTCGTTTTTCTCGCTGAAATTCCCATTCGTGAAGCCCTACATGGATCTGAATCGAACGAGTGGCTTCAAGCTATGGCGAAAGAATTAAAATCCATAATAAAGAATGATACGTGGACAATCGTCGATCGTCCAAAGGATGGTCAAGTTGTAGGTAGTCGAGTTGTATTGAGAAACAAGTACGACGCCAGCGGAAATTTAGACAAACGGAAGGCTCGAATAGTTGCCAAAGGTTTTTCACAACGTCCAGGAATTGATTTTGTCGAAACATTCGCTCCTGTAGCACGAATCAGCTCGATACGTACAGTAATGGCTTTATCGGTAGAAAGAGGAATGAAAATTAAGCAGTTCGACGTAACCACGGCTTATCTGAACGGAGAATTAGAAGAAGATATTTTTATGGAGGTACCGGAATACACTAATGAAACAATAGAAGAGATCATACGCAGGGAACAAGAGAATAGCGTGATCAATGTGAAGGCCAAGAAGATGCTCGAGGATCTAAAAAAAGGTAACAAAGTTTGTCACTTGAGGAAAGCTCTTTATGGCCTGAGACAAGCCGGGCGGCGGTGGCACATAAAATTGAGCGAAGAATTAGAGAAATTCGGGGTTGAATCCACAAAATCAGATCCTTGTGTATTCTATACCGGACAAGGGGAAGACATTGTAATCATAGTCGTATACGTAGATGACATACTAGTGGCATCAAGAAATTCTGACATGATCAAGAGAATTTCGGATCATTTGTCGAAAAATTTTGAAATCAAAAGTCTCGGCGATATTAATTATTGTCTCGGTATAGAATTCTCACAAAGCAATGATGAAATTACAATGAATCAACGAGGATACGTGAACGATATTTTAGATCGTTTCGGAATGTCTAATTCAAAACCGACACTTACTCCGTTCGATCTCGGTACAAAACTCAAACGTTGTGAGGTTGAGGCAAATGTCGTGAAAGAAAAATTCCCATACAAAGAACTGATTGGTGCATTGATGTATTTGGCTACGTGCACGAGACCAGACATAGCTCACGTGGTGAGCTATCTCAGCCAGTACAGTACCTGTTATGACTCAACTCACTGGATTGCCGCAAAACGTGTACTCCGATATTTAAAGGGATCGGCGAACCTTGGGTTAAGATACAAACGGACTTTGGAACCACTCAAAGGTTACGTGGATGCGGACTGGGCAAATTGCATAGATGACCGAAGATCGTACACGGGATATGTATTTATTCTGGGAGGATGTCCGATTTCGTGGGAGTCTAAAAAGCAGAGAACGGTTGCTCTCTCTTCAACTGAGGCTGAATATATGGCTCTCACTGAGGCTGCAAAAGAGGGCATATACGTTCAGCGATTCCTCGTGGAACTTGGATTCAATCACTCATTGCAGCCCACAATATTCAGCGATAATTGTGGCGCTCAAAAATTGGCTAAGAACCCGATTTTCCACAATAGATCGAAACATATCGATATACGACATCATTTCGTTCGCGAGATCCTCGAAAATAAGTTACTGGAGATAGCATATGTCCCCACCGAAGAAATGGCTGCGGACATCTTGACAAAAGGGTTGTCTAGTCCTAAACATAGAAGGTGCCTGGAAATTCTAGGAATTGAGATCATTTAATTCACTTACGACGACCGTCCGTACATCGAGGGGAAGTGTTGAAGTGAATATTAGAGCGAAGTTCGGACGGCTATGTTCATTTATTTATTATTATATGTTACCCCTAACGATGAGTCTGTTTATTCGTTTATCAGCGATCGACCCGAATACATCTCTTGTATTTAATAAAGTTGATTTCTCTTCACCATCCACTAATTATTATTTAAAATTTTTTTCGAAATTTAATTAGAGTGATTGATGAAAATTGAAAAATACGAATCAATTGTTTTGTCAATTTGCTCTGCTTTTGAGATTTTTACATTAGCACACTGAAAATGTATTTAATTTTGGCTGAATCTGTAAACAGCATCACGGAAAAAAAAGATCATTTTTTCAATGACAGTCATGTATACTATTAATTAATTTAATTGATTCAATGGTATTATGAAACAAAGGCTTGTCGAGTTTTTTTTTGAGATCCTTGTTATTGTCATCAAGTTTATTCTGTGATTAAAAAATTCACTTGAATTTGAAAGACAAAGATAAAAAATTACTGGTTGAATATGCACCAGCCGATTAATTGGTTAGATCGACCATGAATTTGGTTGCTAAAAATAATAATTTGGTTAGTTTAATTAGTTAATTATCTGGGCACTTAATTATTTAACCAATAAATTGATTATCCCAACTAAACTTTTTTGTGCGTGTAATTGGAAACATCAATACATATCAATCACATCTGTATATCAGGTTCAATAGATTCGGTACTTCCATTATTATCAACGTACAATTAAGTAAATAGGAGCTACTGCTCTTTTTTATCATTCAATGCAAATTATATTTTGAATTAATTACATACGTATTCCATTGAATATGGGATAATATTGATTGGCATGAGTGACGAGAATACCAATGAGCCAGTTTGGTATAATGCAAATACAGATAAACTCAATTTAATTGTACGAATGCATCTATAGCATTATATTTTATATATGTAGAAACAATAGTCGGTGAAAATTCGAAATAACAAACCCGGACAAGTACGTACAACGCTGGGACAAAAGTAGAACCTTGATCGTTGTTTGTGCACTCTATTAAATTGCATTACATAGTCCATTTCATAATTGGATGGCTGAAAATGTAAATTGGAGCTTTTTGTATGTTTGGACCAGTTTGGACCAGTTTGGACCGGTTTGGACCAGTTTGGACCATTTTGCACCAATTTGAAACATGAACCTTCTCTAGAATCGCATTCGTAGAATAAACCTTGTTTATTTGTAACACTGGTATACGTACTGGACAACAAGCAACGAAACATGTTTCATATACATATGTACAAACAGGTTCGGACTCACTTAGACGAGTACTTACAACTTCGGGACAAGTTGTAACTTAGTTTTAGAGGAAGTATGAGCGTCTAGCTGGGTATCAGTAGTAAAACATTTTATGAACCTTTTCGAATGAAGTTTTCAAACTTGTCCTGAACCATCAGTACCTGTTTCCATAACTGACCCTTCCCGGGAATCGCCATTGTAGAATAAACCTTGTATCTCTGTAACATTGATATTCGGACTGAACAACAAGCAACGAAATATGTTTCACATATGCACAAACAGGTTCGAACTCACTCAGACGAGTACTTACAACTCCGGGACAAATTGTAGCTTCGTTTTAGAGGAAGTCGGAGCGTGTAGCTGGGTATCAGTAGTAAAACAGTTCATGAACCTTTTCGAATAAGTTTTCAAACTTGTCCTGAACCATCAGTACCTATTTCCATAACTGACCCTTCCCGGGAATCGCCATTGTAGAATAAACCTTGTATCTCTGTAACACTGATATTCGGACTGAACAACAAGCAACAAAATATCTTTCACATATGCACAAACAGGTTCTAACTCACTCAGACGAGTACTTACAACTCCGGAACAAGTTGTAGCTTCGTTTTAGAGGAAGTACGAGCGTGTAGCTTGGGTATCAGTAGTAAAACAGTTCGTGAACCTTTTCGAATAAGTTTCCAAACTTGTCCTGAACCATCAGTACCTGTTTTCATAACTGAACCTTCCCGGGAATCGCCGTTGTCGAATAAACCTTGTATTTCTATAAAACTGATATTCGGACTGGACAACAAGCAACGAAATATGTTTCACATATGCACAAACAGGTTCGGACTCACTCAGACGAGTACTTATAACTCCGGGACAAGTCGTAGCTTCGTTTTAGAGGAGGTCTGAGCGTGTAGCTGGGTATCAGTAGTAAAACAGTTCGTGAACCTTTTCGAATAAGTTTTCAAACTTGTCTTGAACCATCAGTACCTCTTTCCATAACTGCACCTTCCCGGGTATCACCATTGTAGAATAAACCTTGTATCTCTGTAACACTGATATTCGGACTGGACAACAAGCAACGAAATATGTTTCACATATGCATAAACAGGTTCGGACTCACTCAGACGAGTACTTACAACTCCGGGACAAGTTGTAGCTTCGTTTTGAAGGAAGTACGAGCGTGTAGCTTGGGTATCAGTAGTAAAACAGTTCGTGAACCTTTTCGAATAAGTTTTCAAACTTGTCTTGAGCCATCAGTACCTGTTTCCATAACTGCACCTTCCCGGGTATCGCCATTGTAGAATAAACCTTGTATCTCTGTAACACTGATATTCGGACTGAACAACAAGCAACGAAATATGTTTCACATATGCACAAACAGGTTCTAACTCACTCAGACGAGTACTTACAACTCCGGGATTAGTTGTAGCTTCGTTTTAGGGGAAGTACGAACGTATAGCTGGGTATCAGCAGTAAAACAGTTCGTTAACCTTTTCGAATAAGTTTTCAAACTTGTCCTGAGCCATCCGTACCTGTTTCCATAACTGCATCTTCCTGGGAATCGCCATTGTAGAATAAATCTTGTATCTCTGTAATACTGATATTTGGACTGAACAACAAGCAACGAAATATGTTTCACATATGTACAAACAGATTCGGACTCACTCAGACGAGTACTTACAACTCCGGGACACGTTGTAGCTTCGTTTTAGAGGAAGTACGAGCGTGTAGCTGGGTATCAGTAGTGAAACAGTTCGTAAACCTTTTCGAATAAGTTTTCAAACTTGTCCTGAATCATCAGTACCTGTTTCCATAACTGAACCTTCCCGGGAATCGCCATTGTCGAATAAATCTTGTATTTCTGTAACACTGATATTCGGACTGGAGAACAAGCAACGAAATTTGTTTCACATATGTACAAACAGGTTCGGACTCAGTCAGACGAGTACTTACTACTCCGGGACAAGTTGTAGCTTCGTTTTAGAGGAAGTACGAGCGTATAGCTTGGGTATCAGTAGTAAAACAGTTCGTGAACCTTTTCGAATAAGTTTTCAAACTTGTCCTGAACCATCAGTACCTGTTTCCATAACTGACCCTTCCCGGGAATCGCCATTGTAGAATAAACCTTGTATCTCTGTAACATTGATATTCGGACTGAACAACAAGCAACGAAATATGTTTCACATATGCACAAACAGGTTCTAACTCACTCAGACGAGTACTTACAACTCCGGAACAAGTTGTAGCTTCGTTTTAGAGGAAGTACGAGCGTGTAGCTTGGGTATCAGTAGTAAAAAAGTTCGTGAACCTTTTCGAATAAGTTTCCAAACTTGTCCTGAACCATCAGTACCTGTTTCCATAACTGCACCTTCCCGGGTATCGCCATTGTAGAATAAACCTTGTATCTCTGTAACACTCATATTCGGACTGAACAACAAGCAACGAAATATGATTCACATATGCACAAACAGGTTCGGACTCACTCAGACGAGTACTTACAACTCCGGGACAAGTTGTAGCTTCGTTTTAGAGGAAGTCCGAGCGTGTGGCTGGGTATCAGTAGTAAAACAGTTCGTGAACCTTTTCGAATAAGTTTTCAAACTTGTCCTGAACCATCAGTACCTGTTTCCATAACTGAATCTTCCCGGGAATCGCCATTGTAGAATAAACCTTATATCTTTGTAACACTGATATTCATACTGGACAACAAGCAACGAAATATGTTTCACATATGTACAAACAGGTTCGGACTCACTCAGACGAGTACTTACAACTCCGGGACAAGTTGTAGCTTCGTTTTGGAGGAAGTCCGAGCGTGTAGCTGGGTATCAGTAGTAAAACATGGTTTACATATAGTAGATAACTGTGCACGGAAGCCCTCGCAAAAGCATTGTCCGTGCTGACCATCCGGGATATTCGTCTCTCGTGGGTGCTCAAGCACGAGGGTACGTATACACGGACTGCGGAAGGCCTGGGGATGAGTACTATGCGCTACGGCTCGACAACTACGCCCTATCCTTTCTGTCTTGCTCTATCTCTCATTTTACCCGATAAACGGACGTTAAATATCATTCGCGTCGCGCACCAAAAGCGAATAACTCATCTGACGCCCTCGTTTCTCACTCGGCACGCCTCGTCGCCCCGCTAAATGCGTCCTGGCTCGTTGGCTCGCTGACTGAACCATTGAAAAGCTTACGAGCAACGAGGAAGATACAGAGACAATCTCATTCTCCCTGTTTCGACGCCTTCTTTACTGCTTTTTTCTCTGCTGAGTAAATATGGGACAATCTGCGGAGAACAAATGCATATGAATACGTTATTAAAAAGAAAAAAAAATGGGTCAAGATATCGGGCTCAAATTTAGATCACACGTAGACTATCGTTAAACAAAGCTTGGGATTGAATCTAACATGAATCCGTTAAGGGGTTCAAATTTTATTGCATTTTGAAAATTCTGAAAACAATAAGTTCGTTTTCACTCCAATTTCTACAATTCTTCAGATATTGGTCTGAAATTTGATTTACAAGTGGAGACTATCATTAGACATGGTTTGAAATTGAATTTAGCGTCACTCATTTGAAATTTTAGTAACAGAAATAATGAACAAAATTCTGCAGTTTTCTACCGAGTTTTGTCGAATAAACAATATGATGAATAAACGATTTGATAAATAAATAAAAATCGCCGAGTAACCACTCTGCAATCATTAAATTATTCATTCGGACGAATGAATAAATTGTCGAAATTCATTAAAAAATGTATTCCGTTAAAACCGTTTCCACCGTTTTTAGGTTATCCCATTGCATTTTTAATCAGACCTGTTTTATATATTTTCAACGAGACAGTACTAATAAAAATCATTTTGCAAATCCGAAGGTAAAATTGCAGTAATCCAGCTCAACATTTGGAATATATTTAAATTTTTTAAAACTTTTCGCGTGAAAATCATATTGAAGAAAAATAGTAGAAAGTGATGAAACTGTGTTTTGCTTTTAGCTCCTGAAAAGGAATTTCGATTGTTCAATCCGGAGCTCAACGAAGAGTCGAATCTGCTGACGGTTAGGTGCTTGGCCGAGGACGTTTATCCCCGACCAACGATAATCCTTCACCGAAATAGGTGAGTATAGCAGCGAATCTGCTGTAGAGATAATTCAAAATATATGCAGAGTGTATTGGTCGTAATAGTATAGGTGATTTCGGTGCATTAGGCATTAATTAAATAAAGCACTAATTGCGACGAGTGTGCAAGCAATAATAACGCGTCACTTGTCACGAATTTGTTGCAATGATGGTTATTAAAGAGCGAATTATTCCGGCGTATGTGAGCAACCATTATCGCTAAATGCGTGCAACCCCTAATGAAATACTATAATGCCGAAATAAATTCATTTCTAGCTACGGCCCAATCATGGGAAATACCGTATCTCGCGTATCGAAAATGATATTACGTCATTTTCAGAGCTAAAGAGCAACGATTGTATCATTTTTGTTGCAGACATTTGATAGAAGTGCAAAAACAATATTACAAAAACCTTACGGATGGAAAATTCAGCGTCGAGGCTGTTGCCATCGTTCCCATGGACGAGGTTGAACTGCCGGAAATATTTCAATGCGAGCTCACGTTACGCGAAGCAAATTACACCTCGACAGTGGAACACGTGTACAACGGTAAGTTGCTAATGGAATATGAAATTTAGTATTTTTCAACCGTAATTACTAAAAAGCATAATAAATAGCATAGGTATCTACATTGTAATACTTGCATTTATTCGTTATTCTGGATGTTCGTGTATTCATACTGCTGTAAAAAAAAAGAGGAACTTGCTTTCAATGCACGGGACAAAAAGTAATTGGGAATATCTGGTAACATTCAACGATTCAACGATAAATTAAATTTAATATGCTTTATGATTGAAGCTGATGAAGCTACAACAATTGATGCTGCAAGTTATTGACATTCTTTTTTTGGGGACGCTGATTACGAATCTAAACTCAGGATTTGGAAATTCAAAATGGCGGATCTAATATGACGGACCTAAATTCTGAGTATGTAACAAGAATCTAAATCTAAATTTAGGAATCAGAAATTCAAAATGGCGGACCAGAATGTAAAAAGTCATTTGATGAAAGTGAAAGTTGGCACTCGGGGATTTTTGGGAATGCTGATCATGAATCGAAACTCAGAATTTGGAAATTCAAAATGGCGGTTCCAATATGGCGGTCGAGAATGTAAAAAGTCGTTTGATAAAAGTGAAAGTTGGCACTTGGGGATTTTTGGGAATGCTGATTATGAATCGAAACTCAGAATTTGGAAATTCAAAATGGCGCTTCCAATATGGCGTTCCAGAATGTAAAAAGTCGTTTGATAAAATTGAAAGTTGGCACTCGGGGATTTTTGGGAATGCTGATTATGAATCGAAACTCAGAATTTGGAAATTCAAAATGGCGGTTCCAATATGGCGGTCCAGAATGTAAAAAGTCGTTTGATAAAAGTGAAAGTTGGCTCTCGGGAATTTTTGGGGTCGCTGATTACGAATCGAATCTCAGAATATCGAAATTCAAAATGGCGGATCCAATATGGCGGTCCAGAATGTAAAAAGTCGTTTGATAAAAGTGAAAGTTGGCTCTCGGGAATTTTTGGGGTCGCTGATTACAAATCGAATCTCAAAATATCGAAATTCAAAATGGCGGATCCAATATGGCGGACCAGAATGTAAAAAGTCGTTTGATAAAAGTGAAAGTTGGCACTCAGGGATTTTTGGGAATGCTGATTACCAATCGAATCTCAGAATATCGAAATTCAAAATGGCGGATCCAATATGGCGGACCAGAATGTAAAATGTCATTTGATGAAAGTGAAAGTTGGCACTCAGGAATTTTTGGGGTCGCTGATTACAAACCGAATCTCAAAATATCGAAATTCAAAATGGCGGATCCAATATGGCGGACCAGAATGTAAAAAGTCGTTTGATAAAAGTGAAAGTTGGCACTCAGGGATTTTTGGGAATGCTGATTACCAATCGAATCTCAGAATATCGAAATTCAAAATGGCCGATCCAATATGGCGGTCCAGAATGTAAAAAGTCGTTTGATGAAAGTGAAAGTTGGCACTCGGGAATTTTTGGAGTCGCTGATTACGAATCAAATTCAGAATTTGGAAATTCAAAATGGCGGTTCCAATATGACGGTCCAGAATGTAAAAAGTCGTTTGATAAAAGTGAAAGTTGGTACTCGAAGGTTTTGAGGGTTGCTAATTACGAATCTGAACTCAGAATTTCGAAATATAAAATGGCGGACAT
Organism: Ephialtes manifestator; assembly: GCA_963970395.1. NCBI lineage: Eukaryota > Metazoa > Arthropoda > Insecta > Hymenoptera > Ichneumonidae > Ephialtes > Ephialtes manifestator. Next base: position 3,713,921 of record OZ019969.1, on the reverse strand, counting down.
CGTACCCATTTTTATAAAATCAACACGGTGATTTTTCCTGGATGATTAATCTTTAAAAAGAGAAGATAAATGTGAGTTTACTCTGACGTTCCTGGATTAAAAAAAAGGTTATGTCCGCTGACTGGCGACGAGTCCTGGATGTGGAATCCTTCTCTGACTTTACACTTATAACGAAGAAATGGATAAAGCGAGTACGAGTGAGAGAGAGACTATTTCATTGTGAAATTTAATAAGGATTCCTGTCTCACGCTGAGCCGCACTCCACGGGAACATTATATACACAGGTTGAGAGATAGGTATTCGTAAGATTACGTCGTCTCCGGGTTGACCCACGAGCGCGTGTAAGGCACGGCTCAACCCGTGATTATTAAATTTTTGCGCTTTCGCCCGTGCCGAGCTTTCGCGATCACTCCGTCTTGCTCTCTTCCGCTCCGTTCTTAGCCGTCGTGGGGTGTATGCGGATTATGTCCGCAAGATTCTCTATCCGGAAAGTGGCTCGGCCGCGGTAACGTCTACGACGTAGCGAGTCTGGAGCGAACAAAGTGCAGAGCTCCGAGTTAAAACCTTTCCATCTCACTCTCACCTCTTCTCCTTTTCGTGCACTACCATAAATCTTTGTTACGTTCTCTAAGAAGATGGACGCTTTGGGGTATTTCACCCGCGAATACCTCCGACCATCCTGTTACAATCTCTAACAGGTTGAAGCATCAAGATTTCCAGGTATTCGAGCGTTGAATATTTTGAATGAAAAAAAAAAAGTTCTGGTGTATGGAACTTGCCACAGGAATTTTCATATTTTATATTATAACAATGAGAATAATTATTGCGGATTAATTTATTTCTTATTTATTTTTTTGGCACTCTTTTTCCTTTTATAAAAATGCCCAACGCACTATATTGTTGGTGCTCGATGAAAGGATTTTTTACTGCCGTCTGACTTGCATATGCTTTTCAATATTATCTTAAGCAAAGTTCTTAGGTTTTCCATTCTGCGCATGATTCAGATCAAACTACAAGGCAGATTGGAATGGTTGACGTCTCATTTTCTTCTTCGTGAAAAGATAAACCGGCTAAATGGAGCAAACTATTTTTTTCATTCTGAAAGCAAAGTTAATCACTGATTTAGAAAATAGCATAAAATTTATTTATTAATAATTATGTCACTTAAAAAATACTACATTTTATTAACATTTGCTCCATTGTTATTATGAAACAAATTTACTAATTTTTCCAATTAAATGTGATTTTTAAAAAAATTACAAAATGCTTGTACTTTCTTTAAATTTCAAAGATGATTAAAAAGTATCAAACCTTCGATGTTTTTTTATAACAAAGTTTGAAAAATAATAGTTTTATAAAACCCAATTGGAGATCAAATTATTAATAAAATTATATGTATTTTTTTTTAAATTAGCGAATTAATTACTCACGAAAAAAGTGAATATTTATTTTCAGTCTGTCGAACTGTTTTTAATATTATTTTCAATAATAATAAAAACTAATATACATTAAAAATTGTATATCCTTTGCAAATATTTATGCAATGTATACAAAATGCATATAAAAATCGTATAATAATATAGAAGAAGTTCGAATTACTTAACAAAAAAATCTAATCTCCCCTCCAGGAAAATTTACTAACCTTCTTCATTCTCATTTTCTCTCCACTCTGTCTACCTAAACCCACTATTCCTAGTTTAATCCCCTGCGGCGTAGTGTATCACGATTTACCTTCGAAGAAAGGGAGAAGTTGAAAAAGAAAAAAAAAACAAAAAGACAAAAAAAATGAACACAACACTGCGATAAAACGTATCTTTTTGTGAACCGGGAATAACGTCCTGTAATCGAGTTGTGTGCATTTGGCGCGGAAAATAAAAAGAAGGAGATAGGATCATTCTGGAAGAGATCGGAAAGTCGATACTATCGCGTAAGGTTCCTGTGTTCGTTTGCTCCTTTTTCTTACAGCAGAGAGACGTACGTCGCCGTCGACGTCCTCAACCTCCACCTCAACCTCCACCTTTTCCTCTTCCTCTTCCTCGTATAGTCGACGTCGTACACCGGAACATCTCCTTTCTCTTCCCTTTCTAGCCCTACAGACTGAAATTACCGTCTTTCATGCTATCCTATATATCACACTGTATATATGTGCACTATATGTATATATATTTCATGAATATGCGTCTTTTCTATGCGGGTTAATTTAATTAAAATCGAATATAGACATTGGGAGGAGATTTTTTTTTTTAAATCAATTTATATCGTACATCGTCAAAATGAAATATAATACCACAGGTGAACTCAAGTAAAGTAACGAAAAGGCGAAGGATTTATATAAATAAGGAATTTTAAAAAAAAATATCAATAAAATAAATATTTGAAAAAAAAAAAAAATGGTATGCGTTTTTTCTTCATTATGGGCTTAGGTTTAAAATGTTGAGTATTCAATGTAGTATTTTCGAGATTTTTTGCAACGGAATCGGAGTGAAAGTAACTAATTTGGAATTTTTTTTTTTTTAGTTTAAAGGCGTGAAAAAAATATATAAATTTTTTTTTTCAAATATGTATATTTTTATCGTAAGCTGTGTTGAATCACGAAAAGATTGTCCTGGTTATTTTCGTCAATATGATTTTTCCACTTGACGTTAGATTTTTTTTCCATTTTTTTTCATTTTTCTTTTATAAATCAAACAAATCTTACAACAAAATTGTGAAAAAAATTTACTGATGCTCCATTCGCTTTGATCAATGACACGAAAAAAATTGGAGTCGTTCGGATCGGAAAATTCTCTGTCTCAACGAAAAAAACTATAATTACTTTATTTTGTCAAAAAACGGCGCAAATTCTTTTTCAATTTTTTAAATTAAAAAGTACATTCAAAAACTTAAATTTTACACAAGAACAAACTTTTTGTACGATCGGTAATTTTGAATATACAGCGAATTGAAAAAAAAATAAAATAAAAAAAATCGTTATTAAATTTTGGGCAAACTATAGGTGCTAAAATTCTGAAATAATTTGTGGATGTTTGTAACACTCTGAACAACCTTAGAAAAAATTATGAATATTTTTTGAGACCATGCTAAAAGTTTGGATGGCTTGGTATGGAATGACCCGTATATATATATATACGTACTGCTACACTCATCGTTTTTTTATGGGCTTAGGTTTAAAATGTTGGGTATTCAATGTAGTATTTTCGAGATTTTTTGCAACGGAATCGGAGGGAAAGTAACTAATTTGGAAAAAAAAAAAAAAATTTCGGTTAAAGGCGTGAAAAAAATATATACATTTTTTTTTTTCTAATATATATATTTTTATCGTAAGCTGTGTTGAATCACGAAAAGATTGTCCAGGTTATTTTCGTCAATATGATTTTTCCACTTGACGTTAGATTTTTTTTTCCATTTTTTTCATTTTTCTTTTATAAATCAAACAAATCTAACAACAAAATTGTGAAAAAAATTTACTGATGCTCCATTCGCTTTGATCAATGACACAAAAAAAATTGGAGTCGTTCGGATCGGAAAATTCTCTGTCTCAACGAAAAAAAAACTATAATTACTTTATTTTGTCAAAAAATGGCGCAATTTTTTTTCAATTTTTTAAATTAAAAAGTACATTCAAAAACATAAATTTTATACACGAACAAATTTTTTCTACGATCGGTAATTTTGAATATACAGCGAATTGAAAAAAAATGAAATGAAAAAAGTCGTTATTTAATTTTGGGCAAACTATAGGAGCTAAAATTCTGAAATAATTTGTGAATGTTTGTGACATTCTAAACGACCTTAGAAAAAATTATGAAAATTTTTTGAGACCATGCTGAAAGTTTGGATGGCTTGGTATGGAATGACCCGTATATATATATACGTACTGCTACACTCATCGTTTTTTTATGGGCTTAGGTTTAAAATGTTGGGTATTCAATGTAGTATTTTCGAGATTTTTTGCAACGGAATCGGAGGGAAAGTAACTAATTTGGAAAAAAAAATAAAAAATTTCGGTTAAAGGCGTGAAAAAAATATATAAATTTTTTTTTTCTAATATGTATATTTTTATCGTAAGCTGTGTTGAATCACGAAAAGATTGTCCTGGTTATTTTCGTCAATATGATTTTTCCACTTGACGTTAGATTTTTTTTCCATTTTTTTTTCATTTTTCTTTTATAAATCAAACAAATCTTACAATAAAATTGTAAAAAAAAATTACTAATGCTCCATTCGCTTTGATCAATGACACGAAAAAAATTGGAGTCGTTCGGATCGGAAAATTCTCTGTCTCAACGAAAAAAAAACTATAATTACTTTATTTTGTCAAAAAATGGCGCAATTTTTTTTAAAATTTTTTAAATTAAAAAGTACATTCAAAAACATAAATTTTATACAAGAACAAATTTTTTGTACGATCGGTAATTTTGAATATACAGCGAATTGAAAAAAAATAAAATTAAAAAAATCGTTATTAAATTTTGGGCAAATCGTAGGTGCAAAAATTCTGAAATAATTTGTGGATGTTAGTGACACTCTGAACAACCTTAGAAAAAATTATGAATATTTTTTGAAACCATGCTGAAAGTTTGGATGGCTTGGTATGGAATGACCCGTATATATACATATATATACGTACTGCTACACTCATCGTTTTTTTTCTATCCCTCGCTCACACCTCTAGTAACCTCGCGGTGGTATCACATCGTATATGGGTGATTCCTCTTTATATCCCTTCGCGACGACGTCGTGGGCAAACTCTGAGCTTCCTCGTCTTCGTCGACGTTTCAACGTCGTCCACAAAACCTAACAGCTAGCACAGAGCATCAGCAGTATCACAAAGCTCGAGAAAAAAAATAAAAAAAGAGACGTAGAAGGAGCCGAGAGTCCACGATGTGGATCGATGCTAGCCACCATAGTTTTATTTTTTTTCTCTCTCTTTCATTCCACATTCTCGTTTTTCTTAGATTCTTTTTTTGTTTTCTCACTCTGCTTCTCTTCTATTAACGCGGCGACGCTGCCGGTTTCATTATTTCCCAAAACCCGAAGGTATTTTCTTATTGTTTTCCTTCTCCTTTTTACACGGTAAACATGTAATCAGGATTTTTCATCCCTTGCTGTTTTTTAGGTACGTATATTTGTATAGATATATATAGTGGGTGTATGTAATGTGAACACTTCTGTGAGTTGAAGCAAATAAAAGTATAGTATATAAAAGGGTAGTTTATTTCTCAAAAGGTCTTAAGAGAGACAATAACGAACCAAACTAAACTAATAAAAGCTAAAGACCCTAAAGCTCCTTCAAACATGCAGTTTTTTGTAAAATTCGGATTTTCTTATGAGGGAATTTTTAATTTTAAATTGGGATTTGAAAAAAAAAAATGTTTAGGTTCTTTAATTTCTGTTAGTGTTACGTGTTGGCCATTTTTCTCGTCATATTTCTAATCATTAATATCCATTTTCATTAAATTAATTAATTACCGCTTCTTACTCTTATATATTATATAGTGGATTTTTCTCATTTTAAGAGTCTTTAATAAAAAGAAAATTCGATAGGTCTAGACGCTGATCTTTCAATATCACCAGGTAAATTCAGGTCAGCTTAATCATTCCTACTTTCTATGTTTCATATCCTATGTCTTCTTACTTTTTGTTTTTTTTTAATAGTTTCAATTGAAATCTCACGCGATGGTTTTTTTAAATAATAGCAATATTTTTTGTATGAAGCAAAATTGAAATTTACAAAAATAGCGATCGTTCCTTCATGATCACGTAAAATTCCGCTTTACCGATCATGATCAAATTTGGTAGGTAGCCGTGCTGGATGTTATTTTTCATCTGTACAAAATTTTAGTTGATTGGGTGAGAATTGACATGAATTGGAGCAAAAGCAAATATTTTTTTTTTAATTCAAAATCACGTCAAAACGAAACCGCTTTACCGATCATGACCAAATTTGGTAGGAAGTAGTGCTGAATGTTAGTTTTCATCTGTAGAAATTTTTAGTTGATTGAGTTAGATTTGACGTGAGTTAGAGCAAAACGATTTTTTTTTGAGAAATTCAAAATCACGTAAAATCTACACCACTTTACCGATCACGACCAAATTTGGTAGATAGTAGCGTTGTATATTATTTTTCATCTGTATAAAATTTCTGTTGATTTGGTGTCATTTGACGTGAGTTGGAGCAAAACGATTTTTTTTTTGAGAAATTCAAAATCACGTAAAATCTACAGCATTTTACCGATCACGACCAAATTTGGTAGATAGTAGCGTTGTATATTATTTTTCATCTGTATAAAATTTCTGTTGATTTGGTGTCATTTGACGTGAGTTGGAGCAAAACGATTTTTTTTTTGAGAAATTCAAAATCACGTAAAATCTACACCACTTTACCGATCACGACCAAATTTGGTAGATAGTAGCGTTGTATATTATTTTTCATCTGTATAAAATTTCTGTTGATTTGGTGTCATTTGACGTGAGTTGGAGCAAAACGATTTTTTTTTTGAGAAATTCAAAATCACGTAAAGTCCAAACCACTTTACCGATCACGACCAAATTTGGTAGGTAGCAGCGTTGTATGTTATTTTCCATCTGTAGAAAATTTCTGTTGATCTGGTGAGATTTGACGTGAGCTAGAGCAAAACGATATTTTTTTGAGAAATTCAAAATCACGTAAAATCCAAACCGTTTTACCGATCATGACCAAATTTGGTAGGTAGTAGGGCTGAATGTTTTTTTTCATCTGCAGAAAATTTTAGTTGATTGGGTGAGAATTGACGTGAGTTAGAGCAAAACGAATATTTTTTGAAAAATTCAAAATCACGTGAAATCCAAACCGTTAAACCGATCACGACCGAATTTGGTAGGTAGTAGCGCTGAATGTTATTTTTCATCTGTAGAAATTTTTAGTTGATTGGGTGAGAATTGACGTGAGTTAGAGCAAAACGAATATTTTTTGAAAAATTCAAAATCACGTAAAATCCAAACCGTTTTACCGATCACGACCAAATTTGTTAGGTAGTAGCGTTGAATGTTATTTTTCATCTGTAGAAAATTTTAGTTGATTGGGTGAGAATTAACGTGAGTTAGCGCAAAACGAATATTTTTTGAAAAATTCAAAATCACGTAAAATCCAAACCGTTTTACCGATCATGACCAAATTTGGTAGGTAGTAGCGCTGAATGTTGTTTTTCATCTGTAGAAAATTTCTGTTGATTTGGTGATATTTGACGTGAGTTGGAGCAAAACGAATATTTTTTGAAAAATTTCAAAATCCCATAAAAACCGAACTTTTTTACAAATTCATTCCAAATTCAATACCGATCCTCCTTCAACACAGCTTTATTCACAAAAAATTATTTAGCTCAATAGCTAAAAATTTGCGGATACTAGAGAGCGTATAGAAATTTTTCGAAAATTGCAAAGTCAAATAAAATTTGACCATATTTTTTAATTTTTTTTTAAATTACCACAAACAAAGACGTCGAACTGCTTCACATAATTGCTAAATTTCAGCCCGATTGTTAAAGCAGTTCTTGAGATATGTAAGTTTGAATTTTGAGTGACGGTCACACACACGCACTTCCATCCATAAATTTGTTCTAAACTACTTTTCTCGCCATTTTAGATCATTTTGAGTGTACTGACATAAAAAAGTCGGAAAAAAAAATTTCGCATGAAAACAAAGCTTTCACTATGAGGACGGAAAATTCACGAAAGCAAAGCTTTCTCTACGTGGAAGAAATAATGATTAAAAAAATGTTGAAAGCCACTGTGGAAGCAGTTGGCGCGGAGTTTTTAGAGTAATACAGAAAGTGTCCATGTAGAGGACCACTAGTTGACACTATGTGCATTTTATACATGTAATATGGGATATACATATATACATATACGTAGATATTATACATGCAAACTCACGCGACGTTCAACGGTACATAACGAATTGAAAGCAGGTGTCGTTATAGCGCCTCACTTGCTGACTCTCCCTACCTTGTTTCATACCTCCTAACCCCTCTCACACCCTTTTCCTATCTCCCTCTATCTGCCCCCGAGTCTACGAGAATAGCCTAATGAAAAAAGTTTCTAACGAAGCAATTTCAAGGCTTCTCGGTGTTCTCGGATTTCCGGCCCGTGGATTTTACCTTTCCCGAATAAGATACATGTATACCACTCTGTGCTGAAGAAAGACGACGTGTAACGAGAGGACGAAATTGTGTAATTATTATTTTTTTTTTTTTTTTCTTTGCAATACTTCTTTTTTATTCAGTTTAATTGAGAGACAGAGACTACGAGGGGAATATTATTAACTGTCCACGAAAGTGTCACTGCATTTTGAATGTTTGAAAAGTCATCCTCGTAAAAGATTTTTAAATTGGCCAAAATTGCATCTACTTAAATGCCACAACTTTTTGTCATCGAATTTCTAGGGGTTTTTCTGTCCATGTTAATATTTAAACGCTGTTGCATTAATTTTTATTTTATTTATTTTATTTACTTTATTTACTTTATTTATTTTATTTATTTTATTTATTTTATTTATTTTATTTATTTTTAACTGTATCTTTTTTTTATGACTTTTTTTTATTCAATTGAAGTGATAAAAATAAAACAAGTGACTCTATTTTTGGTAAATTTAATAAAAAAAATAATTACAGACTGTTAAATAAATTATAAAAAAATTTGTAAAAAAATTGCACGTTCCGTAAAAAAAAAGTCTTCCATGTTTTCGTGAGATTTTTCATGTCCGAAATATTGTTGATTTGTCATATAAATCTTTGATAATTGTTTGCGACATAATTTGTTAAAAGTCGAGTTCTTGTGAATGCGATAATATCAGATTGGTTTCTCGGCTTCGCGGTTGTGGAAAGGAAAATTAAATCGTGTACGTTTGGAGAATTCCCCGAGGGATTTTACGATAAGCACTGTAACGTAGAATATACGTTCTTTCAGGGACGTGAAAATAATACGTGAAATTCCGAAAGCGATTTAAGTCTTTTCACTGAATTCGTGTGTCTCTTGGAAAATAATCGTTTTCGGAATTTTTTCGGGTCAGGAAAATGGGGAAAAACACGAAATGTATAAGAAGTTCTATGGCAGCATCGTAGGTTCACTTTACGCAAATGGCGTGCCGAGGGCGAGCACTCGTTCGCTTTCCCACAGCAAATGCTCTACTGCAGTAACCGCGATTGCCTTTTCCATTCGGAATCCCCAGCAGCAGAGTAAAAGGAGGGAGAAAAACGTAACAAAAGAATGAACGGCGTTTGTCCCGGCGTTTATAAACGCGGAGAGCCGACGATTTATCGTGAAATCTCTGTGCTCTGCTTTGCCACAATGTACTACTATGTACTTGCATCTGGAAATGCTATAAATTCCCCATAACAACCATAAAATCGTATGGGTGTTGATAGTAAAATCATGGAAATCAATTGTAATTAAAATACTGACTTTTAGTGACTATTAAAGATACCAAAATGTTTTTTTGTGTTGAAAATGAAAAAAAAATTAAATTCTACTGTTTGTCTATTTTTTCAGAATTTTTATTATTTATTTATTAGAATTAAAAAAAAATTCATAAAAATAGCTATTTCTAAAAAAAAAAACAAATTAAAATGTAATTGCAAATACTGATTTGCTGACCATAAAACCGTTTGGGTGTTGATAGTAAAATCATGGAAATCAATTGTAATTAAAATACTGACTTTTAGTGACTATTAAAGATACCAAAATTTTTTTTTCGTGTTGAAAACGAAAAAAAAATTAAACTCTACTGTTTGTCTATTTTTTCAGAATTTTTATTATTTATTTATTAGAATTTAAAAAAAAATTCATAAGAATAGCTATTTCTAAAAAAAAAAGACAAATTAAAATGTAAGTGCTTCTGTTGTATCGAAACTTGAAATTCGATTAAGAATACTTTTGTACATTTTTTTTTGGCAAATTTATAATCTGGAAGAAATTAGATTTATTAGTATTTCAATATTATGCTAAAATAAAAATAAAAAAATTACTCTATATAACCAAATTGTTGCAAATACTGATTTGCTGACCATAAAACCGTATGGGTGTTGATAGTAAAATCATGGAAATCAATTGTAATTAAAATACTGACTTTTAGTGACTATTAAAGATACCAAAATTTGTTTTTCGTGTTGAAAACGAAAAAAAATTAAATTCTACTGTTTGTCTATTTTTTTCAGAATTTTTATTATTTATTTATTAGAATTTAAAAAAAAAATTCATAAAAATAGCTATTTCTAAAAAAAAAAGACAAATTAAAATGTAAGTGCTTCTGTTGTATCGAAACTTGAAATTAGATTAATAATACTTTTTTACATTTTTTTTTGGCAAATTTATAATGTGGAAGAAATTAGATTTATTAGTATTTCAATATTATACTAAAATAAAAATAAAAAAATTACTCTATATAACCAAATTGTTGCAAATACTGATTTGCTGATCATAAAACCGTATGGGTGTTAATAGTAAAATCATGGAAATCAATTGTAATTAAAATACTGACTTTTAGTGACTATTAAAGATACCAAAATTTGTTTTTCGTGTTGAAAACGAAAAAAAATTAAATTCTACTGTTTGTCTATTTTTTTCAGAATTTTTATTATTTATTTATTAGAATTTTAAAAAAATTGATAAGAATAGCTATTTCTAAAAAAAAAACAAATTAAAATGTAAGTGCTTCTGTTGTATCGAAACTTGAAATTCGATTAAGAATACTTTTGTACATTATTTTTTGGCAAATTTATAATCTGGAAGAAATTAGATTTATTAGTATTTCAATATTATGCTAAAATAAAAATAAAAAAATTACTCTATATAATCAAATTGTTGGAAATACTGATTTTTTTTAGTCCAACGAACAACAAGTGGATGAGGATAAAAATATTAGTATTTTTCTTTTTTTTATTGTCAATCTTCGTATCTTCTATTAGTACTCATTCTGCTCTACAAAATTCGTGCCACGAATAGCGAGGTAAAAATTGACAATCGTGAACGAGAATATCGCTGCAAGGTAGAATATTCGGTACACGAAATATCTTTTTTTTTTTTTTGTAGCAAGCTGCTATTGTACAAACGTACGGTACACTTAATAGTGTAGCGTGTAACAAAATATCGCTTCGGGGTTTTTGTAATAAAGATACGAGCACGACACACAGAATTTGTCATAAAACAGTTAAAACGAAACTGAAATTATAGTATTAGGCAAATGTCTGTATTTCTCAAACGTAATAACCATTTCGATATTTCTCAGGAATTCCAAGCATTGCCAATTGTTCGTTTATTATTGTAATAATAATAAAATTTAAAACCTTCGACAATTACGATAAGTAAGGCAATTTTTGTATTTTCAATTGACTGTGTTATATTTAACAAAATAATAAATTCAGTTTCTTCTTCTGACGCATGGAAATGATAATTGTGTATCGTTGAGGGAAGAATAAAATTAGTTCACGAAAGTAGTCTTTGGTAATAGTTTCGTTCAATTACGCTCCACTGTTGGTTTATCACTTTTTGTTTTGCCATTCAGTCATTTCGAGCTAGTTGCTTTCCCTTCCGAGCAGCTTTAACGCGCGTTACGTGCACCTGATGCTCGCTCGTTGAATACCCGGCAGCTCTACACCACCAGTTGAGTGTGGAGAAAATGAGGGAATTTTCTCGCATCGCTTCTATCGCATAGGGGAGACTGGGGCGAGTTGGAACAGGGGCAAGTAGGGTTAAATGCGTTTAAAAATCAACTAAATTAAAAATTTAATTAATTCTTGTCAGAAATTAGTATCAAATATTTAAATCTGAGCTAAAACAGGTGACGCAAAGGGTTGAAGTGTTTACACTGATTAAAAAATGTTGCAAAGTAGAACTTTGCATATTGTTTCCTCATTCATTTTCATTTTTCACAAAGCCACCTCTACGAGTAAGCTTATTTATTCATTTTGGCTTCCTCATAGAGGAAGCTTTGTAAAACATAAAAATTAATGAGGAAATAATGTGCAAAGTTCTATTTTGCAACATTTTTCGTTACCTATAAAATTCAAGATTACGTAAAATCCAAACTGCTTTACCGATCATAACCAAATTTGGTAGGTGGCAGCGCTGAATGTTATTTTTCATCTGTAGAAAATTTCAGATGTTTGGGTGAGATTTGATATGAGTTAAAGGAAAACGAAAATTTTTGGAAAAATTCAAAATCACGTAAAATTCAAACCACTTTACCGATTACGACCAAATTTGGTAGATAGCAACGCTGAATGTTATTTTTCATTTGTAGAAAAATTCAGTTGTTTGGGTGAGATTTTATGTGAGTTAGAGCAAAACGAAAAATTTTGGAAAAATTCAAAATCACGTAAAATCCAAACCACTTTACCGATCACAACCAAATTTGGTAGATAGCAGTCCTGAATGTTATTTTTCATCTGTAGAAAATTTCAGTTGTTTGGGTGAGATTTGACGTGAGTTAAAGGAAAACGAAAATTTTTGGAAAAATTCAAAATCACGTAAAATCCAAACCACTTTACCGATCACGACCAAATTTGGTAGGTGGCAGCGCTGAATGTTATTTTTCATCTGTAGAAAATTTTAGTTGTTTGGGTGAGATTTGACGTGAGTTAAAGGAAAACGAAAATTTTTGGAAAAATTCAAAATCACGTAAAATCCAAAACACTTTACCGATCACGACCAAATTTGGTAGGTGGCAGCGCTGAATGTTATTTTTCATTTGTAGAAAATTTCAGTTGTTTGGGTGAGATTTTATGTGAGTTAGAGCAAAACGAAAATTTTTGGAAAAATTCAAAATCACGTAAAATCCAAAACACTTTACCGATTACGACCAAATTTGGTAGGTAGCAGCGCTGAATGTTATTTTTCATCTGAAGAAAATTTCAGTTGTTCAGGTGAGATTTGATGTGAGTTAGAGCTAAACGAAAAATTTTGGAAAAATTCAAAATCACGTAAAATCCAAAACACTTTACCGATTACGACCAAATTTGGTAGGTAGCAGCGCTGAATGTTATTTTTCATCTGAAGAAAATTTCAGTTGTTTAGGTGAGATTTGATGTGAGTTCGAGCAAAACGAAAATTTTTGGAAAAATCCAAAATCACGTAAAATCCAAACCACTTTACCGATCACGACCAAATTTGGTAGGTGGCAACGTTGAATGTTATTTTTCATCTGTAGAAAATTTCAGTTTATTGGGTGAGATTTGACGTGATTTAGAGCAAAACGAAAATTTTTGGAAAAATTCAAAATCACGTAAAATCCAAACCACTTTACCGATTACGACCAAATTTGGTAGATAGCAAAGCTGAATGTTATTTTTCATTTGTAGAAAATTTCAGTTGTTTGGGTGAGATTTTATGTGAGTTAGAGCAAAACGAAAATTTTTGGAAAAATCCAAAATCACGTAAAATCCAAACCACTTTATCGATCACGACCAAATTTGGTAGGTGGCAGCGCTGAATGTTATTTTTCACCTGTAGAAAATTTCAATTGTTTGGGTAAGATTTGATGTGAGTTAGAGCAAAACGAAAATTTTTCGAAAAATTCAAAATCACGTAAAATCCAAACCACTTTACCGATTACAACCAAATTTGGTGGATAGCGACGCTGAATGTTATTTTTCATCTGTAGAAAATTTCAGTTGATTGGGTGAGATGTAACGTAAGTTAGAGCAAAACCAAAAATTTTGGAAAAATTCAAAATTACGTCAAATTTAAACGGCTTTACCGAGCACGACCAAATTTGGTAGGTAGCAGCGCTGAATGTTATTTTTCATCTGTAGAAAATTTCAGTTGATTGGGTGAGATGTAACGTAAGTTAGAGCAAAACCAAAAATTTTGGAAAAATTCAAAATCCTATAAAAACCGAACTTTTTTAAAGATTCATTCCATATTCTATACCGATGCTCCTTTAATATTGCTTTATTCATAAAAAATGATTTAGCTCAATTGCTAAAAATGTACGGATGCTACAGAGCGTACAGACATTTTTCGAAAATTGCAAAGTCAAATAAAATTTGAACATATTTTTGCATTTTTTTGAAAATGACCACAAACAAAGGCGTCGACCCGCTTCACATGTTTGTTGAATTTCAGCCCGATTGTTAAAGCAGTTCTTGAGATATGTAAGTTTGAATTTTTTCTAAACCAGTTTTCTCATCGTTTTAGACCAATTTGAGGGTGCTTAAATACAAAGCTCGAATAATTTTCGCACGAAAACAAAGCTTCATCTATGAGGAATCAAAAAAGAAAATCGAAAGCTAAAAGTGAGCCGATTAGCCCCAGTCTTCCCTATACTAGTGAGGTTTCCACTATTCCTGCGCCCTTCTGTGACTCAACAGTTGCCTGCGTGTGCTTTTTCAATGTTCGAGGTAGTTTCTTAATCCGCCTTTGGACTATCAATATGACTGAGTTAAATTCCCGCGGGAAATTAGCCATCGGTGCCACGTCGTTACCGTTGTGCTAAAGCAACCCTTCAACCGAGAATATTGGGTGGCTCTTGGCTGCTAATGAAAAAAAATCCTTTCTCCGTGGATTACTTTAAACGCATTCAATTGGATATTCACGGAATTAAAGTAGCACACTTTTCCGAGTCTCTTTTGTAGTCTCGTAAGACTTCAAAATGCTATTAATTATAAAATTTGACTTCAATTACATTTACAATCATTAATACGTAACATTTTTTTCAGATGATATGAGGAGATTAATATCCTGAAAATTCTTAATGACATTTCGTTATTTAACGCGATAATCTCATAAGACAAAATCTAATTAAAAAAAAAAAAATTGTCAGGAGAGTTTAACAATATATTAATTAATTATTCTACAATAATATAATAAATTTCATACCTCTCTTTTCGTATAATTTTAATATATTCCAGCCACTAAAAACTGAATTTTTGGAGACAAAATTTAATTTTCTCTGAATAATTAATTAATAATATATTATTCAATAGAATATCAAATTTCTGTTAGATAATACAAAAGCAGCTACCAACTTTGTTGAAACTAAATTACATTTTGGTTATAATTAGCTCGTAACGAGAAATCGAGAATGAAGAATTTATAGTGAAATATACGACGGAGAAAATAACAATAGATTTAATTATAATATATTTCAGTCACTAAAAACTGAATGTTTGGGGATAAAATTAAATTTTCTCTGAATAATTAATAAATAATATTCAATTCATATTATTATTCAATAGAATATCAAATTTCTGTTAGATAATACAAAAGCAGCTACCAACTTTGTTGAAACTAAATTACATTTTGGTTATAATTAGCTCGTAACGAGAAATCGAGAATGAAGAATTTATAGTGAAATATACGACGGAGAAAATAACAATAGATTTAATTTTAATATATTTCAGTCACTAAAAACTGAATGTTTGGGGATAAAATTAAATTTTCTCTGAATAATTAATAAATAATATATTATTCAATAGAATATCAAATTTCTGTTAGATAATACAAAAGCAGCTACCAACTTTGTTGAAACTAAATTACATTTTGGTTATAATTAGCTCGTAACGAGAAATCGAGAATGAAGAATTTATAGTGAAATATACGACGGAGGAAATAACAATAGATTTAATTATAATATATTTCAGCCACTAAAAACTGAATGTTTGGGGATAAAATTAAATTTTCTCTGAATAATTAATTAATAATATATTCTTCAATAGAATATCAAATTACTGTTAGAGAATACAAAAGCAGCTACCAACTTTGTTGAAACTAAATTACATTTTGGTTATAATTAGCTCGTAACGAGAAATCGAGGATGAAGAATTTATAGTGAAATATACGACGGAGAAAATAACAATAGATTTAATTTTAATATATTTCAGCCACTAAAAACTGAATGTTTGGGGATAAAATTAAATTTTCTCTGAATAATTAATTAATAATATATTCTTCAATAGAATATCAAATTACTTTTAGAGAATACAAAAGCAGCTACCAACTTTGTTGAAACTAAATTACATTTTGGTTATAATTAGCTCGTAACGAGAAATCGAGAATGAAGAATTTATAGTGAAATATACAGAGAAAATAACAATAGATTTAATTTTAATATATTTCAGCCACTAAAAACTGAATGTTTGGGGATAAAATTTAATTTTCTCTGAATAATTAATAAATAATATATTATTCAATAGAATATCAAATTACTGTTAGAGAATACAAAAGCAGCTACCAACTTTGTTGAAACTAAATTACATTTTGGTTATAATTAGCTCGTAACGAGAAATCGAGAATGAAGAATTTATAGTTAAATATACGACGGAGGAAATAACAATATATTTAATTTTAATATATTTCAGCCACTAAAAACTGAATGTTTGGGGATAAAATTTAATTTTCTGAATAATTAATAATTCTTCAATAGAATATCAAATTACTGTTGGAGAATACAAAAGCAGCTACCAACTTTGTTGAAACTAAATTACATTTTGGTTATAATTAGCTCGTAACGAGAAATCGAGGATGAAGAATTTATAGTGAAATATACGACGGAGAAAATAACAATAGATTTAATTTTAATATATTTTAGCCACTAAAAACTGAATGTTTGGGAATAAAATTTAATTTTCTCTGAATAATTAATAAATAATCTATTCTTCAATAGAATATCAAATTACTGTTAGAGAATACAAAAGCAGCTACCAACTTTGTTGAAACTAAATTACATTTTGGTTATAATTAGCTCGTAACGAGAAATCGAGAATGAAGAATTTATAGTTAATTATACGACAGAGAAAATAACAATAGATTTAATTATAATATATTTCAGCCACTAAAAACTGAATGTTTGGGGATAAAATTAAATTTTCTCTGAATAATTAATAAATAATATATTATTCAATAGAATATCAAATTACTGTTAGAGAATACAAAAGCAGCTACCAACTTTGTTGAAACTAAATTACATTTTGGTTATAATTAGCTCGTAACGAGAAATCGAGGATGAAGAATTTATAGTGAAATATACGACGGAGAAAATAACAATAGATTTAATTTTAATATATTTCAGCCACTAAAAACTGAATGTTTGGGGATAAAATTTAATTTTCTGAATAATTAATAATTCTTCAATAGAATATCAAATTACTGTTAGATAATACAAAAGCAGCTACCAACTTTGTTCAAACTAAATTACATTTTGGTTATAATTAGCTCGTAACGAGAAATCGAGAATGAAGAATTTATAGTGAAATATACGACGGAGAAAATAACAATAGATTTAATTTTAATATATTTCAGCCACTAAAAACTGAATGTTTGGGAATAAAATTTAATTTTCTCTGAATAATTAATTAATAATATATTATTCAATAGAATATCAAATTTCTGGTAGAGAATACAAAAGCAGCTACCAACTTTGTTGAAACTAAATTACATTTTGGTTATAATTAGCTCGTAACGAGAAATCGAGAATGAAGAATTTATAGTGAAATATACGACGGAGAAAATAACAATAGATTTAATTTTAATATATTTCAGTCACTAAAAACTGAATGTTTGGGGATAAAATTAAATTTTCTCTGAATAATTAATAAATAATATATTATTCAATATAATATCAAATTACTGTTAGATAATACAAAAGCAGCTACCAACTTTGTTGAAACTAAATTACATTTTGGTTATAATTAGCTCGTAACGAGAAATCGAGAATGAAGAATTTATAGTGAAATATACGACGGAGAAAATAACAATAGATTTAATTTTAATATATTTCAGCCACTAAAAACTGAATGTTTGGGGATAAAATTTAATTTTCTGAATAATTAATAATTCTTCAATAGAATATCAAATTACTGTTGGAGAGTACAAAAGCAGCTACCAACTTTGTTGAAAGTACATTACACTTTGGTTATAATTAGCTCGTAACGAGAAATCGAGAATGAAGAATTTATAGTGAAATATACGACGGAGAAAATAACAATAGATTTACTAAGTACAGAATCCCCTTTTCATGGCCTCCTTTACTGTATCAAATATCCATTATCGAGCTCCATGTACGGTCACGGTTCGCAAAGCCGAGCAACGAATGTGGCCCGCGAGACCTCGGAGCCATAGAAAATGATAAGGTGTCTGATTTGTGGGGTGAACTAACTCTTCCTCTCTGTGCAATCTCTGATTTCAGGTGGTGCACCCATGGGTGACCTGCCCCGATCGTCCATTCTCCTCGGCATCGTTATAGCAGTTGCGGCAACGTTTTCCTCATTGGTCACGAGTTCGCAGACTATTTAATAGAGATTGTGATGCAAAACTAGCGTCACAACAAACCAACAACAACAAAAATTAAAAAAAAAAATTAAAAAATTCATATTAGATACTAATTAATATTATATTATTATCTATATATATATATAAATAAATATTATATGTATATGAAAATTGTATGGCTCCGGAAAAATGGAAAGTGGCGATGGGAGCTAAATATATGTTGATATCTTATAAAACTATTACTATTTCATCCTCAATTTATTTCCAAACCCTTAGGAGAATAAGAAAATTAAAAAAAGTCGATAGAGAAAAAATTTTAAAGCTGATGTGTTAAATTCGTTAGGCGATAAAACTTGAACTGGAATGGAATCTCTAGTTCAATTCTTAATTTAATCTCGAACACTGGGTAAATAAGAAAATAAATAAAGTAAATGAAGTAAATAAAATAAATAAAATAAATAAAATAAGTAAAATAAATAAAATAAATAAAATAAATAAAATAAGTAAAATAAATAAAATAAATAAAATAAATAAAATAAATAAAATAAATAAAATAAATAAGATAAATAAAATAAATAAGATAAATAAAATAAATAAAATAAATAAAATAAATAAAATAAATAAAATAAATAAAATAAATAAAATAAATAAAATAAATAAAATAAATAAAATAAATAAAATAAATAAAATAAATAAAATAAATAAAATAAATAAAATAAATAAAATGAATAAAATAAATAAAATAAATAAAATAAATAAGCAAATAAAATAAATAAAATAAATAAAATAAATAAAATAAATAAAATAAATAAAATAAATAAAATAAATAAAATAAATAAAATAAATAAAATAAATAAAATAAATAAAATAAATAAAATAAATAAAATACATAAAATAAATAAAATAAATAAAATAAATAAAATAAATAAAATAAATAAAATAAATAAAATAAATAAAATAAATAAAATAAATAAGCAAATAAAATAAATAAAATAAATAAAATAAATAAAATAAATAAAATAAATAAAATAAATAAAATAAATAAAATAAATAAAATAAATAAAATAAATAAAATAAATAAAATAAATAAAATAAATAAAATAAATCGGGCCTAGAATGGAGACTCCAGACCTCAATTCCAGATTTTGAAGAAAGATTGGATATTCGATGCGCTGGAAAATATAAAATGGCTAACTTTTTGGTACCATAGTTTCGTTAAGAAATTCCATAAAAAAAAAACGAAAAAAAATGAAAAGTGGCGCCTTAGCTAAATGTATATAAAATCATCATAACTTTATCTTCAATTTAATCTCGAATCCTGAGGAGGATAAGACATTTTTTTTTAAATTACAAAAAGAACCCAAAGTTGAGCTATCAAATTCGTTGGGCGATTAAGCCTGAACAAATGGCGCAGAATGGAGACTCCAGGCCTCAATTTCAGACTTTGAAGAAAGATTGGATGTTCGACGCGCTGGAAAACATCAGATGGCTAACTTTTTGGTGCATTATAGTAACGTAGTCTGGTCGAGAGGAGACGAAAAGCAGAGGCGTCAGTGCGAGGTACGTATAAACGAGCTCGCGGGCAAAGCTCTCTTCTAAATGAGGACGATAAATTTTCAGGCAACTTTTCGAGGCACGAAGAGCACCCGGAGTGCTAGAGTGTGTCCCTTATCATCGTTTGTCGAGAAAGAAAGACCGAAACTTTTACTTTGCGCTTCTTTCACTCTTTTCACTGGTTACTCTGAAAAACGTATTTTTCTCCCTCGTCACCCGCACTAAACCAGACATACGTTAAATTTTCTTTTTTTTCCTACTTCAATCCCTCTGTCTTAATTTTTTTTTTGTTCACCTCTTTCTTTTGCATAAACACCGCATTTTTGCGTTATTTTCCCTTTGGTGTTGATATTCACATCTGATGCATATTTCCATGAATCCAGCAAAAGCTGTTGCGTTCCAGTGGATGGCGAGATTATTACTCCAGATTTAATTAACAAATGCCACGGTACAATACGAAAAAAAAGAATGCTTTTGTTTAAAATTTGTATGCGTATTATTTCTCACATTGCAAATGGGATTCATTCCGTTTGATGCTTGTTTTAATTATCGTTCTTTGAATTAAATAAATGAGAAAAGATGCATTACGTGACTTCGCAGACTGCAAATTCAACGAATATTGTTTTCAAAAGATTTGCAGCTGTAAGTATGTACAAAATAGTTAAATTTTTTTTTAAATCATGGTAAATTAATTGTGATAAAAAATTTTAATGCCAGAAAATTTGATCGGTTGGACAGATCTGCGTCAAATTTGTACTCAAACTTTTTTCGATGATAAGGTAAATGTCCCAGTAATCGACCAGTTTGTGGTAAAAGAGCGATAAATAAGACTGTGAGTGCTTTTCGACGCTTAAATAAATTAACAACACTTCCTCCGATTTATGTACAATATTATATGAAAATTTGAGGCTTGTAAAATCACAACAGTGATAATAAGAAAATCGTAAACTTGCAGTGACCGAGCCGAGCGTGATTTCGTCAAAATCCTTGATGTGGAGGTTAAGGTGCGTCTCGTGACATTTAGTTAAATTCTGCGATGCACGAAGACTTTGGCTGAGTAAGTTTAATTTGATATTACATATGAAGAATCTGGTATTACTAAATGAATATGATTTTATCGTAAAATTGTTGTTTGTGCAAAAAATCACGGAGGTCGATAACTGGTTCAGAAAAACACATAAATGTCCGGGTAATCGACCTACTGTCGATCACTAGGACAAAATTGTGGATAGAAAATTAGTGTAAATCGCGTATTGTTTTTATGAATTAGATGGTAAAAAATAATGTAACAATTCATTCATCGATCGAACTGTACGAGGAGTAGTTATGGACAGGGGTATTGGGCTCTCTATAAATAATTAAGCAGCAAAATAAATCATGTCGATAACTGGGCCATGCATATGTCCATGACTGGGTCATGTCATGTCATGGGTCGATTACTGGGCAAACCGTGACTTTAGTATGTCCATGACTGGGACATTTGCACACCTCAAGTTTTATGTTAATTTTTTATTACAAGAAGATAAGGTAGACCAAAAGTTAAGCGTTCTATTTGTTGACAAGATTATACTGATTCTTTATAACCTACAATGTCAGTTATTGACGTCTTAATTTGTGACTTTTTACTCCCGACTGCCCGCCGGGCAAAAAGACGGGTGTTATGCGTTTCACGGTGATCAGCTGATCGATTCGGATTTCTTTGTCGCCAGTTTTCTCCGAAACCACAAGAAATGGCTTGACCAAATTTGGCACATGGATTCTGACAGTGATAAAGATGGTTCTAAGACATATTTCGGTACGATAAATTATTAATTCGCTGAATTACAAGTATTTTTTGAAAAACCTGTTTGAAAATATTGATTTTACCGCCATTAGTCATCTCAAGCAAATCCATCGTCTGCTGTGTACTATTAATGTATTTCGCCACTTTTCTCCGAATTCACAATAAATGGCTTAACCAAATTTGGTACATCAATTCTGACAGTGAATAAGATGGTTATTAGACATATTTCGGTACAATAAGTTACTAACTCGCTGAGGTAAGAGTGTTTTTTCAAAAAGCCCGTTTGAAAATATTTTTTTATTACCGCCATTAGTCATTCCCAATAAATCCATCGTCTGCAGTGTACTAACCTTACACAAACAATTCGATGAAGCGTAGTGTACGACGATACTAATAAATAAATAATCTGTATATTGTTTACTTTTTTTTATTATTTCATTACTGTCCTCGATTAAACCGCGTATCATAATAATGTAATAATAAAGGTGATTCGACGAAATTTCTTCGAAGCATCTGACAAGTGTTAAAACAGAATATTAATAAAAAATATATATATTAATAATGAGGTATCATATATAATAAACAGGCAAATTATAATAATAAGATAAAATGTATTTTAACAAAAATGTTTTTGTCTTGCAATTATTTTTTTATATCTTACACGTCTAGCCATTACCTCATTCCTGGTCTGCTGTCATGTAAATGTACATATTCACCTAAGGATGAACTTTAAAAAGTATGAAATAAAAATAAAATTAAAAATTTAAAAAAAACTCCCGACTTAAAAAAAAACTATATAAAAAAAATTTGATTTTATAAATTCAATATTCATAAAAATTAATCTGAAAAGGATAAAATAATTTCCGGTATCGTTTTAGTGAACAAATCATTTGAATAATAATAATTTATTTACTGCTGTCAATACTGTCGGGAGACGTCCCTCAAATATCGTAATCATCTATTGCCTATCAAGAGACGCGCTGGCGTCTGGACACTTATAGAAAAGAATGATTATATACAATAAGGACATTTGCCAACCCAGAAGAAGACGTCTCCGGACTGTATTGACAGCAGTAAATAAATTATTATTATTCAAATGATTTGTTCACTAAAACGATACCGGAAATTATTTTATCCTTTTCAGATTAATTTTTATGAATAATGAATTTATAAAATCAAATTTATTTTATATAGTTTTTTTTTAAGTCGGGAGTTTTTTTAAAATTTTTAATTTTATTTTTTTAATACCAGAAGATCGATCGGTGCCACTCTGCCGATTTTTTTGTGATATCAACAGTCATGTAGCAATACTCTGTAATTTTTTCAGTAAAAAAAATATCCTTTTTTTAATTAAACAATAATTCCTCCATTTTTCGGAAAAAAATCATACTCACAGGAACGTGAAAATTATTTGGAATATTCCGCTCGAAAGCTAACAATAAACGACAACTTTTATGTGCTCACATTTTTTTTCAGTAACTTCAAAATTCTGAGATATTTGCACTTGAATAAAAAAAAGCCATTTTCTAAAAAATTGTTTTTAAAAATCTGAAAAAATTCACATAGTGTGTCTTTTTGTCGTATATTCATATAACCAATTACAGGGCAAATCGGAGAGGGTCGAAAAAAAAAGTGGCTGAATTGACAGAGAATGCTTCATATTCAATCCAGAATGCACTCTTGGACATAGTCCAACGGTATTTTTTCTCTCATAACATACGCTCGATGCGTATGTTATGAGAGAAAAAATACCGTTTCGCGACTCTTCATAAATAATTATTTTTTGTTCTGCTCGTGTTCGCATTTATTTTTTCATATTCCTCGGTTCATTGGGCAAAATTAGTTCCTTTACATTTTTTTTTACGACTTATATTTTCGAAGTTACTAATTTGTTAAGAAGAGCAATTTTGGTCTAATTGCAACTTTCAACAATTTATTGCTCCGAATCTATGGATTGTAGAGCAAAATTGTATGGGACCTTTTCGACTCAGAATTGACAGGACTATACAAAAAAAAAATATCCGAGTTCAAAAAAACAACAATTTCTATTGTTAATAAACAATTGCGATTAATAACTAAACGACCGGGTTTTCCGCAAAACACCTTATATATTCGTGTTCAGGAGGTCAAAACCTATCATCTGCATCAAGAATATTTCGCGGACCTCGAATGGCACACAGAACCCCCTCTGGCGTCTGGACTAACAGATAAAATAAGACATGGAACACTAAAATTTGTTGACCGGTTTGGTCTGAAACCTACGACAAGTGAAAAATTTTACTTTTTACCTCACACCATTCTGGTGTATTTTACGTCTTTCTAAAATTGCAGAATTATAATGTTCATTACGTATTTAATGAGGTTTTAATGTAAGATTTTTTAAAAGAAGTTTATTATTTACACAATTTTTTTTCTTATGATTTTTTTTAGGTGACTGCGTTCCCTTAATAAAGTTTTTTTTTTTTTGCTATAAAGGAGAAGCATCTAGCTATTCTGGGGCATAATGTTCTGTAATTTTCGCGAAATATGAATTCTCCTTCGGCAAAGACTTTGTCTGATCCGACCGTAGGAATTTCTATTTGACGTACATACAGTAAATATATACTCTGGAGAAGATATTTCCTTATGCAGTAACTTTTTCACGGAATTCTCTCGTAACTTATCTGCAACAAAGTCAAATATAAATTCCTATACTCGGACTTTTCTTACAAAGAGAATGAGACCTTTTATAATCAATTTAGTCCATCGATGCACTCAAGTTGAAAATTGCAAACAAATATTTGCACCAATAAATTTGTTTTTTATAAGAGAAAAAATTTTACTTATAAAAATAAGTAAAAAAAATCACTTATAAGAATAAGTAAAAAAAAATCACTTATAAAAATAAGTAAAAAAATGTCACTTATAAGAATAAATAAAAAAATTTCACTTATAAAAATATGTAAAAAAAATTTACTTGTAAAAATAAGTAAAATAATTTCACTTATGACAATAAGTGAAAAATGTCACTTATAAAAATAAGTGAAAAATGTCACTTATAAAAATAAGTGAAAAATTTCACTTATAAAAATAAGTGAAAAATTTCACTTATAAAAATAAGTGAAAAATTTCACTTATAAAAATAAGTGAAAAATTTCAGTTATAAAAATAAGTGAAAAATTTCACTTATAAAAATGTTTTATTTTTTCTTCTTGCCCAGTATTTTTTTTAAGTTAAAAAATGTAATATGTCCAAGTGCAACATTCATTATAATTTTAATGAATTTTAAATTATTGGATGCTGTGAATCATTCGAAATTAAAAAGTAAATATTTCAGTTTAGAGACATTCAGCATTATTTTAACTTTACAGACAAATATTTGCACCAATAAATTTGTTTTTTATAAGAGAAAAAATTTCACTTATAAACATAAGTAAAAAAATTTCACTTATAAAAATGTGTAAAAAAATTTTACTTATAAAAATAAGTTAAAAATTTCACTTATAAAAATAAGGGAAAAATTTCAGTTATAAAAATAGGTGAAAAATTTCACTTATAAAAATGTTTTATTTTTTCTTCTTGCCCAGTATTTTTTTTAAGTTAAAAAATGTAATATGTCCAAGTGCAACATTCATTATAATTTTCATGAATTTTAAATTATTGGATGCTGTGAATCATTCGAAATTAAAAAGTAAATATTTCAGTTTAGAGACATTCAGCATTATTTTAACTGTACAGACAAATATTTGCACCAATAAATTTGTTTTTTATAAGAGAAAAAATTTCACTTATAAAAATAAGTAAAAAAATTTCACTTATAAAAATGTGTAAAAAAATTTTACTTATAAAAATAAGTAAAATAATTTCACTTATAAAAATAAGTTAAAAATTTCACTTATAAAAATAAGTTAAAAATTTCAGTTATAAAAATAAGTGAAAAATTTCACTTATAAAAATGTTTTATTTTTTCTTCTTGCCCAGTATTTTTTTTAAGTTAAAAAATGTAATATGTCCAAGTGCAACATTCATTATAATTTTCATGAATTTTAAATTATTGGATGCTGTGAATCATTCGAAATTAAAAAGTAAATATTTCAGTTTAGAGACATTCAGCATTATTTTAACTTTACAGACAAATATTTGCACCAATAAATTTGTTTTTTATAAGAGAAAAAATTTCACGTATAAAAATAAGTAAAAAAATTTCACTTATAAAAATGTGTAAAAAAATTTTACTTGTAAAAATAAGTAAAATAATTTCACTTATAAAAATAAGTTAAAAATTTCACTTATAAAAATAAGTGAAAAATTTTACTTACAGAAATAAGTGAAAAATTTTACTTATAAAAATGTTTTATTTTTTCTTCTTGTCCAGTATTTTTTTTAAGTTAAAAAATGTAATATGTCCAAGTGCAACATTCATTATAATTTTCATGAATTTTAAATTATTGGATGCTGTGAATCATTCGAAATTAAAAAGTAAATATTTCAGTTTAGAGACATTCAGCATTATTTTAACTTTACAGACAAATATTTGCACCAATAAATTTGTTTTTTATAAGAGAAAAAATTTCACTTATAAAAATAAGTAAAAAAATTTCTCTTATAAAAATGTGTAAAAAAATTTTACTTATAAAAATAAGTAAAATAATTTCACTTATAAAAATAAGTTAAAAATTTCACTTATAAAAATAAGTGAAAAATTTTACTTACAGAAATAAGTGAAAAATTTCACTTATAAAAATGTTTTATTTTTTCTTCTTGCCCAGTATTTTTTTTAAGTTAAAAAATGTAATATGTCCAAGTGCAACATTCATTATAATTTTCATGAATTTTAAATTATTGGATGCTGTGAATCATTCGAAATTAAAAAGTTTTCACTTATAAAAATAAGTGAAAAATTTCACTTATAAAAATAAGTGAAAAATTTCACTTATAAAAATAAGTGAAAAATTTCACTTATAAAAATGTTTTATTTTTTCTGCTTGCCCAGTATTTTTTTTTTCTAAGTTAAAAAATGTTATATGTCCAAGTGCAACATTCATTATAATTTTAATGAATTTTAAATTATTGGATGCTGTGAATCATTCGAAATTAAAAAGTCAATATTTCAGTTTAGAGATATTCAGCATTATTTTAAAAAGTGATAAAATTCTGAAAATCTGTACATCAATTTTGATGGAATTTATGAAGGCACGATTTAATAATGTTGCTAGCTTAAATCAGCGGATGTCACAGTTTACAATTAAGTCAACGTAATTAACGGTATAAAAATGTCATCAAACGACTCTGTTTTTTTTTAATGACGCGTTGAGAATCGTAACAGCATTTAAGGACGTTCGCGACATCGTTGAGTTATGAAAATGCGTGTATCAATCAAAGCTTAAGCCGGTGTCTGTGTGACCGAGTTTATTGCGTCATCGCGCCGAGAGGCACGCCTCAGAAGAAGCGGAGAAACATATACTCTACATATACGTATGTATATATCATATATACTATACATATATGAGGGATTCCACGTCATTCCAGCCAATTCCAGACTTAAATGAAAAAAAGTCAATTTGGAAAAGAATTGAATGGAAAATAATATAAACAAATTCGACAAAATTAATCAATTACAAAGTAAACAAAATAGGGTACAAATAAATACGTGAAAATTAAATATTTAAATGTATTTTGTATTTATTTTTCATGTTTTTATTTGTACTCTATTATGTTTACTTTATTTTATAGTATCCAAAAATCTCTCTATTAGGAGAACGTTACAGTTTTATAGTCAAAAGTCTGTAGAATCTGAAAAAGAAAATTTCAGATTTTTGTAAATGTCATAATTGTCAAAAAATCTACTTTTTTTCGCAAAATATGGAAAAATCAAATTATGGATTTTTTTTTCCATACAGTCAATGAAAATAACGATAAAAAATATGCTCAGTACTTTTGCATTTCGATTAGGCATTTTCGAGATAATGGGACTTAAAAAAATAAAAATAAAAAAAATAATAAAAAACTTCGTTAGCCTGTAACTCGTCAAAAAATGATGCGATCATGCAACATATATATATATAAAAAATATGTTCGACCGATTACTAAAACGTATTCGAATTGCAAAAAGATCTGAGACCTGGAACTCATATATGGGTCATTCCATACCAAGTGGGCCACCCAAATTTATCATGGAAGCAAAAAGTGTTCATAATTTTATCAAAGGTTGTTTAGAGTATCATAAACATCCATAAATTATTTCAGAATTTTAGCACCTATGGTTTACCCAAAATTAAATAACGATTTTTTATTATTTCATTTTTTTCAATTCGCTGCATATTCAAAATTGCCGATCGTACAAAAATTTCTTCCTATATAGAATTTAAGTATGTAAATTTACTTTTGTATTTAAAAAAAACTCTTTTTCTCGTTTCCCTTTCTCTCTTCCTACATCTGCTAGTGGTAAATGGGCCATTCCATACCAAATGAGCCACCAAAATTTTGCATGATCGCAAAAATTCTTCATAATTTTATCAAAAGTTGTTAAGAGTATCACGAACATCCATAAATTATTTCAGAATTTTAGCACCTATGGTTTGCCCAAAATTAAATAACGATTTTTTATTATTTCATTTTTTTTTCGTAACTTTGTGCAACTCGCAGTTTAGAAAAATTTGATAACTTTTCCTCTTTCGTTTCTAAATGTTTGAATAGTTTTTTATAGAAAAAAAATAGAAGCAAAAACCGGCCCACTTTGGCTTTAGGCTCAAAAAATTTATTTCATGCAGAATTTTTGAGAATTTTTTCAGATTTTTCAATTTAGGCTAACGATATGTTACCTTTAAAAAATAGTAAAAGAAAAAATAAAAATAAAAAATCTGGAAAAATTTTCCAGTACTTTTTGGAATTGGTCCAATCATATAAAAAATTTTCGACCAAATCCGAGAGGTCGAAGGTCCGACCCAGGTCGAATCGGTATGGAATGCCCCATATACATACATACATACATATTACATACATACATAGGCTCAAAAATTTTGTTATTTCATGCAGAATTATTGAGAATTTTTTCAGATTTTTAAATTTGGGCTAACGATATGTTATCTTTAAAAAATCGTAAAAGAAAAAAAAAAAAATCTGAAAAAATTTTCCAGTACTTTTTGGAGTTGGTCCAATCATATAAAAAATTTTCGACCAAATCCGAGAGGTCGAGGGTCCGACCCAGGTCGAATCGGTATGGAATGCCCCATATACATACATACATACATATTCCACACATACATAGGCTCAAAAATTTTGTTATTTCATGCAGAATTATTGAGAATTTTTTCAGATTTTTAAATTTGGGCTAACGATATGTTATCTTTAAAAAATCGTAAAAGAAAAAAAAAAAAAAATCTGAAAAAATTTTCCAGTACTTTTTGGAGTTGGTCCAATCATATAAAAAATTTTCGACCAAATCCGAGAGGTCGAGGGTCCGACCCAGGTCGAATCGATATGGAATGCCCCATATACATACATACATACATATTACATACATACATAGGCTCAAAAATTTTGTTATTTCATGCAGAATTATTGAGAATTTTTTCAGATTTTTAAATTTGGGCTAACGATATGTTATCTTTAAAAAATCGTAAAAGAAAAAAAAAAAAAATCTGAAAAAATTTTCCAGTACTTTTTGGAGTTGGTCCAATCATATAAAAAATTTTCGACCAAATCCGAGAGGTCGAGGGTCCGACCCAGGTCGAATCGGTATGGAATGCCCCATATACATACATACATACATATATAGGCTCAAAAATTTTGTTATTTCATGCAGAATTTTTGAGAATTTTTTCAGATTTTTAAACCTGGGCTAACGATATGTTACCTTTAAAAAATCGTAAAAGAACAAAAAAAAAATCTGAAAAAATTTTCCAGTACTTTTTGGAGTTGGTCCAATGATATAAAAAATTTTCGACCAAATCCGAGAGGTCCAGGGTCCGACCCAGGTCGAATCGGTATGGAATGCCCCATATACATACATACATACATACATATTACATACATACATAGGCTCAAAAATTTTGTTATTTCATGCAGAATTTTTGAGAATTTTTTCAGATTTTTAAATTTGGGCTAACGATATGTTACCTTTAAAAAATCGTAAAAGAACAAAAAAAAAAATCTGAAAAAATTTTCCAGTACTTTTTGGAGTTGGTCCAATGATATAAAAAATTTTCGACCGAATCCGAGAGGTCCAGGGTCCGACCCAGGTCGAATCGGTATGGAATGCCCCATATACATACATACATACATATATAGGCTCAAAAATTTTGTTATTTCATGCAGAATTTTTGAGAATTTTTTCAGATTTTTAAATTTGGGCTAACGATATGTTACCTTTAAAAAATCGTAAAAGAAAAAAAAAAAAAAAAAAAAATCTGAAAAAATTTTCCAGTACTTTTTGGAGTTGGTCCAATGATATAAAAAATTTTCGACCAAATCCGAGAGGTCCAGGGTCCGACCCAGGTCGAATCGGTATGGAATGCCCCATATACATACATACATACATATTCCATGAATTCTCAGAGGGATCCTGCGGGTCTTGTTCCATATCTCGTTGAGAAGCTACATGCTGTTCGTACTGAGAGGTCTCACAATTATTTCCGCAATCTGAAAAAGCCCTCGGGGCTGGAAAGTGCTCTCTCCGTCTGTAGGTTCTCCGCATGATCGGTCTGACCGGTGGATCGTTCGGGCGTGTTGGACAAAAGAGCCTAAGGCTATAAACAGACTCGAGTAAATACACACGCCCATGTTTAATTACGTATTTAGTAATAGTAACCAAGAATACCATAGTTACAGGATGTCGGCGTAGTAAAGTCGAGGCATACAACTTTGCAAAAGTAACAATAATAATAGTTCCGCAATAAACGTCATATAATAATATGGAGTAACGTACCATAGGCCATAATAATAATAATGAGTGTTATTAAATTTTTCTCTGCCTTAATGTAGTGTTAAATGATCGATCAACAATAACATACTACTCGTTATGTCACGGTGATGTCTGAAAATGATCAGGAATTGAACAGATATATAATCGTCGAATTGATTTTTAAACTACATTTATTTTATAAATAATTCTGCATTTTTTTATCACGGTAAAAAATGATTCAGTGACATAATTTTAAAAATTGGATTGGATGCGATTAATCGTTTATTCTATTTTCCTTAAAAATCAAATATATAATATAATTATATATTTATAAAATAATATATAATATAATTCATTAATGGATTTCTCTTTTACATAAATATTTACAATTTGTGAATTGAAAATACGAGAACAGTAATAATTCTTAAAAAAAAAATATATATATATATTTTTTTTCTTGAAACTCTCTATATTTTTATTTTTATAATATAATTATTTTATTATATATATATATATATATATATATATATATATATATATATATATATATATATAAAATAATAAATGTATAAAAAATAAATAATAAATTTAATAATAATAAAATAATAATATTAAATAAAATAAAATAATTATATTATAAAAATAAAAATATAGAGAGAGTTTCAAGAAAAATAAAATATATATATATATTTTTTTCTGGAAACTCTCTCTATATTTTTATTTTTATAATATAATTATTTTATTTTTAGAATATTTATTATACATATATATATATATAGATTTTCAAGTTTTATTAAAATTTCATTAAAATCGACAGAGCCATTTAAGTTTTATGAGATTTTATGTATATATTTTGTCTCTGCCGATTTTAATGAAATTTTCTACAATTATCTGGTAATATTTGCCACACATCTATGCCAAGTTTAAGTTCAATACAGCAATTTTTTTTTCGGTTCCCATAAGTTGAATAAAAGTGAAAAAATGTTGACAAATTTTAGTACAAAAATTCATTGTGTTAGTCGTAAAGGGCGAACAGTAAAATAATAATAATACAAGTAATGGGCACAAAGAGAAACGACGACAAAACCTACAGTGCATAAATCCACACAATAGTATGACCAAGCCAGGCTAAAATATTATCCTTCGTGGTAAAAAGGATAATACTCGCTGCCATAGATGTCCATTAACGTAATTATAAATTATCCATCTTCATGAGAACCACTGACAATGAAACAGAACGAATTTGCTTTACGTACTCTAAAATGGGCTACAGAAGCCATATGCACAAACGAGGAGGATTAAGATCCTATTCTGCGTTTCCATATGACCATCAAGTATGAACGTAGCGTACCAGATTTTCACCATCAGATTCTCGTTCGTTTAGCCGTGTCCAGATTTGGTTCATCCATCCAGATTAGCTGGATCCTAATGGTCAAAAGAGCCTTTAGAATTCCATGACTGGAGACCATACCTTAAGGTTCATATCGTGAAGCATCAAGACGAAATATTTAAGTAAACGATAGGCCACAGGGAAAACGTTTGCATCTTGCAAGAGAAGTTGAGAATAAGGAGAGATGAGGTTTCTAAGCGATAGTGTGTAACTAGGACCGTGAATTTATAGGCTATTAGACGATAAATATCGTAAGGATGTTGGCCAAAGGGAAGAGAAGGGCCACAGGCGTCTACTGTCGGACGTTTCGAACGAATGTGTTTCTCGTTCGTGACGTCTCTCGTTCGCTTTAGAGACATAGAGACTGTAAAGGAGTGAGAGAAGAGCGTGCGATCAGCAACATGCGGTAGCACGAATATCGCATGTGTGGAAGACATAAAGCTCGTTGGTAAGAATAGATACGTTGAACCTCGAGGCTTTCTGCGCTTGACTCGACGTCTATGGGTTATACATCCAACTACAGTGTCTTACATACATGACTTGCATTTCTATATCTATATATATATGTATGTAGTTTAGTGTATACTATAGAGATATATATGTATTAAACGTGATGGATTAAGAGGAACAGAGGTAAGAATATTCCCTGGGAGGCCCTTCATGCTATCCACTCTACAGAGCGAAATAACAAGTTTTCAACAGGATATTGTAGGTAGACAGTAAATTCGGAAAGTGAACGGGAAGAAGAATATGGAGAAGAGCGTAAGAAACAAGATAATTGAGTTCTTCTCACTTGATAAGAGGGATTGTGAAGAAATGGGTATTTTTTTCATGACTATGCTAAAAAGAGCATATTCCGTGCCTGCAAAGCGGGTGGAAAGGTGTGGATTCTTGACCGGAGGGAGGAAAAGTAACGCAACGGGAGGGAAAGTGATATTTCTAAATTCCTCTAAAAAAAACCTCTAGGCCCTGATAATTTTTAATTATCCTAAAAGAAAACTCCAGGGTGAGATTTTTCTAAATTTCCCTAAGAGAAACCTCCAGGGTCAGATTTTTCTAAATTCCCCTAAGACTCCTTCAGACCCTGATTTTTCAAAATTCCCCTAAGAGAAACCTCCAAACCCTGATTTTCCTAAATTCCCCTAAAAGAAACCTCCGGACCCTGATTTTTCTAAATTATCCTAAGAGAAACCTCCAAACCCTGATTTTTCTAAAGTCACCTAAGCGAAACCTCCAGACCCTAATTTTTCTAAATTCCCCTAAAAGTAACCTCCAGACCCTTATTTTTCTAAATACTCCTAAGAGAAATCTCCGGACCCTGATTTTTCTAAATTCCCCTAAAAGAAACCTCCAGACCCTAATTTTTCTAAATTCCCCTAAAAGAAACCTCCAGACCCTGATTTTTCTAAATTATCCTAAGAGAAACCTCCAGGTCCTGATATTTCTAAATTCCCCTAAGAGAAACCTCCAGACCCTGATTTTTCAAAATTCCCCTAAGAGAAACCTCCAAGCCCTGTTTTTTTTAAATTCCCCTAAAAGAAACCTCCAGACCCTGATTTTTCTAAATTACCCTAAGAGAAACCTCCAAGCCCTGTTTTTTCTAAATTCCCCTAAAAGGTACCGCCAGGTCCTGAATTTTCTAAATTTCCCTAGGAGAAACCTCCAGACCTTGATTTTTCTAAATTACCCTAAGAGAAACCTCCAAGCCCTGATTTTTCTAAATTCCCCTAAGCGAAACCTCCAGGCCCTGATTTTTCTAAATTCCCCTAAGCGAAACCTCCAGGCCCTGATTTTTCTAAATTCCCCTAAGCGAAACCTCCAGGCTCTGATTTTTCTAAATTCCCCTAAGCGAAACCTCCAGGCCCTAATTTTTCTAAATTCCCCTAAGCGAAACCTCCAGACCCTGATTTTTCGAAATTTTCCTAAGCGAAACCTCCAGACCCTAATTTTTCTAAATTCCCTTAAAAGTAACCTCCAGGCCCTTATTTTTCTAAATACTCCTAAGAGAAACTTCCGTACCCTGATTTTGTATAAATTCCCCTAAGAGAAACCTTCAGGTCCTGATTTTTCTAAATTCCCCTAAGAGAAACCTCCAGGCCTTGATTTTTCTACATTCCCCTAAGAGAAACCTACAGACCCTGATTTTGTTAAATTTTCCTAAGAGAAACTTCCAGGTCCTGATCTTTTCAAATCACCCTACGAGCGCCTCTCCCTTCGCCCTTAATTTACAGGAGAAGGAGAATGGTCGGGGCTCGATTTTGACTATGATAAGAGCTTTTCCTCTAGATCTGAAATTTGTAGATTATTCTAAGGGACAATCCAGGCCCTGGACTATCTGATCTCCCAGAAGGCGCAGAACTCAATGATAGTGTAGTGAAGCAATGTTCTATAATTTTCCGTACGTAATCCAAGTGTATATTATACTCATGAATCATGAAGCGTAACTCGATAAAGAAGATCAGAGGTGAGCATATTCCCCAAGAAGCTCTTTATGCTATCCACTCTGCAGAGAGAAATAACAAGTTTCCAAGTGTATATACTAGACAGTAAAAGCAAAAAAAAGAAAGAAAAAAAAATAGATGAGAAACAAGAGAAGCGAAACGAACGAGGTAATCGAGTTTTCTCACTCGATACACCGGATTAACAAAACTTCTTCTACTTCGTTGGTTCCATGCTCTCTGTCACGTCTGAAGTACAAGGAAGTGCCAAACGAAAGACGAACAGCAAAGAAACCGAGATCCTGAAAGTCGAATTCGCTCAGGCTGTCGCTAAACTTTTCAAGTCCTTCGGAGTTCCTCGGGTTATGCTACACTTTGTTTCTATATCTTCTATTACATAGTTTACGTATATGTATACATATATATATATATATATATATACATACACTTATTGTGTATACATATATGTATTCACTAGGGGTTATTGTGATTCACGCCCACCAATCGCCGTTTTAAAAATTATTTTATTAAAATTGGGCTTTGGGGTCCCATAGAGGACTTAGAAAAATCTGGGGTTGGGGGCCCTTGGGGGTCTTAGAAAAATCCGAGTTTCGGGGACCCTTGGGGAACTTAGAAATATCCGGGCTTCGTGGACCCTTAGGGATCTTAGAAAAATCGTGGCTTCGGGGGCCCTTGGGACTTAGAAAAATCAAAGGTTTGGGGGTCCTTGGGGGACTTATAAAAATCCAGGGCTCAGGGGCCCTTGGGGGATTTAGAAAAATCTGGGCTTCGAGGCCCCTCGGGGAACGTAGGGAAATTCAGGGTTTGGGGGCCCTTCAGGATCTTAGAAAAATCCGGGCTTCGGGGGCCCTTGGGGACTTCGAAAAATCCAGGGCTCAGGGGCCCTTGGGGGATTTAGAAAAATCTGGACTTCGAGGCCCCTCGGGGGACGTAGGGAAATTCAGGGTTTGGGGGCCCTTCAGGAACTTAGAAAAATCCGGGCTTCGGGGGCCCTTGGGGAATTCGAAAAATCCAGGGCTCAGGGGCCCTTGGGGGATTTAGAAAAATCTGGGCTTCGAGGGCCCTCGGGGGACGTAGGAAAATTCAGGGTTTGGGAGCCCTTCAGATACTTAGAAAAATCCGGGTTTCGGGGGCGCTTGGGGCACTTAGAAAAATCCAGGGTTCGGGGGCCCTATAGGGGACTTAGAAAAATCCAGGGCTCAGGGGCCGTTGGGGAAATTAGAAGAATCCGGGATTCGGGGGCCCTCGGGGGACGCAGAAAAATTTGCGCCAGGGGGACCATACATGGGGGGGGGGGGGAGCTTGACATGGAATACTCTATATATGGTTCGATTCTTGAAACGGCTACGGCGACATGTTTTTATAATATAGAGAGATATACTTAAGCATAGTTTTGCAGAGTTCTGAGTACTCTTCGTGCAAGGTGTTTACTTTTCACCTTATTTCCCTAGAGAAAGAAAATTATAAGTAACCAAAAAGAGATACCATAGTTATAAGCAGTTTTCTTATACATTTAAGGAGAAAAAGCACGTAATGTTAGTGTATCTATATATCCATATATTTTACTAGCAAACTCACGGTTACCACTGCTAGATGCTCCGGGACAGCGCTTATACGAAATAATCGCGTCCTCCAAATCCGCCTCTACTCGTCGTTCTCCTTCAACCCCCTCCCAACCCCTCCTCACAAACGACTCAGTCGACGCGGGAAGCAGATCGCTTTCGCCAGTTCCGCCGAGTTTTCCCCGGCAGGCAAACTTTCCAAAGGGGTTTGGTGCGAGGGGAAGAGGCCGATGGCTCTGAGCAAAGCGAAAACAAATGAGAGGCTCCCCAAGTCTCGCTAAAGACTCCGACAAGGAGTGAGAGAAAAGGGGAGTATATATGCCCACGAATACACCGAGTCGTTATTCATTCTTATGACACACCTGATGTTTTATTTCTCTCTTTTGTTTTAACATAAAGGGAGCTTTGATATCGTGAACAAAAAAGAAAAAGAAAAAACATTGGGCGTTTTTCATGTCCGGATATTTAACCCCCAGTTGTCATCTTGGACAAAACTGACCCATTTTGACTCTTCTTTCAAATTAACAGAAGTTCTATTTTTTTGTTATGTATTTTCCGAATTATAAAAAAATCATCTTGGATCTTCAGCTGAACATCGCAAGAAATTAAAAAGTCATGATTGCTTTAATACATTTGTTTTTTTATGCGCACTGGAGAACTATTAGTTTTTCAATCTAACATGACTTAAGGGATTACTCTGTATTTTTAACTCAAAAGGTCAAGAAATAAAAAAGTTATGATGTTTTAAATGCCTTTCTTTAAATGAGCTTTAAAGGGCTTTTTTTCTTCTTAAGGAGAGTTGAACGCTCCACATTAATCAAATATGTACTAAGTTTTGTAGTTCATAAGAAGGATGTCATTTGTTTTTAGTTATTTAACACCAAGGATTAATTTGATTGCGTTATCTATTTAAATTATGGGTTCGTTTAAAAATAAATTCAGCTTAATTATGATAACCAATGGTGAAAATTGATAGAAACGTCGACGAAAAGTGGTCTACTGATAACATCCGGTACTACCGTGTTGTAAGGGTTTAGCCCTTAAATATCTTATAACTTGAAAACCGCTTGAAATATCGAGTGAAAAATTTATGGCGTCTCTACTATTCTGCCATAAAGTTTAGACTTCTCGTGTCAGAGTCAGTCTGTTCGCTCGTTCGACGTAATTGTACATTCTCAAATGATCTTATTGTGTGACGAAATTGAGAGTAACAAGCTATAAGAAAACAATTCCGTTGCCAAACAATTTTGCCCATTAAATATTGCATAACGCTATTATCCTAAATATCGTGCCGGAAATTATGAAATATTATTTTTATTCAAACAAATTTATTACCCACTTAAAATCGTAAAAACATACCTCAGAAGAAATATCGTAGAATACATTTTTAAAACCCAAAATTATTTAATAGGTGAAATTAC
Source organism: Ephialtes manifestator (assembly GCA_963970395.1). Lineage (NCBI taxonomy): Eukaryota > Metazoa > Arthropoda > Insecta > Hymenoptera > Ichneumonidae > Ephialtes > Ephialtes manifestator. Next base: position 3,676,628 of record OZ019969.1, on the reverse strand, counting down.
AAAAATGTCACATTTTTCACGAGCATTATAATAAACTCCTTTCACAATTGTTGGAATTTTAGGAAATTAAATTAAGATGACTGAGTAACCGAAAAATGATGAAAATGGCACTGCAATTATACATGAAATATTTTATCATAATTGAAAATCACAAAAAGTGGAACATTTTCATGAGAGAGGAATTTTTTTTTGTAGCCAAATTCATTGTTGCAACTACTTTTTTTTCTATTTTGCACTTGTCATAAAGTTCAAGTTGCGCCACTCAACCAAATTGGTTTAGCAAAGTCTATATATCTGTGTAAGAATATTCTGTTCCTTCCGGGTATAGAAATTTGCATTTGAAGATCTTTCACAGAAGCTACTACGAAATTTCATAAAAAAAGTTACTACGCCAGAATAAACGTTGAATCACCCTGTAAAGAAAATTGGACATTACAAAGTCAATTTGGTCCAGCGTATCATGGTACACGAGCTCTTAAGGAGCTTCACCCTCTTTAAGAGGTCATGTCACTTCCCGTGCCATTTTCGAAATTTCCTCCAACCCATTTTTCTCCAAACGACTTGATAAATGTAATTCAAAATTTGCAAAAAAATCCGGGGAACTATGTCAGCAAAAGTCCTAACCTTCTATCTCCACTCTACTCAACCCCCTTTTTTCAAAAGCATCGTCAAACCAAAACTAAGGTTATACACAAAAGTCCCAGACTCTATAGTAATTTACCATCGAACGACGAAATTCCCATGGGTGTATCAGAGCCTCTTAAGCCTGTAAAATGTATAACGATTCGAAAAGCTATAAATCCATTTTGCGCCTTAAGTCGTCGCAGGTAAACATAGAGAGAAAAGTGGATGATTAAGTATTGACGATAAATTTACTCTGTTGGCCAAATCCAAATATGACTCCGTCGGGACTTACCCCAGACTGATGGTGTGTTCAGCGTCGCTTTATGAAAATTGTACGATGACTATATATCTATATATTCGCCCGCTAGAGGACGCGTTGAGCGTTGTACCGCTGCACAACGTTTCTCGTCGTCCTTTAAAAAAATCCGGGCGTCGGGGGCCCTTGGAGGACTTAGGAAAATCCGGGCTTCGGGGGCCCTTGGGGGACTTGAGAAAATCCGGGCTTCGGGGACCCTTGGGGAATTTAGAAAAATCCAGGGTTCAGGAGCCCTTGGGGAACTTAGAAAAATCCGGGCTTCGGGGCCCCTTGGGGCCTTAGGAAAATCCGGGCTTCGAGGACCCTTGGGAACTTAGAAAAATCCGGGCTTCGGTGGCCCTTGGGGGACTGAGGTAAATCCGGGCTTCGGGGGTCCATGGGGGACTGAGGAAAATCCGGGCTTCGCGGGCCCTTGGGGAACGTAGAAAAATCCGGGCTTCGGGGGTCCATGGGGGACTGAGGAAAATCCGGGCTTCGCGGGCCCTTGGGGAACGTAGAAAAATCCGGGCTTCGGAGGCCCTTGGGGGACTTAGGAAAATCCGGGCTTCGGGGGCCCTTGGGGAACTTAGGAAAATCCGGGCTTCGGGGGCCCTTGGGGGACTGAGGAAAATCCGGGCTTCGGTGGCCCTTGGGGGACTGAGGAAAATCCGTTCTTCGGGAGCCCTTGGGGAAATTAGAAAAGTCCGGGTTTCGGGGGCCCTTGGGGAACTTAGACACATCCGGGCCCTTGGGGGATGTAGAAAAATGTATGGTTTCGGGGTCCTTGGGGGATTTGGAAAAATTCGGGCCAGGTGGACCATACATGGGGGTCGGAGGGGGTTTGACATGGAATTCTCTACACAAAAGACCCAGAGCTTTAAAGTTATTTACCATTGAACGACGAAATTTTCATGGGTGTATCACAGCCTCTTAAGTCCTGTAAAATGTATAACCATTCGAAAAGCGATAAATCCATTTTGCGCCTTAAGTCGTCGCAGGTAAACATAGAGAGAAAAGCGGATGATTAAGTATTGACGATAAATTGACTCTGTTGGCCAAATCCAAATATGACTCCGTCGGGACTTACCCGAGACTGATGGTGTATTCAGCGTCGCTTTATGAAGATTGTACGGTGAGTATATATCTATATATTCACCCGCTAGAGGGCGCGTTGAGCGTTGTACCGCTGCACAACGTTTCTCGTCGTCCTTTCATCCCTTGGCATCTCAACGCTGCCTCTTCCGTTTCAGCAACGAGAGGGAGACACCGTGCGCACGGTGTACATCGTTATTCTCTGCAGCAGCAGCAGCAGGTAAGTCTGGCTGATTAATGTACATCGGAGAGCTCGAGGAATTACGTTGAACACGCGGTGGTGTAGACCGTCGGACGGCGTAGAGCGGGAGAACGATCTAATCGAGAAGAGAAGGACGAAGAGAGCGACGAACCAATAGTGGTGAAGGACGATGCTGAAGGGCAGAGAGAAGGTGAGAGAAAGTTGAGAGCAGGTTGAGATGGAGGTGGAAGAGGGAAGAGATGATGGTAGCAGAGAACTCAGTGGTCTCTCTTGCCCCTGTTGTTCCAAAGTGTCGGGGTCGATCGGTTGGGGGTTGATGCGAGGTCACGAACCCCCATCAGCCACACACAACCGATATCATTCGATGGAATAGGGTGGCTATCATTTGGAAGGGTATGAGAGAAGGGAGCTCGACAGCATTGTTGAACTTCCGAATTGTGTGACGATTGTGCTCTCTGTCTCTCTTTAGGCTTGAAGAGAGACAAATTTTGTCGCTGTTCTGCACCTACGCAGTACCGAACCACTTGTTATTCTTCTATTTGCTTTGCGTATTTTCGATACGCGCATTTGACAAACAATCCAATACATGTGTATCCACCATTTCGGATATATTGTCTGCATACATTGGTTAAACGATAGGATTGTCAAATTTCGGTGGGTCAGTGATTGGCCGTTAAACCTTTTGCTCGCGGTGGGATAACACTCGAGGAATTTTTTTTTTACTATGTGGTTACATGGAATTTTGGGATAAAATGGTTGTTGAGAGATTTTTTTTTAATGGGTTAGGAGGATTTTTGGGTTGGGTTATTTAAGAAAGTCACGAGAAGGTTTAGAGACAAAATGTAAAAAGGTTTGTTAATTCATGGTTTAAATAATTAGTGAATTATTATTTTGCATTTTGTAACATAGTTTCAAGCGCCCACATCTTCTGCAATATGTGTTATTGACATAAATCTTTAATAGAAATTTTCCAATAATGAAATGTAATATTATATTATTTAATTGAAATTGAATATTTAAAAAATGTATTTCGTATTTTCAATTACAATTAAAAAAATTAACAACAATTGCATTGGTGGAATGTGAATCTCGTTCGTAGGCTCGAGATAAAACGTCGAGAGGTATAGGTATTGTACTCAGAGGGTGTAATTGTGTCAATAACTAGTAGTGGCGCCAATAACTATACAGTTTAGTCGAGGTATTCAATATTTATGTGCGTGCTTTCCCGGCGGCTGTCGGTATGGATACATCGATTGCGAGCACGCGTTTCAAGTACTCTTATGTGGTACATACCCCGGTTACGAGATTATCGATGATATTCCGCGGAGAGCTATGACAAGCCACTCGATACTAGCAATTGCAAACAATCGAACTAAAACTGCCTGGAGTTTCACACGAGAGCTTTAACATGTATTTTAATTTCGGTGATAATGAAACTCTTGCAATTTACAAACACACAAGTCTGACACAAAGATTATTTATCTCTCTATATTACAAAATAATTTCGCCGCCGCGTCCGACGTGTCAAGAAACGAGGGGTAAGGAAATCCGGGCTAAGGGACGGTCATCCCTGAAATACTGACCCTAGGGTTCAGGGTAGAAGGAGGGTTCCCGAGGGATAGACGAGGGGCTCCCGTGCGATAGAGGAGGGGTTACCGAAGGATAGAGGAAAGGTTCCCGTGGGATAGAGGGGTATATAGTGGAGGGGTTTCCGAGGGATAGAATGGGGTTTCCCGTCGGATAGAGAAGGGGTTCTCGATGGATAGAAGGGAGTTTTCTGAGAGATAGAGGAAGGTGTCCCGTGGGATAGGGAAGAGGTTCCCGAGGGATAGAGGAGGGATTCCCGTGGGATAGAGGAGGGATTCCCGTGGGATATAGGAGGGTTTTCCGTGGGATGGAGGAGGGGTGCCCTAAGGGTAGAGGGGCGTTCCTGGAGGATAGTAGGGGGTTTCCGAGGGATAGAGGAGAGGTTCCCGAAGGATAGAGGACGATTTCCCCTAGGATACAGGGGCTCCCCTGGGATAAAGGAGGGGTTCCCGTGGGATAGAGGAGAGGTTTCCGTGGGGTATAGGAGGGTTTCCCGTCGGATAGAGGACGAGCTCCCAACGGATAGCGGGGGGTTCTTGGAGGATAGTAGGGGGTTTTCCGAGGGATAGAGGAGAGGTTCCCGAAGGATAGAGGACGATTTCCCCTAGGATAGAGGGGCACCCCGGGATAAAGGAGGAGTTTCCGTAGGAAAGAGGAGGGCTTCCCGGGGGGAATAAAGTTGGAACTTTGGGCGAGTGGTTTGCAGAAATCTAAATAAAATGTAATTTTCATTCTGGTTCCACGCGAAAATATGTGCAAAGTATCAATAAGATAAAAGAATATTGAGGTCAAATGGTCTACTCTGGAACCGAGCTGGATTGCTTCCTATATCCCTCAATCTCTAGATGGTTCATGAATATTCGCGTGAATTCTCGAAACTAACATGGACGATTAACTTTACTACTACTATAACGTTGAGAGAAAGAGTGAGTGAGTAAGTTTCCGCCGTGGTTTCACTCGCTCACAGTTCTCTCTTCCTCCATCTCTCTCTCACTTTCAACTGTTCTGCGTGATGGGATACAGTGCTGCGCGGTTTGTCGACAAAATTGTGCGCTCGTTCGTGTCCGGCGATGTGCAGGAACGGAGATTGCAGAACCAGCCGGCCGCCCGGCCGAAAAGCCCCGCGGTTAAGGAGGGAATGCCGGGAGCAATCTGGCGTGTAATCCGAAATCAGAAAAGCTACGCCATCCACGGTTTACGCTCTTCGCTCCCTTGCTCTTTACCCTCACCTACCGAACCCTTACACTTCGCATCCTGTAGACTGGGACCCTACTGAAACCGCTCGAGAGGTATCCCAACTCTCCTTCCCACTCTCTCCCTCTCTCTTTCCCTCAAGTTGCGCCTTTACCCACAGGAATACTCAGCAGCATCACTGCTGCCCCTTATGCCGTTGCGCTTCTCCCTGCTTCTGCTTCTGCTGCTGCTAGGTTATCGCGTATGCCGTTGCTCTTCCCGCGAATATTCCCAAGCACACCTCTCTTCGTCTCCTATCGTCTTCCTCTTCCTCTTCCTTCTTCTCCTCTTGTGACGTTGGAATGGTGGGATGATACGCTTGCACACTCTGGAGCATGATTCGCCTGCACTTCTCCAAGCGACTACGCTATGGTGAAATTCGTTAGAGGTAAATCCACTCGGCGAACGAGACGGCTAAGGGATTAGAAGGCTTTTGGTTCGTGTATATCGCTCAATGGTCCGCAGGGGCATTACCAAATGGTGCTTTTACTTTTCGCTGTGAGACTGTATCGGGAATTGGGGAATTGTTGGAAATTTTCCCAGACAATGGTGAATCAATGTATAACGAATGTTGTTTTAAACTACAAGTTAATTAAATTGCGATACAAATGCGAGTATTTTTACATTACATGTCAAGTCAACTGCTGTCAAACTATTAAAGAACTATTAAAGTTCTATATATATAAATTTGAAATCTTCTTTATCGACTTTTGCCAATTTTGGTACCAAGTATCATTTAACGTTATTACGTATTTGCTTTCAGTTATAACCCACTTTTTCACATACATTAAATGTTTAAACATATATAGGAACATTTAAAAAAATTGGTATTGCCATAAAATGCGAAACGCTTTGCCGATTTTTACCAAATTTAATATTTCAAGACATTTCAACATTATCTCATTATGCCTCGCTTTCGCATACGAAAAAAATTCTAAACTACATTTCTCGATACTTTGAATCATTCTGAGGAACTTGGCATGAAAATTTCAGAAATGGAAAATGTTTTTTAAAAATTAAAATAGGTATTTCTCTAATACAGCAAATATGTAACGTTTGCTGTTACATGGGTTAAGGAAGTAGTTCATTTTGAGTGGCATTTAAACCGGCAACTTTCAGTTCTTTTATGCTCTGGAGTTATGAGTGTTCGTGACGTTTCGACGTGGAATTGGTAATGTCATCGTAGGTTGTTGAGCGTTTATGGCATGCTATAAGTTATAACGGTTTTTTAGCAGGCGGGGCAATCGTGTGTGATCCTCGGGGGCATCGTACGAATAAACCGATCATTCTGGCCCGGGTCGGAGTTCTTCATGTGGCCTTAAGACGACGCACTTTCACTTGACGCGTCAACGGACAATAATGACGATAATAAACGAAAAATCATTCTACGACGAATCAGCCGACGCCTACCGTTCACAATTCCCGTTCTCGATTTACAACCATCAAGACCATCATCTTAAGTCATTACATGACACATCGTTCGCCTGCATTCTCAGGATTTGTCAGCTGAGTGTGAAACGTTATAAAACCTGTTACGTTATGTTTTGCGAATGAAGAATTCCTGTGGAAATGTCATCAACTTGACGCAAGTGACCTTAAGAGTGTTAATTCAATTATTGTCAATTAATTAAGCAAATCAAATCCAGATTACTTAATTCTTTAAGGGTGTACTACAGATTAAAAGTTTTGTTTGATTATTAAATTTAGAAAAACGCGTCTATGAGAAAGTATGTTGATCGATTTTGGTTTCTTCATTGAGGAAGCTTTGTAAAAAGCAAAAAATAATGAAGAAGCCATTTGCAAGGTTCTTCTTTGCGAGGTAGAAAAATTCAAAGTGTCATAAAATTTGAACTACTCGACCGATTCACGTCAAATTTGGACCTCAACTTTGTTCCATGTTAATCCGTATGTGCGTCAAATTTGAATTCGGTATTTCGTATAAAATGTGCTGAATTAGTCGAAGTTGACTTAAATTATAGCGACAATGTCAATTTTTCGAAAGTTCAAAATCCTATGAAATCTGAACGTCGTTACCGATCTTCACCAAATTCGATATCTACTACAGCTGGATATTAATTCGTCCTTGTAGAAGATTTGAGCAGGATTGGTCGAAGTTAACTCGAATTAGAACGTAAACATGAATTTTTCGAAAAATTCAAAATTCTATAAAATCTGAACCGCTTTATGGATTTCGCTCAAATTCAATACCGACCGTCATTTTTCATTACTTTATTTGCCAAAAGATATTTAGCTAACTAGCTCAAAAATTGCGGCAGCTAGAGAGCATACAGAAATTTTTCGAAAAATTCAAAGTCTTATAAAATCTGAAAAAAATGTTTAAATTTTTTTGCAAATTTGTACATAGGAAGGCCCACTGCTACTCTACCAGTATACTAAATTTCAGCTTGATCGTTAAAGCCGTTCTTGACATACAGCGGTTTGAATTTTTCAAGCCCGACACACACACACACACACACACGCACACACCATTTTTTTTTCATGAAAACAAAGTTTCCCTATGAGGAAGTAAAAAAGTATCTTTCGGAATTTACTTTTTATTTGTCAATTTTATTTAAAATACATTTTTATGCACATTTCTTACCAAATTGTTAATTTAAACAACAAAAAATTGTAAAAGTGCTTTTTAAATATTACAACCGATTTTTCGGGTGAATGAATGCCGAACCCTCCAACCCTCTTTTATTGGCAATTATCGATTCAACTTGTTTGTGGTGAAATTACAATGGGAATGGATTTTTAGGAGTCGAGAATTTTATAACAACCAAATTGTTAATTTAAACTACAAAAAATTGTAAAAGTGCTTTTTAAATATTACAACCGATTTTTAGGGTGAATCAAGGCCGAACCCTTCAACACCCTTTTATTGGCAATTATCGATTCCACTTGTTTTATTTTTTTATGATTCTTAACATAACAACCAAATTGTTAAATTAAACTACAAAAAATGGTAAAAGTGCTTTTTAAATATTACAGCCGATTTTTAGGGTGAATCAATGCCGAACCCTTCAACGCCCTTTTATTGGCAATTATCGATTCAACCTGTTTTATTTTTTCATGATTTTTAACATAACAACCAAATTGTTAATTTAAACTACAAAAAATGGTAAAAGTGCTTTTTAAATATTACAACCGATTTTTAGAGTGAATCAATGCCGAACCCTTCAACACCCTTTTATTGGCAATTATCGATTCAACCTGTTTTATTTTTTTATGATTTTTAACATAACAACCAAATTGTTAATGTAAACTACAAAAAATGGTAAAAGTGCTTGTTAAACATTACAACCGATTTTTAGGATGAATCAATGCCGAACCCTTCAACACCCTTTTATTAGAAATTATCGATTCAACTTGTTTTATTTTTTTACGATTTTTAACATAACAACCAAATTGTTAATTTAAACTACAAAAATGGTGAAAGTGCTTTTTAAATATTACAACCGATTTTTAGGGTGAATCAACGCCGAAACCTTCAACACCCTTTTATTAGAAATTATCGATTCAACTTGTTTTATTTTTTTACGATTTTTAACATAACAACCAAATTGTTAATTTAAACTACAAAAAATGGTGAAAGTGCTTTTTAAATATTACAACCGATTTTTAGGGTGAATCAACGCCGAACCCTTCAACACCCTTTTATTAGAAATTATCGATTCAACTTGTTTTATTTTTTTATGATTTTTAAAATAACAACCAAATTGTTAATTTAAACTACAAAAAATGGTAAAAGTGCTTGTTAAATATTACAACCGATTTTTAGGGTGAATCAATGCCGAACCCTTCAACACCCTTATATTAGCAATTATCGATTCCACTTGTTTTATTTTTTTATGATTTTTAACATAACAACCAAATTGTTAATTTAAACTACAAAAAATTGTAAAATACTTTTTAAATATTACAACCGATTTTTAGGGTGAATCAATGCCGAACCCTTCAACACCCTTTTATTGGCAATTATCGATTCAACTTGTTTTATTTTTTAATGATTTTTAACATAACAACCAAATCGTTAATTTAAACTACAAAAAATTGTAAAAGTGCTTTTTAAATATTACAACCGATTTTTAGGGTGAATCAACGCCGAACCCTTCAACACCCTTTTATTGGCAATTATCGATTCCACTTGTTTTATTTTTTTATGATTTTTAACATAACAACCAAATTGTTAATTTAAACTACAAAAAATGGTGAAGTGCTTTTTAAATATTACAACCGATTTTTAGGGTGAATCAACGCCGAACCCTTCAACACCCTTTTATTAGAAATTATCGATTCAACTTGTTTTATTTTTTTATGATTTTTAACATAACAACCAAATTGTTAATTTAAACTACAAAAAATGGTAAAAGTGCTTTTTAAATATTACAACCGATTTTTCGGGTGAATCAACGCCGAACAATTCAACATCCTTTTATTGGCAATTATCGATTCAATTTGTTTTATTTTTTTACGATTTTTAACATAACAACCAAATTGTTAATTTATATTACAAAAAATGGTAAAAGTGCTTTTTAAATATTACAACCGATTTTTAGGGTGAATCAATGCCGAACCCTTCAACACCCTTATATTAGCAATTATCGATTCCACTTGTTTTATTTTTTTATGATTTTTAACATAATAACCAAATTGTTAATTTAAACTACAAAAAATGGTGAAAGTGCTTTTTAAATATTACAACCGATTTTTAGGGTGAATCAACGCCGAACCCTTCAACACCCTTTTATTAGAAATTATCGATTCAACTTGTTTGTGGTGAAATTACAATGGGAATGGATTTTTAGGAGTCGAGAATTCGATTTGGCTAATGTGGTCGAACAGACAACCGCAAATGTTTGGAAATTTTTGCTGACGCCTTGAGGCATTTATCCGCCCAACCGCAAGATGACGTCGACTACAGAAACCGCCACGCCGATCTGCTCAGCCCTGGGGTGAAATTGTACGCCTCGGGAACCGCCAGCTTCACTTTCTCTCTGCACAGTCTCTTTCTTTCTTTCTTTCTCTTTCACTCGTCCGACGAATCTCGTGCGTCGCTTCGGGCTATTCGACAAATTTCTCGTGTGCAAATCATTCGTGAATTTATTAGGGAAATATGTGTAAGCTATAAATAGGTGTGAATAGACACACGAGTTGTACACTATAAAAGATGTTTGGAACATCGTGTAAAACGTATGTAATCACTTATAAGGAGTGAAGTGACAATCTGAGCACCGACGAGCGAAAAGTAGATCTGACCGTGATTTCTCGTATTGTAAATGAAGAGGAATTTTTTTTTATTTAAGAAATCAGGTGGGACGAAGTTTATGGAACAAAGGACGAAAAGTGAGAGCTGGAATGCAAATTACACGGTTTTTTTCAATAAACAAAGATCGCTACAAATAAAATGAAAAATAGATGTGCATTATAAAATAAAATTCTGAGAGTAATTATAAATGAATTTTATAAGAATTCGATATGGTAATTTAATTCATAATAATATATAATTTGTATTCATTTATTGTAATAATTTTTTTTTTCGTTTTGCCATTTTTCTTTGGTAAATTATAGCAAATTTGCTTAAAATAAATTGTACCGAATAAAAATACAAATTTTATAATTTGTTATAAGTGAGAGCTGGAATGCAAATTACACGGTTTTTTTTTCATTAAAAAAAGATCGCTACAAATAAAATGAAAAATAGATGTGCATTATAAAATAAAATTCCGAGAGTAATTATAAATAAATTTTATAAGAATTCGATATGGTAATTTAATTCATAATAATATATCATTTGTATTCATTTATTGTAATAATTTTTTTTTTCGATTTGCCATTTTTCTTTGGTAAATTATAGAAAATTTGCTTAAAATAAATTGTACTGAATAAAAGTACAAATTTTATAATTTGTAATAAATGAGAGCTGGAATGCACATTACACGGTTTTTTTTCATTAAAAAAAGATTGCTACAAATAAAATGAAAAATAGATGTGCATTATAGAATAAAATCCTGAGAGTAATTATAAATGAATTTTATAAGAATTCGATATGATAAATTTAATACATAATAATATATCATTTGTATTCATTTATTGTAATAATTTTTTTTTTCGATTTGCCATTTTTATGTGGTGAATTATAGCAAATTTGCTTAAAATAAATTGTACTGAATAAAAGTACAAATTTTATAATTTGTAATAAATGAGAGCTGGAATGCAAATTACATAGTTTTTTTTTCATTAAAAAAGATCGGTACAAGTAAAATGAAAAATAGATGTGCATTATAAAATAAAATCCTGAGAGTAATTATAAATGAATTTTATAAGAATTCGATATGATAAATTTAATACATAATAATATATCATTTTTATTCATTTATTGTAATAATATATTTTTTTTCTATTTGTCATTTTTCTTTGGTAAATTATAGAAAACTTGCTTAAAATAAATTGTACTGAATAAAAGTACAAATTTTATAATTTGTAATAAATGAGAGTTGGAATGCACATTACACGGTTTTTTTTTCATTAAAAAAAGATTCCTACAAATAAAATGAAAAATATATGTGCATTATTAAATAAAATCCAGAGAGTAATTATAAATGAATTTTATAAGAATTCGATATAATAAATTTAATACATAATTATATATAATTTGTATTAATTTATTGTAATAATTTTTTTTTCGTTTTGCCATTTTTCTGTGGTAAATTATAGCAAATTTGCTTAAAATAAATTGTACTGAATAAAAGTACAAATTTTATAATTTGTAATAAGTGAGAGCTGGAATGCAAATTACACGGTTTTATTTCATTAAAAAAAGATCGCTACAAATAAAATGAAAAATAGATGTGCATTATAAAATAAAATCCTGAGAGTAATTATAAATGAATTTTATAAGAATTCGATATGATAAATTTAATACATAATAATATATCATTTTTATTAATTTATTGTAATAATATATTTTTTTTCGATTTGTCATTTTTCTTTGGTAAATATAGAAAAATTGCTTAAAATAAATTGTCCTGAATAAAAGTACAAATTTTATAATTTGTGATAAGTGAGAGCTGGAATGCAAATTACACGGTTTTTTTTTCATTAAAAAAAGATCGCTACAAATAAAATGAAAAATAGATGTGCATTATTAAATAAAATCCTGAGAGTAATTATAACTGAATTTTATAAGAATTTGATATGATAAATTTAATACATAATAATATACAATTTGTATTCATTTATTGTAATAATTTTTTTTGTTTCGATTTGTCATTTTTCTTTGGTAAATTATAGCAAATTTGCTTAAAATAAATTGTACTGAATAAAAGTACAAATTTTATAATTTGGAATTTACAAAAAATTCCATACTATAAATAAAATATAAAATTATTAATATAATTTAATTTGAATAAAAACTAATCATGATTTGTTATTAAAGTTGATAGTTGAAATAATAATTTACACTTATAAATAAATTATTTAAAACACTAAAAGATTTTTTCCAAAAAAGATGAAACTCAATGCATTTAATTGAATATGAAATAAAATAAATTGGCTGAGAAATGATATTACGAAGGAAGCAGAGCATCAAGAAAAACATCGACGATGTATTAATTAATCATTTTGATAACGATCGACGGTTTAAATCATCGAGAGCAGTGGAGCGAACCAGCGAGAGATCGAAAAATCGCGGGAACGAACGGAAACTCGCATCATCTCTCCGGACGACACGAAACGAGAACTCTCGAGACTGCGATCCACGTTGTGCTCTCGATCTTTTCTCTCTTTTCACTCGTGTTGGTATACAGGATCGAGATCTCCGTCACTTTCTCGGTGCCGGAGCTCGAACGATCTCTGCCAAGATCCCCATAGCTGCTCCACTACTTGCTGTTGCCGCTTCTCCTATATATCATATATATAGGGCATTCCATGCAAACTCAGTAAGCGTTCAACCGTTCCAATTCGCTCCATAATTTTTTATATTATTCTATACGGTCGAAAAAACACTCTTAATTTTTTTCAGAATTTTTTTACTGAAACTTTTTTTACCATGAATTTTTTAAATTAAAATTTTGAGTCGTAATTTAAAAAAAATGGAAATTTTTCGCGAAAATCTTGTATTAGATTTTTTATACTATTATATATGCTCGAAAAAACATTGTTAATTTTTTTCAGATTTTTTTTACTGAAACTTTTTTTTCCATGAATTTTTTAAATAAAAATTTTGAGACGTAATTTCAAAAAATTGAAATTGTTCTTAGAAATCTAGTATTAGATTTTTTATACTATTCTATATGCTCGAAAAAACACTTTTAATTTTTTTCAGATTTTTTTTACGGAAACTTTTTTTACCATGAATTTATTAAATAAAAATTTTGAGTCGTAATTTTAAAAAATTGAAATTATTCTCAGAAATCTTGTATTAGATTTTTTATACTATTCTATATGCTTGAAAAAAACACTATTAATTTTTTTCAGATTTTTTTTACTGAAACTTTTTTTTCCATGAATTTTCGAAATAAAAATTATGAGATATAATTTAAAAAAATTGAAATTGTTCTCAGAAATCTTGTATTAGATTTTTTATATTATTCTATATGCTTGAAAAACACTCTTAATTTTTTTCAGATTTTTTTTACTGAAACTTTTTTTTCCATGAATTTTAGAAATAAAAATTATGAGATATAATTTAAAAAAATTAAAATTATTCTCAGAAATCTTGTATTAGATTTTTTATACTATTATATATGCTCGAAAAAACACTCTTAATTTTTTTCAGATTTTTTTTACTGAAACTTTTTTTTCCATGAATTTTCGAAATAAAAATTATGAGATATAATTTAAAAAAATTGAAATTATTCTCAGAAATCTTGTATTAGATTTTTTATATTATTCTATATGCTTGAAAAACACTCTTAATTTTTTTCAGATTTTTTTTACTGAAACTTTTTTTTCCATGAATTTTAGAAATAAAAATTATGAGATATAATTTTAAAAAATTGAAATTATTCTCAGAAATCTTGTATTAGATTTTTTATACTATCATATATGCTCGAAAAAACACTTTTAATTTTTAAAATATTTTTTTTACTATAACTTTTTTTTTCATGATTTTCTTTGATAAAAATTTTACGCCCCGATTTAAAATTTTGAAATTATTCTCAAAAATCTTGTATTAAATTTTTTATACTATTCTATATGCTCGAAAAAACACTTAAAATTAAAATATTTTTGATAAAAATTGTTGCCCCGCAATTAAAAAATTGAAATTATTCTTAAAAATAAAAAATTAGATACAATATCTAATACAGGATATATATCATCATATATATTATATATATTATAGATAATATAATAATTTCAATTTTAAAAACCGGCGCGCGAAATTTTTATTAAAAAACATTCCAGTAAAAAAAAATCTAAAAAAAAAATTAACATATTTTTTTCGAGCATATAGAATAGTATAAAAAATTATGGAGCGAATTGTAAGCGTTGAACGTTTGTGAAATTGGCCAGGAATACCCCATATATATGTATATATAAATACATGTATACAGTGGCTGCCTCTGCCACGCGGCAGTTCTCTCTTTCTCATCTCCTTTCTCCACCTGTTAGCAGCGTTCAAGCCAACCAGAGTTAAATACAGAAGTACTACACGTGTATCTATGTGTGGACGAGCCAATAAATTACTCGTGTATATCACTGTCTATGTAATGTTTTCGTAGTGCAGCGCCTATATTCAGACATGTGTCTGAATTCAATCAACTAACTAATCCCACGGATTCATTAACGTAAATTTCCTAACATTTACAACGATTTTTTTTTTTAATACCCGGAAGCAATTTTCAAAGTTTGCAAATGAGATTTTACGACGAGATGTGATCAGTTATTGAAGAAGGTAGAGAGAGACAGAGAATTTTTCTTGCTGCGGGCAAGTCGTAAAATTACTATTTATTTTTTGGCGGCAATATTTCAAGTAATGTTGCAAATTATACTAAATACTCAATTATTAAGTGTTGCTAAAGTTAGAATGTTGATTTAAGTAAATACGTGATTTAGATTATTTAAATGTGTTTTTTTTTAATTAAATAATTATTTAAAAATTATATTATTATAATTTTGTATATATTATTTTTTTTTAATTATATTTGAATGTGGTAATTTAGCGACAATAGAACATTTTTGATAAATGTATTTCATTGGAGATATTATAGACATTGATTTACGGTGATAGTAAAAGTAATTAGGTACAAAAAATTTAATCATGAAATTCTCGAAAAATTTTACAACCCGTAGAATTTTATTGTGAAATGCATTCTACATTTATATTTTGTGAAACTAGGACACGTGAACGCATAAAAAATGTGTTTTTTTTATGGCGCAATTTTCTTTGACGATTCTGAAAAATTGCCAGGTTTAAGAAAAAATTATTTCTTTTTAATATGAAACCGGATTGGCAGTTAACGGGTTAAAGAGCAGCAGTGTCATAAACTCGGTAACTATATTCTTTTTTTCCAATTTAATCTACATTGTTTTATAAATTGTAACCAAATTACGAATATTAAAAACTATATTACTGCTCCAATTGCATCAGAACCTATCATTTATTCCGTTCCTGATTTCAAATTTTAGAGATCCGACTTCCGGTCGGAAAATCCAAACTAAATTTTTTTTTCTGTTACTTCGTTATTTCATTATTACTATAGCGTTTCCAAAAGTAAATTTTTTTTTAATAATCCAAAATTCCATAAAATCTAAAACGCCATAAAATGAAAAATCCCATAAAATCTAAAACTCCATAAAATGAAAAATCCCATAAAATCCAAAATTCCATAAAATCTAAAACTCCATAAAATGAAAAATCCCAGAAACTTCAAAATTCCAGAAAATCCAAAATTCCATAAAATCTAAAACTTCATAAAATGAAAAATCCCACAAAATCCAAAATTCCAGAAAATCCAAAATTCCATAAAATCTAAAACTCCATAAAATGAAAATCCCATAAAATCCAAAATTCCATAGAATTCAAATTTCCATAAAATCCAAAATTCCATAAAAACCAAAATTCCATATAATCCGAAACCCAATAAAATCCAAAATTCCTTAAAATCCAAAAATTCCATAAAATCCACAATTCCATCAAATCCAAAATTCCATAAAATCCAAAATTCCATGAAATCCAAAATTCCATGAAATCCAAAATTACATGCAATCCAAAATTCCATAAAATCCAAAATTCCATAAAACCCAAAAATTCCATAAAATCCAAAATTCCATAAAATCTAAAAATTCCATAAAATCCAGAAATTCCATAAAATCCAAAAATTCCATAAAATCCAGAAATTCCAGAAAATCCAAAAATTCCATAAAATCTAAACATTCCATAAAATCCAAAAACTCCATAAAATCCAAAAATTCCATAAAATCCAAAAATTCCATAAAATCCAAAAATTCCATAAAATCCAAAAATTCCATAAAATCCAAAAATTCCATAAAATCCAAAAACTCCATAAAATCCAAAAATTCCATAAAATCCAAAAACTCCATAAAATCCAAAAATTTCATAAAATCCAAAAATTTCATAAAATCCAAAAACTCCATAAAATCCAAAAATTCTATAAAATCCAAAAATTCTATAAAATCCAAAAATTTCATAAAATCCAAAAATTCCATAAAATCCAAAAATTCCATAAAATAAAAAATTTCATAAAATCCAAAAATTCCATTGAATAAAAAATTTCATAAAATCCAAAAATTTCATAAAATCCAAAAATTCCATAAAATAAAAAATTTCATACCATTCATACCGTATTTTCATACCGTACAATATTCAGACATACATAAAATTGTTTTCACTATGTATACATACCGAGTGATATCTGTATCTATCTATCTATCTATCTAGCGCATGTGAACTACTTGTAGTACACAGGTTTGGTAGATCCATGCACATAGTTAGTCGTCGTCGTCGTCAGGGACGGGATTGAGGCGTCGTATGATAGAATCGGCTTACATAGTGATCTGGGATAGTATAGAAGATTGCTAGCTATATATCCGGGACCAGAAGAGAAGAGTGACCACCGGGCGAAGGTATATAGCAATAGCACTAGTATTAGTATTACGCCGCCGGTTCCCGTGCCCCGAGGGAATATCATTCGATCTCTTCTCCCCTTTTCGCTCTCTTTCTCCACGATCCCCTCACATCTTTCATTCCCCTTTCTTTCGTCATCGATGAGCGCTACCAGTACGACAAAAAGCACATTGGGGTGTGCGCTGCGAGCGAGTGAGAGGAGAATCCGGCACATTCGCTGTTATATGGGTCATTCCATACCAAGTGGGCCACCAAAATTTAACATGTTCTTAAAACTGCTCATAATTTTTTCAAAATTTATTTCGAGCATCCCAAACATTCACAAATTATTTCAGAATTTTAGCACCAATAGTTTGCCCAAAATTAAATAACGATTTTTCTAATTTCATTTTTTTTTCAATTCGCTGTATATTCAAAATTACGGAACGTACAAAAAATTTGTTACTATATAAAATTTGAGTTTTTGAATGTACTTTTTGATAAAAAAATTTCCACAGAAGACCAAAAAAAAAAAAAAAAATTACGTCCAATTTTTTGACAAAATAATGTAATTTTTTTTTTTCGTTTTTTCTCAAAATTTCATAGGACTTTCGTTGTCAGACTTACAAATTATAGAGAAAATTGGTGTGATGACAATCACGCCAATTTGCTATGGAATTACCCATAGGCTTAACTCCTGCCACGCGTTGTGTCCTCTCCGATGCTTTTACACTGCAACTCGTGCTGTGTGTATATGTCGACGCGAGGTAAAGTGGACGTTCCACGCCCGGCACGTCCACATCTCTCTTTTACTTGCGTGAAAGCGCGTGTGGGGGATAAACAGGAGCTTCGGCGAGTTAAGTCAAGTGGATCGTGGCCCGCGAACCAGTGCAACCTTAGCACCGGATCAACACGGTTATATCTTATAGTCGACGAAAATCTCGCGACGTGATCTACGAATAATTTCATGAATTTTATTATTTTATCCAAAATAACAAATATCGACATATTATATCTCAACGTGAAAAAAATTGAGGAATATAATTTTGCATTTTGAGTGATTAGTTATTTTTTTTTTTCAAGATGTATTGATTTTTAAAAATTAGTTATTGAATAACTAATTTTATCTAATTTGTCTATAATAAAATTAATAATTGATTAATTGATTATAATAAAAATCACGAGGTGATTTTTTTGGACGCAACGAAATTTCTACTGAATAAAGGAGGAAGTGACACTGATGAGAAGCTTCCATGCGTTCAAGATGCGCCCACTATCCTATCCTGTGAGTTGGCTTTTTGTTTTTTTTTTTTGTTTTTTTTTTTTTTTTTTACGAGGCGAATATAATAGAGGCATTGTGAAATTGCGAATTTATGTTGAGGGTCTCATTGTTATGCATCTTTTGTACGTAAAATACACGTGTAGACGTATTAACGATGCAAGTATTTGGGAATCCATTGTTATGATACTTTTGTATGAAACTTATACGGTGAAAAAAGAAAATTAACGAGAGAAATATTTTAAAATACATTGGTAAAAAATTTTGGTATGTAAAAAAATTCGAATTAATAAAAATCAATGAATCAAGAATTTCAGAATTATTGAAAAATATTTTTTCTCATAATATCTTTTAATTTGGATTATTATAACAATTTAGAAAATTGTGGTTGATTTCAATTAACGAGATTAGTATGTAAATTAATGTTTGTTGATATAACAAAATGTCACGAAAAATTAACCCTTTATTTTATTGTAATGCGATTTAGAAGTAGACTACTGAAACGCGAATTAAAAAAAATCAATGAATCAAGAATTTCAGGGTTACTGAAAAATGTTTATTATTATAATATTTTTTTAAATTTAGACCATTTTAAAAATTGAAAAATTGTGGGTGATGTTAATTAACGAGATTACTATTTCAATGAAAATTTGTTGATATACGTAATCCCAAAACGTCACGAAAAAATTGACCCTTCAGATAATTAATTGAGATGAAAAATGATTTTTTTTTTTCGAAAAATTCAAAACTCCATAAAATCCGAACCACTTTACAGATTTCGTCAAAATTCGATGTCAAACAACATCGAAGGTGTCTTAAGATATGAAAAATTATTTAGCTAAATCGCCAAACTTTTACGAAAATTAGAGCCATGACGTTGTTTTTTTGAAAAATAAAAAATTCTATAGAATCTGTATATATATATATTTTTTTTGTTAAAAATCACAGGAATTAAAGAGGAGTTTCTAATCTACTTATATGCCAAATTTGAGCTCGATCCATCGTGCCGTTTGTGAGTTATAGACAATTGAATTTTCACACATACACACACACACGCACACACACACACACACACACACACACGCACACACACACACACACACACACACACACACACTCTCACACATATACATATACATTCTCTATGAGGGAGCAAAATATTCTTACCCACGAACTTCCCTACAAAATGAAAAAAAAAAATTTTCATCTGTAAAAAAGTTCAACCACTAATTAAAAAACTTTGCAAATTGCTTCCTCATTGTTGTTGGATTTTTACAAATCTACCTCTATGAGGAAGCATGTTAATCTATTTTGGCTTCCTCACAGAGGAAGTTTTGTAAAAATCCAACAATAATGATGAAGCAATTTGCAAAGTTCTACTTTGCAGCCTTGTTTAAAAAAATGTTAAATGGCATTAGTTTTGAACCCCTTCGCAGATTCTCGCCAGATTCGAACTGTTGCTTTGTTTACCCACACTCTACTTGTGGATCAAATTTGAGCCCGATATCTTAAAAATTGCGGAAGTTAGAGCACGAACAAAAATTTGAAATGCTATAAATTTTAAACCCCTTAACGGATTGACGTTAAATTCACTCCCAAACTTTATTTAATAACAGTCCACTTGTGGACCAAATTTGAGCCCGATATCTTAAAAATTGCGAAAGTTAGAGCACGAACAAAAAATGTCAAAAAATGTAAAAATGCCATAAATTTTGAACCCCTTAACGGATTGACACAAAATTTAATGCCAAACACTATTTGATAACAGTCCACTTCTGGTCCAAGTTTGAGCCGGATATCATAAAAATTGCGGGAGTTAGAGTCCGAGCTGACATTCTCCAAAACATTCAAAATAAATTTTGAACACCTTGATGGATTAACTCCAAATTCAATCCCATACCTTGTTTAACGACAGTTTACTCGTGGTTCAAATTTGAGCCCGATATCTTAAAAATTGCGGAAGTTAGAGCACGAACAAAAAATTCGAAATGCCATAAATTTAAAACCCCTTAACGGATTGACGTCAAATTCACTCCCAAACTTTATTTAATAACAGTCCACTTGTGGACCAAATTTGGGCCCGATATCTTAAAAATTGCGAAAGTTAGAACACGAACAAAAAATGTCAAAAAATGTAAAAATGCCATAAATTTTTAACCCCTTAATGGATTGACACCAAATTTAATCCCAAACATTATTTGATAATAGTCCACTTCTGAACCAAGTTTGAGCCGAATATCATAAAAATTGCGGGAGTTAGAGCCCGAGCTGACATTTTCCAAAAAAATTCAAAATGCCATAAATTTTGAACACCTTGATGGATTTCAAATTCTATCCCATACCTTGTTTAACGACAGTTTACTCGTGGTTCAAATTTGAGCCCGATATCTTAAAAATTGCGGAAGTTAGAGCACAAACAAAAAATTCGAAATGCCATAAATTTAAAACCCCTTAACGGATTGACGTCAAATTCACTCCCAAACTTTATTTAATAACAGTCCACTTGTGGACCAAATTTGAGCCCGATATCTTAAAAATTGCGAAAGTTAGAGCACGAACAAATAATGTCAAAAATTTTTAAAATGCCATAAATTTTGAACCCCTTAAGGGATTGACACCAAATTTAATCCCAAACACTATTTGATAACAGTCCACTTCTGGACCAAGTTTGAGCCGGATATCATAAAAATTGGGGGAGTTAGAGCCCGAGCTGACATTTTCCAAAAAAAAATGAAAATGCCATAAATTTTGAACACCTTGATGGATTAACTCCAAATTCAATCTCATACCTTGTTTAACGACAGTTTACTCGTGGTTCAAATTTGAGCCCGATATCTTAAAAATTGCGGAAGTTAGAGCACGAACAAAAAATTCGAAATGCCATAAATTTAAAACCCCTTAACGGATTGACGTCAAATTCACTCCCAAACTTTATTTAATAACAGTCCACTTGTGGACCAAATTTGAGCCCGATATCTTAAAAATTGCGAAAGTTAGAGCACGAACAAAAAATGTCAAAAAATGTAAAAATGCCATAAATTTTTAACCCCTTAATGGATTGACACCAAATTTAATCCCAAACATTATTTGATAATAGTCCACTTCTGAACCAAGTTTGAGCCGAATATCATAAAAATTGCGGGAGTTAGAGTCCGAGCTGACATTCTCCAAAACATTCAAAATAAATTTTGAACACCTTGATGGATTAACTCCAAATTCAATCCCATACCTTGTTTAACGACAGTTTACTCGTGGTTCAAATTTGAGCCCGATATCTTAAAAATTGCGGAAGTTAGAGCACGAACAAAAAATTCGAAATCCCATTAATTTTAAAGCCCCTTAACGGATTGACGTCAAATTCACTCCCAAACTTTATTTAATAACAGTCCACTTGTGGACCAAATTTGAGCCCGATATCTTACAAATTGCGAAAGTTAGAGCACGAACAAAAAATGTCAAAAAATTTAAAAATGCCAGAAATTTTGAGCCCCTTAACGGATTGACACCAAATTTAATCCCAAACACTATTTGATAATAGTCCACTTCTGAACCAAGTTTGAGCCGGATATCATAAAAATTGCGGGAGTTAGAGTCCGAGCTGACATTCTCCAAAACATTCAAAATAAATTTTGAACACCTTGATGGATTAACTCCAAATTCAATCCCATACCTTGTTTAACGACAGTTTACTCGTGGTTCAAATTTGAGCCCGATATCTTAAAAATTGCGGAAGTTAGAGCACGAACAAAAAATTCGAAATGCCATAAATTTTAAACCCCTTAACGGATTGACGTTAAATTCACTCCCAAACTTTATTTAATAACAGTCCACTTGTTGACCAAATTTGAGCCCGATATCTTACAAATTGCGAAAGTTAGAGCACGAACAAAAAATGTCAAAAAATTTTTAAATGCCATAAATTTTGAGCCCCTTAACGGATTGACACCAAATTTAATCCCAAACACTATTTGATAACAGTCCACTTCTGGACCAAATTTGAGCCGGATATTATAAAAATTGCGGAAGTTAGAGCCCGAGCTGACATTTTCCAAAAAAATTCAAAATGCCATAAATTTTGAACACACACACACATTTTTTCTAAACCACTTTTCTCGACCTTTTAGACTATTCTGAGTGTCCTGACATGAAAATCTCGAAAACAAAAAATTTTACGAAAGCAAAGCTTCCTCTACGAGGAAGCAAAAAATTAAAGTACAGAAAGTGCATACGCTTAATTAGAGCACGATTTAGATGTCATGAATTTTTAGTAACTTGGTGCCCTTAAGGCCACTACAAATAACAAACAAGCTTGGTCAAAGGCGAAAAAAAAAAAAAAAATCCTGGACCAGATTATAGCGGCAGTGCCTAAGTAGATGCTGCCTGTGTTGGTCAGACATGCTTTAACCGAGCTAATTTCACTATTTTTCGCAGCAGTTGAAGTTGCATTATCTTCTATTATAATCAGAGAGACTTATCATCCTTTTAACTCGTAAAATACGCGAACAAAAGGTAAAAGAGTTGCCAAAAGCCGAAAAATAAAAAAATTTCGGCTCTTCACGAATTTTTATAATTATTCTCATGACCTTAGGGCAATTGGAGTTGTATGTATTATGCTGCAGAGTTGAAGGGTTAGTCGTGCATGAAATGTTGGCAAAAGTTGGGATCATGAGGTGGCGTAGGTAAAAAAAAAAAAAAAATGAAAGGCAGGAAATCTGACAATGTTTTTCCGCAATGAGGTTTTGTTTCGTTTGTAGCAACGTTTTTTTTTTTTTTTTTACGTGGATGCAGAATTCTTGCGCTTTCATTCAACAGTCTATCTATGCATCAGCTACGTCTAATTCAATGAACACTACTGTTCACTTAATTCCAAGCCGGGACTAGAATCTGTGTAATAAACTGAGCGTCTAACTTTTCACGGACGCGATTCAATTTCACGGCCATTAATTTTCCTGTTCCCACGTCACGAGCGCAATTACACTTGTCGTAGCCTAATTACACGAGTCTGCGTATTTGGCATCAGTAGAAACTCCAGCGACGCGTACGGGACGAGCCTCCAGTGGAATCCTGGAATTATGATGTCTCGCATGACATTCTTAATACACTAATCATAATCTAATTACTTTTAATCATCAATTAATTTATTAATGTCTCAGGAATGCATAATTAATTTTTTCACACGCATGTACTAATTACATAACATAATTGGACATTAATATAATTAAGCAAATTAAGAAGTAAATTATTTAAAACAACACACATTTTTTTCTAATCAATATGAATTAATTATTTTTTTTTATTTTCGTTCAATTGTATATTTTTCATTATTTTTAACCAATACAGATGAAAATATTAAAATATTGAAAAAAATTTTTTCTTAGGCAACGAATGTCTAAAATTTCTAAAAAAAATATTAGTTCTTGATAAAATTTGTTCACAACAAATTTTATCACAATGTACTAATTAGATAACATAATTGGGCATTAATATGATTAAGCAAATCAAGAAGAACATTTTTAGAAAATAAACACACATTTTTTTCTAATTAATATGAATTAATTTTTAAAAAAAAAAAAAATTAAATATGCGCGTTTATATTAAAATTCAATGAATTAATTAATTAAATGAATTTGATTATTTTTTCTTCTATAATATTTAAATAAACAAAGAAATCTATTATCATGGTGTTACTAGATTTTTATTAAATAATGAAAATGTTTATTACATTGTGTTTGACATTTTTACAATCCCGATGGAAATGACGTATTTATAAATATATAAATTAAATATTTATATTAATTTATATTATTATATTATTTATATTAAAAACAAACGTACCTAATTTTTTGGTAATATTGTATGTTTAATGCATGATATTTATAAATATATAAATTATATATTTATATTATTATATTATTTATATTAAAAACAAACGTACCTAATTTTTTGGTAATATTGTATGTTTAATGCATGATATTTATAAATATAATTTAAAATATATAAATATAATTTTATAATATAATTATATTCATATATTTATAAATATCATGCATTAAACATGCAATCTTAAATTACCAAAAAATTAGGTACGTTTGTTTTTCTAAAATACTAGAAAAAATTTGTGTTTGTCCCTATTTATTGATTGGTCTTATTTGATTATTCCTTTCCCTTTTTCAATGCTGTACTAAATTATATACAAGATTTTCCGGGAATTGGGACGGAATATTTGCACGAAAATGGCCCGCCCAGGGAAATAGGGTGTAGGATTTTTACGGTCCCTTGGTCGTTGTGTAAATGTGTACAATCCCTTAGGTAGGGGTTGTAAGAGTAGTAAGAACAGGGTTTTGAAACGGCCGAACACGAAATGCAATATCTGTAGTCTGGAAGCTCTCCCATATCCTACTTTCTATATAGATTCTATTCTTGGTAAAAACAAGACAGTCACGAAAAATACACACGTTTTATGGTACCCAGCTCACTGCGTTACACTCAATTTTACCACATATATACGTTTTCATACATATATATGGGGCGTTCCATCTGAATTTTTCATGCCTCGACTATGACACCGTCGAATAATTTTGAAATTTTTTTTATCAAATAGTATATTGAAAATGAAAAGAAACATATTTTTTTGTTTGCCGCTACGACCGATATTTTTGACACACGAATTTTTGGAAAAATTTTCATTTTTTGGGATTCATATTTTTTTAAATATCTTGGAAATTAATAGTCCTATCGAAAAATTTCTAAGATGGAATTTAGTCCGTTTGCAAAGAGCTATATAATGTATGTAAAATTTTTTTTTTTTAGGTTTGCTGAAATATTTTTATATGACGGTTAATAATATTATGCCGTTTTTAAAAAAAAGGCCACTTTTTATCATTTTTATGCACTTACACAAAAATTCTGTTTAATATTACGAAATTTTTGACACCCTCCTGAGAATGGGCGGATTTTTAAATAAGAAGTTCTACGTAATCGAAGTTTTACGTAAGAATTCAGGATATCAAAAAACTTCAATTAGACAGAACTTCTTAAAAAAAAATCAGGCCATTACGGATAATATCTCAAAAAGTTCGTAATTTCAGACACAATTTTTCTGCAAGTGTATAAAAATGATAAAAAGTGGCATTTTTTTGCAAAACGACATATTATTGTTTGTCAAATAAAAAAAAAATCAGGAAACCTAAAAAAAAAAAAACTTCATATACATTGCATAGCTCTTTGAAAACAGAACAAATTTTATCTTAGACTTTTTTCGATAGGCCTGTTAATTTCCAAGATATTAACGACTAAAAAAAAATAGATTCTAAAAAATGAAAATTTTTCAAAAAATTCGTGTGTCGAAAATATTGCTCGTAGAGGAAAACAAAAAAATACGTGTCTTTTCTTTTTCAATATACTATAAGATAAAAAATTGTCGAAATTATTTAAGGGGTCGGAGCGTGAAAAATTCGCATGGAATTCCCTGTATGTATCCAAATATAACACACAGCCATAGAGAATGCAAAGGATAATAATGTCGAAGTATGCTGGAGGGCCAAAGGCGAACCCCAGGCGTCCATTACGTTTTCTTCGTACGTTTTCCACCTGGACCCCATATCGGAATAGAAAAGCTTATGGCTTTTTCCCGTGTTGCTGCTCACCCTGCAGCCTCGATTCCCGCTCGGGATATTGAGATTGATATCGACGGCATACTTATGCATCGTGTCCCAGGAGCGAGTAGGCGAGGCAAAATCCCCCTCCCCCTCCATTTTCCCCCCTTTCCACGTTCTTTCTTCGCTACAATGTGCTGCCAGCTTCTTCGCGTGAAAAATATGAAATCTTTTCATCTATATAGACCGTAGATGTAAAGGATTGTAGGAATGATCACAAAGGGAGAAAAAGTTGGTGTGAGAAGAAACCGAAAAGCATACAATATATATTTCATTCCCTACCAATTGGGCCATTAATTCGCCATGCCCCCAATTTTTACTATACTTTGTAACCACAATAATACAAATTCTATGAAATTTTGAGAAAAATCGGAATTGTCTGTGTCAGTGAAAAAAATTATTGTTACTTTATTTTGTCGAAAAATTTCAAAAGTTTTTTTTCAACGTCTTTGGAAATTTTTTTATCAAAAAGTACATTCAAAAACTTAAATTTTGTACAGGGACAGATTTTTTGTACGATCGGTAATTTTGAATATACAGCGAATTGAAAAAAATCGGACAATGAAAATCGTTATTTAATTTTGGGCGAACTAGAGGTGCGAAAATTCTGAAATAATTTGGGGATGTTTGGGATACTCTAAATAATTTTTGAAAAAATTATGAACACTTTTTGCAAACATGCTAAATTTCGGCGGCCCACTTGGTATGGAATGACCCATATCCTTTATAGATGAGTATTTGCATGTCGGAGTTGAAAAACTTCACTGCCAAAATGGTCGGAGAATAACAATAATTTTATCGAACGTTTTTGTGCATAAAGCGAAATATTAAATTTAATATTCAATTGTAAAGTAACATTATTTTTGATATTCTGTGAATAAATTTTTTTTCACCTCGTAGGACTGAAAAACAGATCGATTTTGAATTGTCAAGTTTGATTTTATTTTAAATTAAATAAATTAAATTTATGTAATTTATATCATTTAAATAAATTTAATTTATTTAATTTAAATTAATTAAAAATAACACATCATAAAATTATTAATATTTAAATAAAGTGCTGTCGAATAATTTTGATAATTTTTCATCCCAATTGGATTAATATTATGATATATATAAATATATTTTTAAATACTGAACTAAAATATCACGTCTTATAATAAATAAATAAATGAATAAATTATGGAAATTGAATTTCTCTACAATTTTATTTATAATTATTTTTTCATTTGCAGCCATTGAAATTTTTTAATATAAACTAATGGAGATTTAAGACTC